>CM077079.1:33390463-33932835 GCA_039513925.1 Platanthera zijinensis | reverse complement strand
TCCCGTGTTCTTCTTCTTGCTCTTTAATTTGAAAATGCTACTTTTGGTTTGAAAAATTAAAAAAGAACTCAAGGTTTATGAAAATGAGATTTTAACTTCAAAAGAATGTAATGAAAAATTGTTCATTGAAAATAATGTTTTATTTAATAAACTAGAATCTGTAAATTACTTGTGTAAATTTTTCAAATATTTAAGTCTCTTATATCTAGTTTATCTTCAAAATTTATAATAAGTCATCTACTAGTATTTCAAACTACATAAAACATACACCTATTAGAATACTTAATCATAAAAACATGTTTAAGTTCTGATAATGGGAGTGAATATAACAAATAATTGTAAATGTAATTCTAAAACTTAATTATCATAAGCATTTACAAAATCAATACACTTCTAACATAAAATTGAATGTTCACAAAGTTCTCATAAATAATACTAATAAAAATCATCACTAAGGAAATTCAAAACATGCTCAACTAAGGTATGAATGGAGACCCAAAATTAAAAATGAATTTTTAACTCCATTTGAAAGGGCACATTCATCACATTCTCCCCATAAGACAACATGCTATATTTGGGTACCCAAAGGAACTGTCACACTCGGTCCCCTTTGGATACCTAAATCACTTATTCATTAGTTTGCAATCAGTTGTGTGAAGTTAAAATAAATCTAAATCAAAATACATAAAAATCTACTTCACAATATGCTAATATGATAAAAATAAAAATATTGTTTTTTCAATTGTGAATTTTTTATTTTTTATTTTGAGCCAACATGTATTTTGGTCACTTTATATATTTTTATTTATGACTTTAACTTATTGAGCCTAAATTCTTAAATGAATCAAATTAAAAGAAATTGAATAAAAAGTCATATTATTTTCAAGTGGCCTAACTATCTTATGTCTCTAACATACATACTTATTAAATTAATTGCATATAATTGTCTTATAATATCATTATAAATTTAATATTGAATCTCTTAAGTGATATTATCAAGTTTAATTAAATTATTTTTAAAAATGGATTTAATTGAGCTAAAAAGAAATATATATATTATTCACCTTACAAGCTTTCACTTTAAATTAATTAAAAAGGATGAATATGAACTTCATGTACACCACTAAGATTAATTACTACTAGCTGATATCCTATTCTTAATTCATTCTATTCATAAATCATAATTCACGATCTATTAAGAATTAATCTAAAATTGATTATTTCAACCACACTTAGGAATTATGAATCATGTGTTTAGATATTGGTATTATTTTTAGTGCATTAGTATGGTTCACTATTTTTACATGCGTCTCACTTTTATCTAAACCTTAGAATTAATCATTTAAAAAAAAATTAATTATTGAAAGATGAAAAGTTAAATTCATAATAACTATATAACTTCAAAATAAACTATAATTAAAAATCAATCTTAGATAAAAGTCATAGTTTATGAATTCATCCTTAGACTTAAACACTTAGTATGTCCATGATCATTCACCCATAATATGTGTCTCACTTTAGAGAGGACTTAGTTGTATGCATTAGAGTTTATTGTAAATTTGTAAAATCATGTCTTGTCCTTAACCGGGAAGGGTTTCAGTGGGGCCTTGCAAGGCACTGGGGGGAAAGAGTGTTAGGTGTAACGGCCCCTTTTGTGTGCATATGGGATTAATACCCCAACCTACTGCATATGTGCATCTCCTCATGCCCATATATCACTTAGTACGGGGCTAAGGTTTAAACATATAGCTTGGGTAGTTTAATCTAGGAAATACTCATATCATATTTATTGCATGAACATTATTTTACACTTTATGATTATTTATATCATGCATATTGGTTTGAACATGTGTATATTATTTTTATACTAGTTATTTTAAAGATATTTTAAAAAACCAATATAAAAATTACAAAACCATTAAAAAATAAAAAGTTTTGTTTATTTATGTGTGTTTATTGTCTTGTATTGTTTATATATATATATATATATATATAATGATTGTTATTCATTGTGATTGTCGAGGGATGACTAATTATATCTATTAAAGATTAAATATAATGTTTAATTTAATTTTCAAGTTTCATAAAAGATTAAATATTATTTAATTTATATCATACATATTCAGATTGAGATCTCTGGTTCAGTGCAAGCAATGCCGACTACTGTGTCGTCCAGAATTTTCATCGTCGGGAGAGTAACGCCTTCTCGATCCTTGGAAAATACTACAGATCTAGACTACCTAGTTTGGATTATCGAGAAGTTCTGCGGGATAATATTTGAGGCAGAAAGTATAAACCTCAAACCTAATTTCTCCAAGACTGGCTCTTCATTGCTACCTTCAGGATAGAGGTAATCTGCCACTCCGCTATAGTTTTCCTTTATTATAGTAAGGATATTGGCGTGATTAATTACCTGTCTATTCATTGTTGACAAATTCTTCTCTTAATCCTGTGGAAGAGATTGAAATCAGGCTTCATAATTTTAGTCTTAAAATTATAGATTAAACTTTCACTATTATGACATTAACATCTAGTATTAACGTGTGATTGGAGGTTTGTAAACCTCACATTAAGCCAATAGGTATACACACATTCAGTTTCTTTTACAATTATATTTATTTGTATTATGTGCTAATCCAACTCATTGCAAAGATCATTGTTTTTAAAATATTGTACGTTTGCGGTTTCTGCCAATGTCACTGATTTTATAAGGAAGAATTCATCAAGGCTTTTGGGTATCCCGACCATAATGAAACACGAGCATGAATCCAAGAATGGTATAAGTTAATTTCCGCATTATAGTTGTCGTTCATTCAAGCTCACTTTAATTTTTGTGTTCATAAATTTAGAAAAATATATTTGTGCCTGCACTCCAATTTGAGAATAGTAGAGTTCTATTATAATGATTCTATAGGTTCAAGTGTCGTTGCATTTATTAGAAACTTTTATAATATTATTTTGTCGTAGCGACGCTTAGCCCCAAAATTTATAACAAGTACCCAGTCTGCGGTGGGAGAGCCCGCCGCCCCTAGCCGGCTTCGCCCCCACAAAGTCTCCGACAGTTCTTAATATTTTTCTTATCATGTAACTTTCTTGATATAATTTTTTTTACCATTACATATATTTTTTTTAATTATTACTTTTTTATATTTAAAAAGTTAAAAATAAAAACAAAAAAATTTAATATATATATATATATATATATAATATTTTTTCAAACTAACACATTAGTTTTGGTGACGTAATGGATAAAGCCGTGTAGTTATGAAAACATGATTGCGGGTTCTAATCCTACCGGGCACAACTTTTTTTTAATATTCCCGTGCATGACTTCTTTAGTCCCAAATCGCCAAACAACAAGGGCTTTTTGTTGTATATAAGGAGAATAAAGAGCATAGCTTTAACATTGTTTCTGATTGCAGGATAGCCTAATCACGGGCTTCCTGTGTTCACGAGCTGGCGTGCCCATGTGTCTCACCAAGCATGATTGGTAGGCCCGGTGGGCCCTCTTTTTACCTACTCAGTAAAAAATAGACAATCATGATTGTTTTGGAGGGCCTCGAATATTACACCGTGCAATCGCAACGACCAATGATACTTCTTTGTATATATGTAGAAATATACGAGTTTCTTCACTCGTACTACGCCAGTGCTCGAATTTCTCAGGCGGCCTTCAGCCTTATCCAGGAGGGCTTCGCACACCTCCTTCCGGGATTCGCCTGTGTTTGATTCTCTAGGAGGCCTTCGGCCATATAAAAGAGGGTTTTGCCCGCCTCCACACAATTCACCAGCTCTGTGCCATAATCACCACTCATGGACCCCCATAGCGCGTATGCAAAATCAAGCAATTATAGGGCTCTGGGGGGCGCGATGTGATGTTGTAACACCGAGCTGGTGAATTGCGTGGAGGCGTGCAAAGCCCACTTTATATGTTTGAAGGCTTCCCGGAGCATCAAACCCGAGCGAAGCCCGAACAGAGGCGGGCAAAGCCCACATAGATGAGGTCGAAGGCCGCCTAAGAGCTTCGAGTACAGGCATAGCACGAGCGAAGAAGCTCATGTGTGTGTGTATGTGTGCGTGCGTGTGTGTGAATTGTGATTCCATTAAACTGCATTAATGGAACTTCAATTCTGTGGATGGAACGGATAAGAGAGAATGGATAGAGAGAGAATGAAATCCCACGATATCTACTCAAAATTTATTTTATAAAAAAAATATAAATATATATTCAGATTTGTTATAATCTACTCTCCGCCCCCACCTCCCTTCGCTGGCACTTTTCGATCATCTCCCCAAAGAGTGCATACATCACCTTTCTTAGCTCAATCATCTTCTTCCTCTTCCCCATCCACTCTCATCCACCTCGTATGCGACAAAAAATTCTCAAAGCACGCCTAACCCATTAGCCGAAACATGACAGTGAGAGCTCTATTTAAGCCCACCTGGAGGCATTTGTGGCATGACCAGACCCCACTAGCTACCCCAACAAGGGTCGGGATGTCTGGCGACCTCGTCGGTAGGGTCCGGCCAGGCCGAAGGCCAAATCACATTTGCCACTCCCTCTCTCTTTATCCCCTCTCTGCCCATTCTCTTTCTTCTCTCTCTCTCTCTCTCTATCTCTCTCTTCTGCACATGAAAGCAGCTACGGATTAATAATAGATGACATAAATCAACTGCAAACCCATGAGTTGGAAAATCAAATTGCGACAGATAAAGCATTATTAGGGAAAACTAGTATAAGTATTGGTGGAATGGTTTCCCAGTTGACATTTGAATATCCTTCTAGTACTAATGCAATGGGTATCTAATGTAATGTGTATCATTGGAATGGTTATTTTTAATCTATACTTAGTACTTATTTCCTTTACCGAAGAATAAAATATGTCAGAGGCTTTGAATTATAAATGTTTGACGTGTAGATTAGATAAGCACACAAAAGATTGGTTGTTCTTGGGTCATGGTGGTGGTAGCATCAATGGCCATGCACATTCTTTGATTTTTCATGATGGTTATTAGGGTGCAGTCTGGATCCCAAATTCATAGCCTCACGACTACCCTTATATAGGTGGTGCCTCAAGAGGTATTCATAACCAATATCTCATAAAGACATATATCTTTGGCAACCATTAAGAACTTAAACTTCATCCTAACCTATTACATAGAGCACAACTTCAAAGGAATGGGGATAAGGTTTTCTCAACCTTAAAGTTGTGTGCTCCCAACTACAATACATCAATGGCTTCATTTCTACCACATTGAACCCAATTCATGTGACCTCCAATCACATGAGTTAGGTATCCACCGTTGGCAACAATCATGCAACCTTAAGTCTCATTACCCTCAATGATAATAATATCTCTCTTCGGGAAAATCCCTTGGTAAGGTATCAGCCAGATTCAATTATGACCTTACATCATTGATTCATATCATTTCTTTTCCTCTTTGCTTCACTGATTTATACCTGATCCTCATAAACTTATTCATTTTGGAATTAGTATAATAAGAAGCAGTCAAATCTATAAAAGATTTATTATCACAATGCAAAAAATAGCAGGTATTGGTTTTTTACATAAAGGAAATTCAACAAGTAAATTTTTAATTCTTTCAGCTTCAAACACATGTTGTGTCTAAAACTATAAGCTCAGATTTCATGGTACTTCTAGAAATCATAGTTTGTTTTATAGAAGCCCATGGGATAGAAGCTCCTCCAAGAAGGAATACATAACCTGTTATAGACTTCGGGAAAACTCAAATATACTAAGCTATAATCTATAGTTTCTCGAAGGTATTTAAATATTCTAATCAATGTTATCCAATGACCAATACTTGGATTACTAGTATATCTACTTAATCAACCTACGACATGTGAAATGTTGGGCCTAGTGCGGTTAGCTATATATAATAGTGATCCTATTATTTATGCATTATTTATGTTGATCAACAGGTTCGCCAATGTTTTCAAAGTTTTATGTTAGTGTCATAAAGAGTAGATGCGGGAGCGAAATCATACAAGTTAAATTTATTCAGTATTTTCTCAATCGAATGTGAAAGAGATAAAGATACACAAGAATTAGTTTTAACTAGTTTCATTCCTAGTTTGTTATTAGTTACTCACAAATCCTACATATCAAATTTGGAAGACAAATTAATTTTAGTTTCATTAACTATTTTAATTGAATTTCCAAAAATTAAGATATCATTTACACAAAGACATAGCAAGATAATTCCATTTCCGTCTTGTTTAGTATAGATACATTTGTCGAATTCATTATTTAAATCCAAAGGATGAGACAACAAAATCAATTTTTTGATGTCATTGCTTAAGTGCTTGTTTTAATCCATAAAGACATTTAATTAATTTACAAACCTTGGTTTCTTGGCCTTTGACCACAAAACCTTTGGGTTAAGACATGTAGACTTCTTCATCTAAGTCTTCATACAAGAAAGCGGTCTTAACATCCATTTGATGAATGATCATCTTATGGATTGATGCTAAGGTGACTAGAATATGAAGAGAAGTGATTCCATGTACATGAGCATATGTATCTAAATAATATATTCCTTGTTTTTTAGCATAGCCTTTAGCAACAAGGAGGCCTTATATTTGTCTATTGAGTCATCCAGATTTAGTTTCTTCCTAAAGATCCATTTACAACATATGACTTTGACACCTGGAGGTAGATTAGTTAGAATCCATGTTTTATTGTCTAGAATAAAATTAATTGCTAAGTTTATTACTTCTTTCCAAAAGAGGTAATCAGATGAGGTCATGGCTCCCTCATATGTGTTAGGTTCTCCTTCAACTAGATAGTTGAAGTAGACTTCTCCAAAAGTCTTTTTGGTTCAAACTCTTTTGCTTCTTCTAAGTTTATCATTTTTTAACAGATCTAAAGAAAAAGAAGAAGGTTAGTTTGAACTAGTTGAAGGTTGAGGTTATTTATTTAATTTGTATGGAAATTTATCTTCAAAATAAACTATGTATTTTGCTTATATAATAGTATTATTAGAGATTTTACTAATAAGAGAATTAGTTATAAGGAATCTATTATCACTACTATCGGAAGAATACAAAAACAACAATAACACTCAAGCCTTTATCCCACTATAGTGGGGTCGGCTATATGGACCCTTTATCGCCAATGAGCCCTATCTTTAGTCATAATCTCAATAATATCGAAGTACATCATATCTTTCTTTATAGTTTCATTCCAAGTCTTTATTAGTCTAACTATTCCTCGTCTAACATGCCTAGTGACTAAAATCTCACAACACCTAACACGTGCCTCTAATGATCTCTTTTATACATGTCCAAACCATCTTAGACGATCTTCTAACATCTTCTCTGAAATTGGTGCTACTCCTATCTTATCCCTGATACCTTCAGTCCTAATTTTATCCAATCTCGTGTGTCCACACATGCACCTAAGCATTCTCATCTCTGCAACTCCCATTTTTTACTCATGTACAGAATTCATTGCCTAACACTCAGAACCATAGAGCATTGCGAGTATAATTACAGTACGGTAAAACTTTCCCTTAAGTTTTAGTGGTACTTTACGATCACTACTATCTGAAAATATCCTATAAAAATAGAGTATAATGTTTTAGGTCCTTTTTTTCTTTCTTTTGGGTTATGGATTTGATACCTTCGTCAAACAACCCCACACTCGAAGAATTTAGAGGTTAGGACTTCTTAATTTAAATAATTCATAAGGGGTTTTATTACTTTATTTTGAAGGAATCCTATTAAGGATGTAAATGAGGTGAGAGATGCTTCTCCCCAAAGGTTTATCGGGGCACCGGGCTCGACTAACATGGCATTGACCATGTTCATCAAAGTCCAATTTTTATGTTCAGCTATACCATTCGATTGGGGTGAATATGGAGTAGTAACTTGATGAATTATTCTATGTTTTTGGTAAAAATGGGTTAGTTCATTTGAAGTGTATTCTCCACCTAGGTCGGATCTAAGAATCTTAATGGATGACCCTGATTGATTTTCTACTTCGGCATTGAAGATCTTAAAATATGAAAAAACTTCATCTTTAGTTTTTTAACAAATACATGTAACAATACTTGGTAAAATCATCTATAAAGGTTACAAAATATTTATTTCCACCTCTACTAGGTTGGCGGTTTGAGTCACACACATCTGAGTGAATTAACTCTAACGATTTTGAAATTCTTTCAACTGATTTAGATGACTTTCTAGAAAATTTAGCTTGCACACAAATCTCTTATTTTGCACTTGGCAAAATATTTATTTTAGGAATTAGATTTAAAGACATCATTCTTTTTATACAATCAGAATTCACATGTCCTAATCTAGCATGCCAAAAAACAGATGAAGAACCATGAGTTAATGAAGAAGAAATTTGATTTACTTCAAAATCAGCAACATTTAGTTTGAATAAACCATCACATACAAATCTTTTACCAATAAAAACATCATTAAGAGTCATTATAACTTTATTTGACTCTAAAATAATCTTATAGCCTTTCTTCACTAACAAGGAACCACTCATAAGATTCTTCCTAACTCTCAGCACAAAAAGCACATCATGCAGGGCTAATGTCTTCCCATATGTCAACCGAAGATCCACTCACTCGTGTCCAAGAATTTGTGTTGATGAAGCATCTCCTAATTTTATGCTTCCTCCACTAATGTCCTGAAAGGTGGCAAAGAGAAAATGATCAAAACAAGTATGAATATTTGCTCCAGAATCAAGCCACCAATCTGATGAACAAGTGAGAAGAATACTAGGAGTATAATCTAACCAAAAGATAGGCTAATCCGGTGCTTGGATCATCTTGGCCTGAGGCTTGGAGCCATGGGCTTTGCCAACCACGGGTTCAGTCTTATTGTAGATGTAATTGGTTGACAAGTGATTTGTGCGGGCACAGATGAAGCACAATTTCCATTTACCTGAGTTTTGGTTTGAATAACTAGGCTTTAGATGATTGGGTTTTTGATGACCGAAACTTGGATGGAAAGATTTTTTATGGCTTTTGCCCTTGACTTTAAAGTGATGGTGTGAAGATTGGTTACCATGAGATTCGGTCAGATTTACTTTGGAAACATGTTCTTTGAAAATTTTATAGTTTTTATTCTTGAGTTCCTCCTCTATACAGATAACATTTTGGATTTGAACATAAGTAAGATTTGATTGGTCATGATGAAGTGTAGTGCTAAAGCCAGACCAAGAATCGAGAAGAGAATCGACAAGGCATGCCACTAAATAATTTTCAAGAAAGATTAAGGCATCAGCTCAGATCTTGGACAACATTTTATCTAGTTGATGAAGTTGAGGATTAATAGGCTTGCATGCATCAATCTTGAATTTGTGGAGGTTGGAAACATTATAGTATTTATACCAGTATTTTCTAGGTTATAACGCGCTTGAAGAGTATACCATAATTCCTTAGATGTACGATATTGAAGGAAAACAACATAAAAGTTATCGAACAAGACACTTAAGATTCGGTTACAATAATGATATTCATATCTACCAGATCTCTATAAGGGACACGTCTAACATATGTTCTAGTTGTGTTTGCACTAGAGGATGATGACGATGGAAGGGATGAGGCGATTGCAGTTGCTGCGCTATGGTTTTTTAGTAGTGTTTGCACTAGAGGATGATGACGATGGAAGAGATGAGGCGATTGTAGTTGCAGATCTGGGGTTTTCGATTTTTATTGTAGGAGGATCAAATATTATACTTAACAGACCTAGAGTATTGAGCCACTATTCTACTTGTGCTTGCCAACGACGAAAACTATTTTCATTAAATTTCTTGAGTTTAATTCCGGCTGAATCCTCAGATCTAGTAGTCATTACAAATTTTTAAAATTTAAAATACAAACAATAAATTGTTGTAGATATTAAAATAAATACAAAGAAAATCATTTGATTATTTGATTTTATTTATCTTGTTATTCTTGGACTTCACAAGGAATACCCAATGAAAGACTCTCACTAGTACTGAGCTGTTTATTGGATGATAGCTCAACATGACCATTTTGCAAGAGATTATGTGATGTGGATATAAACAAACTCTTTAGATTGTTCGAATATTTTGATGTATATTCCAGAATAATTAATATTTGTTCAATTTTAAAGATTTCTATAAAACGTGATAATATCAGATCTTGAGAAACATGATTATAAAACCTTATATAAACAGAAGGGTGAGAAATAAAAGAGATTAGAATAATATATAGATTAGAATCGAGCATTGATAAGGTGTGTGGTCCCTACCCTAAAAAAGTTGCACCACCCTCTAGTAGGGCTTTCAACCGATGCTCACTTCTCCAAGGTATAACACTCGAATAGATCCTGAAAACTCAAACATGCGCGGTGTAAGATCCCTCCCCCTTACTAAGAAGGCTACCCGGTCTTATGCTCAGAACCGCCACCTTATAGTGACACTAACACACAGGCTAGTCGACATCGAAAGATGCAGATCTTGTCAGTTAGGATGATCATTTACCTATATTCCAATTAAGAATAGAAGTACAACAAGTAGTTACATAAAAACTAGCAAGTCCACAAGTCATAGTACAACATCATTATATATATATATATATATATATATATATATATATATATATATATGAAAGGTGCAACCGTCCAAAATGAGTACAAAAGAAAGAAAGGGTCTTATAAACTGGTATCAAAGAAAGGTTTTGATCCTTGGACCTGTGGGTTATAGGCCCACTACGCTTCTGCTGCGCAGTTTGTCTGCAAACTAATGCTCGAGCGGAGTGACCCAGTGTCATGGACTTCTTTCTCATATGATCCTTTATCAAGTGATACTAGTTTAGGGTTTATCCTTGGACTGCCGAGGGCATACCCGGTGAATGGCTCTCGAGGGCACTAGGAACTATGATGGGCTGAATCCCAAAGCTCCCCTTCTCAAGGGCACTTACTTCTATTAGTTTCTATCCATTATTGATACCCCAAACCTCAATGTTGTTCTTGAGTGAGCCTAATTGCTTAGGATACTTTTTAGGAGAACGACGATCTTTCGTTGGGCCCCATTCAAGTTGTTCTCTTTATGACTTGCGCTCTAACACTCGCCACAAGAAAGTGACACACTAAGAATTCCAACCAAGTCTCTAACTTCTAAACCCATCACTAGGCCCAACTATATCTCATTACCATGGAAGCCGTAATGTTACGTGTCACTTTTACTAAACACAGCCCATGACCTACTTCTAACCATACGAGATAACTTCCAATTCCTTGGGCCAAAGGCCTTTAAATTTTTACCATGGGTTTATCATGTGATTATTATTGGTAATTCAAAATTCCATAATTTTCTATATCTTTCAGACCATAAATAAAATTATTTAGTAAAGTGACCTAGGTCACAATGAATATGAAGTAATCCAACCATTGGTCCACTAAGTCTAATTAAATTATCTGAAGTTCATATAGACTAAAAATGTTTGTTCACCAATTATCCAAATTTTCCAACCTAATTTGACCCTTATGTTCTATTTATGATTAAATCTATCATATCTTGCTTTTTCAAATGAAGTATTAAATATAATCATGTGAAAATTCAGGGAAAATTTCTACTCACTAATACCTACAGGATAATGCTCCAAACAATTTCTCATATTTTTATATAGTGATTTGACCTAAGTTATCCACATGTTAAAACAATTACAAAAATGTCACTATTAAGATATTCACCATAAATACTCATCCAAAAATTTTAATAAAATTTACAGTGGTCTATATTATAAAAATAAGGGCCTACAAATGTTCTCATAATATTCCAAACATTATTATCCATGTTTTTAAATCAAATTCCAAAAAGGGCAAAATTATAAATACACTAGTTACACAAGGAATAATTCTCAAACATACTCATAAATTTTTCCAGAGGTGTGAAATGTCCTATTAGGGCTTGAATCAGCAATTTGGAATTTTCTAAGTTCAGTATCCCTTCTTTTCATTTTTACACTTAAATGTGCTAATTTATAGATAATTCCAACCTATGTGATTTTTTATCCCAAAAATCCCAATATTTCTATGGGAGATGTATTCCATCTCTATGAATCTTTTTCCAAAATTTCAAGGACATGCATTGGGCCAAATGGGCTAAATTCCCATTTTTCCAGTTTTACTATTTACACATCATTCACAATTCTACCTTCACCATGCATGTTGGATCCTCCAACATGCAAATGTCCAAATGGCTCGGGGTGTAAGCTCTTTAGGTAAAAATTGTGATCCCAACCAAAAAAATACCCGAGGTGTACAAAATTTAATCACATTGTGATTGTGATTTAAAATCTCAAATTTAATCATATTGTGATTGTGATTTAAAATAACCTTGATGGGGTAGATGTCGGGATTTTGGATTGCGGAAGCGCAATCCCCAGGAATAACTAAATACAGAGTCACAAGAAAATACGTACTTCGCATAATTTTATTAGCACAATAAAATTAATAAGTACTCAAATTAAAAGATACAAATCAAAAAATATACTGCAAAAGAACTCGAACTATGAAAATCCACAGGAGTAATATGAACTTAACTGCAATCTGTAAAACAGACGCACAAAATTCATATCAGAACGAACCATTATCGACGACCAACCATCGTTACTGCCATAAATGAGAAGAGATCCAAGTCAGGACTTGACCTTACTGTAAACGTGCAGCCCGCCAACATCACCACTTGTGCACAACCACCACAGCCTACGAGCATGCAACCATCGAGAACCGTACACCTTTCCGCAGGCTGCTAATCAGATACCTTGCCGCTACCCACATGCTTTCTCTCTTTGTCATCGATTCAGCCCGTAATCAGATATCGAAGCACACCATTATCTTTGGTCGTGTATTACAGCTCTCCTCTTCAAGGCTTTACCTCTCTTTGATTTGGATTTTCGTGTGTCTTCTTAGCTTTCCTTCCTCTCCTTTTATAAGGCCATTTCACATGCCTTTGCCTATTTCTAAGAAGCTTCCTGGCATGTGAAACACATGGGCGGCTTGGAGAGTTAACATCGGTGGTCGGTAGGTAGAAGCATGAATCATATGGGTTTGAAAAATCAGACCAGCTCAATAATCACCACCTTGGTTTGAATTTCAAACACAATATTCTACACAAAGCATCATCTCCACAAAACACTATCTGCACAAAGCAATTTATGCATGAAGCACCAATCAGCACGAAGCATCAATCTACATAAAGCACTACCTCATGCCTGAGGCGTCAACCGACTTATCGTAAGTCGAACTTCATCTCTGCTCTGGTTAACCTGTGGGATGTTGACATATCCGGATCGCAAAAACTGACTCGCTGAACCTGAGCTACAAAAGGGCGATCCACTGCACCACCTCGACCATCCACCATATCACCCGTAGAAATCATTGGCATACTACCTCGCACTGTGGTCCCTATCAGTTGGTACAGACTACCGAACTGCACAGCCTTCATGAGCACGATACACCCGTGTATCACCATCAAAACTCCTTTTCTCACCGCAAAACTACAACCACCTGAGTCCAAACTGCCCAACGATTTTAGATTCTTACGCAGCTTGGGCACCAGATGTACTTACTCAAGCCTTCACACCACCTCATAATTCATTTGTATGTCTACCGTACCTATACCTGTAATATCACAACCTGAGTCGTCACCCAAATAGACTAACCCAGTCGTCACCTCTATAGAACTAAACATCGACGCATCTGAGCATATGTGTTGTGATGCAACAGAATCTAATATCCATCCGCTGTCAGAGTTGTCATGACTCTTAGTGATGGTATAGAGACCATCACTCTCCACTCCCAGATCTAGTGTCACCATACCCATATCCTAGATGTCTCGAGAACTCTGCGCATGCTGCGGGTATTTTCTCCTGATGTGACCGCTTTGTCTATATTGGTAACTAACTACACCTTTCTTTGATGACGACCGAGCCCGTGCACCCATCGATCCATTGTGGAATGCTCTCCCTCGTCCATCTACTGCCAAAATATGTTCACCCTCAAGAGTCCTTCAATATCTGACTGGACAATAACGCCGATGTGACCTCCTCCAGCCCCATTATATCCTTCCCATATAGGAGTGCGGTCACCATGTGTTTAAAGAACATCAGGAGCGAGGTAAGAAGTAATAGGGCCTTATATTCTTCCTCTAACTTCACACCAACCACATGCAATTGGTTTAGAAGTCCGTTGAACACATTAATGTGCTCCTGCAGGTTGCCACCCTCCTGCATCTTCAGCCCATACAATCATTTTTTTAATAACCACCTTGTGGTCAACGATTTAGCAACATACATTCTCTTAAGCTTCTCCCAAAGATTGATTGAAAACTCCTCGATGCTAATGTTGAAGAGCACCTTGTCATCAACACACATCCTGATGGTGCTAGTGGCACCCTCATCCAAGTCAATCCACTCCTCGTCCTTCACTTCATCCCCGTCCTTCACTTCAGCGGTCAAATTTTCTCATCCATGCAAAACCCGTATCAGTTCCTGCTCAACTAGCATATCTTTGACACAAATTTACCATAGACTAAAATTTTTGCTACCATCAAATTTCCCCACCGAATACCGAGCCAAAGTTGTGTTTTCCTTGCTATAGTTGTCCTCCGGTATGACTAGGAGACCTGATAAATTCAAGGTTGAATTTGAAAGGATGGGAATAAGACCTAGTTATTCACCACCACAGACAAATCTTTCCTTAAATGTCCAATCAGTCGCCTATAGAACCTCGATCTGATACCACTTGTTCGGATTTCAAGTCGCGAAAGCACAATCCCCATGAACAACTAAATATAGAGTCACAAGAAAATGCGCAATTCACATAATTTTATTACCACAATAAAATTAATAAGTACTCAAATTAAAAGATACAAATCCGAAAATATACTACAGAAGAACTCGGACTACGAAAATCTGCAAGAGTAATATGAACTTAACTATAATTCATAAAACAGACACGCAAGTTTCGTACCAGAACGAACCTTCATCATCGTCAGACGACCAACCACTGCCGTCGCCACCACCGAGAAGATGTTGGAACACCCTATTACTATTTGGACCAGGATGACTATATTTCTATAGGGATTGTATGCTGTGACCTCCATGTTGTTATAAAGGTCACATAGGCTAGTTAGAGTAGTCTTCAGCTCGACGCATAGTCGACTTCAGCTCGACGCAGAGTCGATCTCAGCTCGACGCAGAGTCGACCTCTACTCGACGCAGAGTCGATCTCAGCTCGACGCAGAGTCGACCTCAGCTCGACGTGGAGTCGACCTCAGCTCGACGTTCCGTCGATCCCAGTTCTGCTTACAGAAAACACTCTCTGGTCGACGTGTGTCGTGCTCAGATCGACGTTTTTCTGTGAGCTCGACGCCTTCCAGACTTCCGTCGATTTTGGATAGGAATTCAAATTCCTTCTGACAGACAATTAATGCTGAAGAATTATTGGCCGTTACAGCATATCTGGTGCATGGCTCAAGGAATTTTCTAAGGAATGTCTGCCTGTCATTTCCGTTGAGGCATGGACAGTTAAGGAAAGCAATTAATGCTGACTTCCAACGGCTATCAAAGAAAAAGGAAGAAGAAGACTCATATATATAATTCTTTTTCTTTCATTCCAATAAGAAGAAGATACAGAGAATATACAGAACAAGAAGAGAACAACAATACAAGACTTCTCATCTTTTTCTCTGTGGAAAAATTGTTTTTGAAAGACTCTCTCACAGAAAATCTGATTGCTTCAGACACCTCCATCCAACTCTCTTGGATCATCCTTTGCTGGAGCAAATCAGATCTTTGAAGACCTGTCACCCTTGTGCAGAGCTCTCCTTCCTGAACCTCATCTTGATCTCAGGGGGAGCTTTGACAACAACTTCAGATCCACTTCTGCTTCTCTTTGCTTGTTGAATAGAGAAGACAACAACATTTCTTTTTCTTTTTCTTTCTGTACAGGGTTTTAACTCCCTTCAAAAGTTACTTTTGGTTTTGCTGAAACCTGGTCAAAATCAGCTTCTGTTGGTTTGTGAGAACCTGATCAAAAACTCTCTGGTGCTCAAGACACCTGATCAACTCATCTTGAAGTGGATTCCTATCAAGGGTGATAGAAGAGTGGATGTACCCAGATTTGGGGAACCACTATAGCTCCTTGTGTCCTCTGGATTGCTTGTCTCTTTTTGTGTTTTGCTTTGTGCTGTGAATTTATTTTTACTCTGATTATTTGCTATAGCACCTTACACTAAGTAAAGTAAAATTTTCTCTGCAAGTTTTTATTTGGAAAATTATTTTAAATAACTCTATTCACCCCCCTCTAGAGTTAGGAGTGATCTTATCCTGCACTTTCAATTGGTATCAGAGGGAGGTTGATCATTCATACAGGCTAACACCTGGATCAAAAGATCTCTGATAAGATCATTTCTCTCAAAGGGTTATTTTTCTTAGTTTTACTTATCTTTTAAAACTCATGGCACAAAACAAGGACTTTGCTAGCACCAGACCTCCTATGTGCAATCTATCTAAGTTTGCACTATGGAAGGCAAGGATTAGACTTTATATGAACTCTTTTGATGAAGACATCTTTAATTCTGTATTGACAGATTGTCCAAGACCTCCCACAGGAACAAGTACATCAGCTGTTCCTCCTCCTTCAGGGACTGATGCTGACATAAAGAAGTGGAAGGCAGCAGATGCTAAAGCCATGAACATCTTGGCTCAAACCATGTCAGATGACATTTTCCAGAAGGTAGCAGATTGCAATACTGCCAAGGAGATCTGGGAAAAACTCTCAGAAATTGTATCAGGTTCTGCAGATGAAAGAAAGGATAGGAGATCCTACCTCATCACACAGTATGAGAACTTCAAAAAGGCAGAGTCTGAGTCAGTTGCTGACATGTACAACAGACTGAGCCTAATCATAAGTGAACTTAGATCACTTGAGAAGGACATATCTCTTACTGAGATAAATGACAAGATACTGACTTGTTTCCCTAGCTCTTGGGACTCAAGAATATGGTCAATTAAAGATGGAAGAAATGTCTGTGAGTTATCCACAGAAGCTCTTCTAGGAAAGCTCAAGAGCTATGAGCAATTTATTAAGAAGAGAGAAGAAGAGCAGAAGACATCCACACCAACAGAGAAGGCTGAGAAAACCATTGCCTTCAAAGCACAGGAAGAAGAACCTAAAGAAAAGGTGTTGGGAAATGAAGAGCTTATGAGCCTACTGGTCAAAAGGTTCAATAAGCTAAATAGAAGGAACTTCAGAAGATGGTCATCCAAAGACAAAGACAAGCCAAGGTATGACAGATCCAATAATAAAGATATTATCTGCTTTGGTTGCAGGAAACCAGGACACATCTTCCCAAACTGTCCAGAAAATCAAGACAAGGACAGAAGGGACAAGAAGGAAAGAAAGGATAAAAGGAAGGATAAGGAGTCAAGGAAATACCATGACAAGCCTTCCTCAAGCAACAGCAAGTACACCAGAAAAGGATTTGTGGCTGAATCCTGGAGTGACTCTGATGAGTCTGATTCATCATCCAGTTCTAGTGATGATGAGGATGATGCAGAAGAAAAGGGATTCTGTATGATGGCCATCAGTGCATCTCAAAAGAACACTGATTCAGAGCCTGATGCTGACTACCCATCTGATCAGGAACTTACTGAGGATCAGGTAATAGATTCATTTGACTTTACTTCTGATGATTTCAAATCTGAGTTTAAATCTATGTGCATTGACTTAATTGAGTCTCAAAAGCTGATTAAAACTCTAAATGAACAATTAATTGAATGCAAATCCATTAACTCAGATAATCTTAGACTCTTAGAAGAGTTGAAGCAGTGTGGGGAGGAGATAGCTTCACTGAAGAGTGAGCTATCTAAGGCCAAACAATTTGAAGAAACCCTTAATGGGAGAAGTATCAAATTGATGGACATCACAAGTACAGTGAACTCAAGATTGAATGGTTCACTGGGCTTGGGTGCTTCATCCAGCCAACCCACAGTGCTGACAACTCCAATCAAATTTACCAGTGAGAAAGGTAAAGGAGTCTTGATAGTGGCCAGGAAGAATGCTGACTTAACCCAAGAAACTGGACAAAAAACGTCGAACGAAGCTCGACGGACGTCGACCAGAGCTCGACGTAATCGCAAGAAAACGTCGAACTCAGGTCAACGCCCTCTCCCCTCTGAACAAAGCAAGACCTTGCCGTCGAACGGAGCTCGACGCACTCACTTGAGTCCGTCGACCGAAGCTCGACGTGCGTCGAGCCGAGTTCAGAGCAAAACCCAGTTCTCAAAGGTTAATTCAAATTTCAATTCTAGCTCCACATCTCATTACTTTAACCCTTATGCTGAATGGATCATACCTCCTAGGAGATATCATCCTGTAGGCTATAAGAGTCAACCTGAGATGTCCTTCATTTCAGAATTTAAGGGATATCAACCTAGGCCCAAGGTTAACTGGGTCAAAAACAAATAAGCTGTTTTTATGCAGGTAAAGACCTATCCAAGTGAGAACCATCAATGGTATCTGGATAGTGGGTGCTCAAAGCACATGACAGGAGACAAGGACAACCTCACTTCCTTCAAAACCAAGCTTGGACCCAAAGTAATTTTTGGAGACTCAAGCTTTGGAACTACAAAAGGATATGGGACAGTCCAAATTGGCTTAGTCACTTTCAAAAAGGTGGCATATGTTGAAGGACTCAAACACAACCTGATAAGTATCAGTCAATTATGTGATGAAGGATACCAAGTAACCTTTAACAAAGCCATCTGCAAAGTCCAGTCAGTGGACAACACAACTGTGTTGACAGGTAACAGAAGAGGTAACATTTACTTAGTGGATTTTCATTCACCTGTAGTAGATATTTGCCTGTTTAACTCCATTTCAAAACCAAACATCTTGTGGCATAAAAGATTAGGACATGTGAACCTTAGAACCATTGCTAAGTTATCCCAAGACAACCTTGTTAGAGGACTACCTTCTGGTCCCTACAAGAAGGAAGGACTTTGCAAGGCCTGTCAATTAGGCAAGCAAACTAAAAACAGTTTCAAGTCACTTAATAAGAGTGACTCACCTAGAATCTTGTACTTATTGCACATGGACCTTTTTGGACCAATTAATGTACAAAGCCTAGGAGGGAAATCTTATGCTTTAGTAATTGTAGATGACTTCTCAAGATTCACTTGGGTGTTCTTTCTGAGGAAGAAGTCTGATAACTTCAAGATTTTGACAGATTTTCTCAAAGGCATACAGATTGAGTTCAATACTCACATTGCCCTGATCAGAAGTGATCATGGGACAGAGTTTGATTCTCTTCTTATGCTAGAGTTCTGCCAGAATGAAGGTATCAGGCATACTTTCTCAGCTCCTAGAACTCCTCAACAAAATGGGGTAGTTGAAAGGAAAAACAGAACCCTTATTGAATCTGCCACAACATTGTTGACAGATGCTCACCTTCCTCTAACCTTTTGGGCAGAGGCTGTGAACACCTCCAACTATGTTCTGAATAGAAGCCTGATACATAAGCTAAAGGGTAAGACTCCCTATGAGTTACTCAAAGGGAAGAAACCTAAAGTCAATTATTTCAAAATTTTTGGTTGCATTTGTTTCATTCACAATAATGACAAGAAATACCTAGCTAAATTTGAAGCCAAAGCTGATGAAGGAGTGTTTCTGGGATACTCCATGACTAGCAAGGCTTATAGGGTTTTTAACAAGTGCACAAATAAAATTGAAGAATCCATGCATGTTACATTTGATGAAACTAACATGTTTTATAAGGAGAAGGAGACTTCTACCATAAGCAATTTGCAGGAACATTCAATTTCAGAAAATCTGAAGCAGCTTACCATCACAGACAAAGGGTCATCACCTTCACCAATTCAACAAGTCACTGAACTTAGTGACAATGAAGAGGAATTTCAAGTTCTGGAAAGTTCAAAGGGCCAACAGAGTGAAGAACCAGTTGTTGTTCCACAAGAGGAAACAACAACACAGGTTGGTGCTTCATCAACAACCCTTGTTGATCTAGCCACAACAAGAGATCACCCAATCTCACAAGTAATTGGAGATATCTCAGTGGGTGTGCAAACAAGGAATCAAGTTAATCAAAATATTATGCACACCTGCTTCCTTTCTCAAATTGAGCCTCAAACCATACAAGATGCAGAGCAAGATCCAAACTGGATCATTGCAATGCAAGAAGAGTTGAATCAATTTGAGAGAAATAAAGTTTGGGAATTAGTACCAAGACCAAGGAACCAGCAAATTGTTGGAACCAAATGGGTATTCAGGAACAAATTGGATGATCAAGGAATAATTGTGAGAAACAAGGCAAGACTTGTTGCACAAGGATATTGCCAAGAAGAAGGAATTGATTATGACCAAACCTTTGCACCAGTTGCAAGGTTGGAGGCCATAAGAATCTTCCTTGCATATGCAGCTCACAAGAGATTCAAGGTATATCAGATGGATGTCAAGAGTGCATTCCTCAATGGAGACATCAAGGAAGAAGTCTATGTAAAGCAACCTCCAGGTTTTATCTCTCCAACTTTTCCTGATCATGTATTTAAACTGCATAAAGCTTTATATGGTCTCAAGCAAGCTCCTAGAGCATGGTATGAGACCTTAGCTTGTTTTTTGTTGGAAAATGATTTTAAAAGGGTAGTGTAGACCAAACTCTTTTTGTTAGAACCCATAGGTCCCATACCCTACTAGTACAAGTTTATGTAGACGACATCATATTTGGATCTACTGATTCAAACTTATGCAAAAAGTTCTCACAACTTATGCACTCAAAGTTTGAAATGAGTAGCATGGGTGAGCTTGCTTTCTTTCTTGGATTGCAAGTTAAACAACATGTGGATGGCATCTTCATTTCTCAAACCAAGTATGCAAGAGAACTGGTTAAGAAATTTGGAATGTCTGAAGCTTCCTCCATGAAAACACCTATGCCTACAAATGCTGTTTTAGATGCTGATGAATCTGGAAAACCAGTTGATCAGACAAACTATAGAGCAATCATTGGCTCATTACTTTATCTAACAGCTACTAGACCAGATATAATGTTTGCCACATGCATTTGTGCTAGATTTCAAGTAAGCCCTAGAGAGTCCCACCTCACATTAGTTAAGAGGATTCTTAGGTATGTAAAAAGTTGTCCTAATCTAGGTCTCTGGTATCCACATGACTCAGGATTTGATCTAACTGGATTTTCAGATTCTGATTATGCTGGATGTAGAGTAGACAGGAAAAGCACCAGTGGAACTTGTCAATTTCTTGGTGATAGACTTGTCTCCTGGTTTTGTAAGAAACAAACCTCTGTGTCCACATCAACTGCTGAAGCTGAATACATGGCTGCAGGTAGTTGTTGCTCACAGATTTTGTGGATTCAAAACCAGCTCCTAGACTATGGGTACAACTTAGAGATGTCTAAAATCTTTTGTGATAATACCAGTGCAATATCTATTGCTCAAAATCCAGTTCTCCATAGTAGGACTAAGCACATAGAAATCAGACATCACTTCTTAAGGGATAATGTAGAAAAGAAGAAAATTGCACTAGAATACATTTCCACTGAACTACAGAGAGGAGATATCTTCACCAAACCCTTGGATGAAAAGAAGCACTTCTTTTTCCTCAATCAGTTGGGAATGCTAGATGGAGACAGCATAAATTAAAACTCCAAGATTTTGAAACCCATACTTAACAGAAATAGGAAAAATTTCGTTTTAAAATTCCTCTGTCTGAGTGGTTGTTCTGAGCTCTGAACTAAGCTCGACGCTGCGTCGAACGGAGATCGACAGTCCGTCGCCCTCAAAAGCGTCGAACGTCGAACTCAGCTTCTAGCGTCGAACTGAGTTCACAGCTCCCTGGCATCTTGAGTTTCTCTCTCCCCGGTCGACGTCTTCGTTCAACGTCGACCTGAGCTCGACGTATAGCTTCAGCCAAAGCGTCGAACGTCGACCTAAGCTGGACGCTGTTGAGTCGTTTCAGTTCCTCTAGAGCCCAAGAGCGTCGAACTAAGCTCGACGTTCTTTCCTTTTCTGCGTCGAACCCTAAGTATAAAGTCATTTTTTCTCCGTCGTTCGCAGTTGCGCTTTCATATTTCTCTTCTCAAGCTTTCTCCCTCCAAACACTATACTTTTGATCTTGGAAGGTATTCTTTCTTTTGCAGGACAATGACAATTACAGCAGGAGCTCTGGCGGCTATGAAGTTCGACTCCGGTTTCGACATTGATTTCGATTCTTTTGATGGATCTCCACAACATCTTCTGGATATACTGATTCTTTTCAAGGAGCAGCAACTAGTCCACTTTATGTCTACCAGGATACCCCTTCCAGAATCAGAAATTAAAGAATGGTGTCTTACAGCAATCGTTTCAGATAACAACATCTTGACTGGGAAGATTTCAGGAAATGAGGTAGCCATCTCACCTCAGGTTATTACAGAAGCCTTCAACTTTGCTGCTGGAGATGATGACATAGAACTATCAGTGGAAGAATATACCTTGATGCTGGATAGGATGGGGCATACTGCTGGTAACCCCTCCAAACTCCTTAAAATTAACCTAGCAATTGAGTACAGGTTATTAGCAGATATAACTGGAAAGGTGATCTGTGCAAAGAGAACTGCACATGATGCAATAACAAGGCATCAGTTTTGCCTCATGGCTGCCCTAATGGATAAGAAACATCCCAACTGGGGATTAATTGTGTTTGATATGCTTAAGAAAAAGTTGGATAAAAACTCTGTCCATTTTGGAAGAGTTCTTGGGTTGATTCTCAACCACTGCTGCCCCCAACTGCTGGTGTCCTCAAAGAAGCACATAAATGCTTCCAAGAGGCTCACATGTGCTTTAATTGGCAAATGGGATAGGAGAATTGTGAATCCCAGGGCAGCAGCAGCCATGAAATCCTCTGCAGACACCAGGACTATAGAGGTCACTTCCCCTCAGTCCACTGGTCCAGAAGAAGGAATTATGCCATCTCTCTCCCTCACCCTTCCATCCACCTTCATCCCCTCAACCACAATTATCTCATCCTCTCTAACTCTCCCCTCCTCCATATCTACCATTGCCTCCTCCCTTCCTCCTCAAACTACTTTCCTTCCAATAAACTTGGATTCCACCCCTCATGAGGATCTCTTTTCATTTGACATGCATGGAGACTCATTCATGGATGCTTCTACCTCCTCTCCTCATGACTTCCTCCATCCATCTACTTTTTCAGACTTACTCTTCTCCTCCATTCAGGAACAAGTTACACCTCCTCTGTCTGCTCCTCTCTCAACATCTTCTGCATTCTCAGCTTCTGCTACTCCCTCTACCTCTACTCAAGTTCCCCTTGAGCAAGTAGCCCTCCTGCCCTTAGCCAATCAACTTTTTGATCTTCTGTCTCCTAGGCTCTCCTCCCTTTTGGATGCCAAGCTGGCTCCTCTCCTTCTTTCATTGAGAGCTCTTTCTGCCTCTGTCTCCTCCCTTTCCTCTCAGTTGGTATGCCCTTCTTCTGGGGCCTAGAGTCAGCTGCCACTGATTCTAGGCAGGGGGAGATGTCAGCAGAAGAAGAGCTGCCTCCTTCTTCAGTTCAGATTGCTCAGACTCCTTCAGAGACAGTATCAGTTGCAGAGACAGTATCAGTTGCTTGTTCAGAAACAGTGTCTGCTGCAGAAGATCAAATGGTATCTGAGGCCTCTCCTCCAGTTTCAGAGCAGCAAATCAGCAGTGCCTTAGACATTCAGTCTTTGGCAGCTTCTCTTCAGAGCTTCTCTCCTCCAGCTTCAATACAAGAAGACCTTGATATAGCAGAAGAACAGCTTCAAGAAGATATGTCCAGGGCTATTGTCCCCTTTCAGAAGGTCTTGACTTCTGATATAGCAGTGGTAGCAGTGGCTCCTGCTAGTGTTGGATTTGATTTGGTAGTTTCTGTTGAGACTTCAGGTGAAGTGACTGAGACACCTGATGCTGCAGAGGCCCATATCTCCCAAGCCCTTCAGGAACCAGCCTCTTCAGCCTCTATGGCTCCTGAGGCTGTGCCCTCTCCTGCAGTGGTTGCTTCCTCCTCCCCACTGACAGCAGAGCTTCCTTTAGTCTCCTCCTCAGCAGCTCCAGCCTCCATCAGCTTTCCCCTCTCCAAAAGAAAATATATAGATCCATATGAAGAATCACAAAGTTCTGAAGATGAGTTTGCCACAGATTCTGATGACTCCTCTGCAACTATTGCAAGGAAGAGGAAAGCCAGATCAAAAGCAATGAAAAGAGTACCTCCTGCCAGAGCTACAGATCATGACATTCCCTATTACATCAAATATAATTGTGAAATCACAGAGCCTTGGATGCAGTACTCTCAGAATCAGAGAAAAGCAATGAAGAGGAAGAGAAAATTCAATGAAGGTCCATCTAAACCAGTTCATCAGCCTCCACCTCCACCTCCTCCTGATGCAGGTGCAGGTGCTAGTCTTTCTTCAAAACCAGCCCCTTCAGCTCTTCATGGAAAAACCTATCAAGCCAGAAGACATCAAGAAGGTAGCCAGCAAAGGGGAGGTCAACAAAGAGGAAATTATAGAGGCAGGCAGTCCAGGGGAAGAACCTTTGATCCAACCTCTGGCCCCTATCCCTATAGGCCTAGAGTTGACCTCACCCCAAGAACTTCTCAAGAATCATCATCTAACAAATTTGAACCAGCTGTTCCCTTTGAAGATCCTACCAAGACTCCTGCTTACTGGAAAGCAAGGATGGCAGAAATGGCTGCCTTAAATGAGATCAACAAAGCCAGAGAAAGAGGACTGGACACATCTCATATCAGTACTATGTCAGAACAAAGAAGAGAGGAATTGGAAAAGTATGGCTCAAAGAAATTTTTTGATTCAGACAGATACATGGAACTCCACCCTGCAGCTGTACCACCCAGTGCTAGAGATCAAAAATCTTTAGGTGCAGCTGATGACTTCAGATCTAAAAAGGAAGCTTCCAATCCAAACAGAGAAATCATCTTCAAAAAGAGTGATCAAGACAAAGCATTAAAGGACAAGTAAAGTAAGGTATTCTGACACTTTCTATATTCTGGACTCAGGACATTTAAACAATTCTGCTGCTATATAGTGTTTTATATATGCTGCATATTATTCTGTCATGTCTGGTTGTATTATTTTGTGTTGTATCTGCTTTATTTCTTTTCTTTGATTCCCTAAAATTCATGTAAATAGTAATCCTAATCCAAATAGGGGGAGATTGTTGGAACACCCTATTACTATTTGGACCAGGATGACTACATTTCTATAGGGATTGTATGCTGTGACCTCCATGTTGTTATAAAGGTCACATAGGCTAGTTAGAGTAGTCTTCAGCTCGACGCATAGTCGACTTCAGCTCGACGCAGAGTCGATCTCAGCTCGACGCAGAGTCGACCTCTGCTCGACGCAGAGTCGATCTCAGCTCGACGCAGAGTCTACCTCAGCTCGACGTGGAGTCGACCTCAGCTCGACGTTCCGTCGATCCCAGTTCTGCTTACAGAAAACACTCTCTGGTCGACGTGTGTCGTGCTCAGATCGACGTTTTTCTGTGAGCTCGACGCCTTCCAGACTTCCGTCGATTTTGGATAGGAATTCAAATTCCTTCTGACAGACAATTAATGCTGAAGAATTATTGGCCGTTACAGCATATCTGGTGCATGGCTCAAGGAATTTTCTAAGGAATGTCTGCCTGTCATTTCCGTTGAGGCATGGACAGTTAAAGAAAGCAATTAATGCTGACTTCCAACGGCTATCAAAGAAAAAGGAAGAAGAAGACTCATATATATAATTCTTTTTCTTTCATTCCAATAAGAAGAAGATACAGAGAATATACAGAACAAGAAGAGAACAACAATACAAGACTTCTCATCTTTTTCTCTGTGGAAAAATTGTTTTTGAAAGACTCTCTCACAGAAAATCTGATTGCTTCAGACACCTCCATCCAACTCTCTTGGATCATCCTTTGCTGGAGCAAATCAGATCTTTGAAGACCTGTCACCCTTGTGCAGAGCTCTCCTTCCTGAACCTCATCTTGATCTCAGGGGGAGCTTTGACAACAACTTCAGATCCACTTCTGCTTCTCTTTGCTTGTTGAATAGAGAAGACAACAACATTTCTTTTTCTTTTTCTTTCTGTACAGGGTTTTAACTTCCTTCAAAAGTTACTTTTGGTTTTGCTGAAACCTGGTCAAAATCAGCTTCTGTTGGTTTGTGAGAACCTGATCAAAAACTCTCTGGTGCTCAAGACACCTGATCAACTCATCTTGAAGTGGATTCCTATCAAGGGTGATAGAAGAGTGGATGTACCCAGATTTGGGGAACCACTATAGCTCCTTGTGTCCTCTGGATTGCTTGTCTCTTTTTGTGTTTTGCTTTGTGCTGTGAATTTATTTTTACTCTGATTATTTGCTATAGCACCTTACACTAAGTAAAGTAAAATTTTCTCTGCAAGTTTTTATTTGGAAAATTATTTTAAATAACTCTATTCACCCCCCCTCTAGAGTTAGGAGTGATCTTATCCTGCACTTTCAATTGGTATCAGAGGGAGGTTGATCATTCATACAGGCTAACACCTGGATCAAAAGATCTCTGATAAGATCATTTCTCTCAAAGGGTTATTTTTCTTAGTTTTACTTATCTTTTAAAACTCATGGCACAAAACAAGGACTTTGCTAGCACCAGACCTCCTATGTGCAATCTATCTAAGTTTGCACTATGGAAGGCAAGGATTAGACTTTATATGAACTCTTTTGATGAAGACATCTTTAATTCTGTATTGACAGATTGTCCAAGACCTCCCACAGGAACAAGTACATCAGCTGTTCCTCCTCCTTCAGGGACTGATGCTGACATAAAGAAGTGGAAGGCAGCAGATGCTAAAGCCATGAACATCTTGGCTCAAACCATGTCAGATGACATTTTCCAGAAGGTAGCAGATTGCAATACTGCCAAGGAGATCTGGGAAAAACTCTCAGAAATTGTATCAGGTTCTGCAGATGAAAGAAAGGATAGGAGATCCTACCTCATCACACAGTATGAGAACTTCAAAAAGGCAGAGTCTAAGTCAGTTGCTGACATGTACAACAGACTGAGCCTAATCATAAGTGAACTTAGATCACTTGAGAAGGACATATCTCTTACTGAGATAAATGACAAGATACTGACTTGTTTCCCTAGCTCTTGGGACTCAAGAATATGGTCAATTAAAGATGGAAGAAATGTCTGTGAGTTATCCACAGAAGCTCTTCTAGGAAAGCTCAAGAGCTATGAGCAATTTATTAAGAAGAGAGAAGAAGAGCAGAAGACATCCACACCAACAGAGAAGGCTGAGAAAACCATTGCCTTCAAAGCACAGGAAGAAGAACCTAAAGAAAAGGTGTTGGGAAATGAAGAGCTTATGAGCCTACTGGTCAAAAGGTTCAATAAGCTAAATAGAAGGAACTTCAGAAGATGGTCATCCAAAGACAAAGACAAGCCAAGGTATGACAGATCCAATAATAAAGATATTATCTGCTTTGGTTGCAGGAAACCAGGACACATCTTCCCAAACTGTCCAGAAAATCAAGACAAGGACAGAAGGGACAAGAAGGAAAGAAAGGATAAAAGGAAGGATAAGGAGTCAAGGAAATACCATGACAAGCCTTCCTCAAGCAACAGCAAGTACACCAGAAAAGGATTTGTGGCTGAATCCTGGAGTGACTCTGATGAGTCTGATTCATCATCCAGTTCTAGTGATGATGAGGATGATGCAGAAGAAAAGGGATTCTGTATGATGGCCATCAGTGCATCTCAAAAGAACACTGATTCAGAGCCTGATGCTGACTACCCATCTGATCAGGAACTTACTGAGGATCAGGTAATAGATTCATTTGACTTTACTTCTGATGATTTCAAATCTGAGTTTAAATCTATGTGCATTGACTTAATTGAGTCTCAAAAGCTGATTAAAACTCTAAATGAACAATTAATTGAATGCAAATCCATTAACTCAGATAATCTTAGACTCTTAGAAGAGTTGAAGCAGTGTGGGGAGGAGATAGCTTCACTGAAGAGTGAGCTATCTAAGGCCAAACAATTTGAAGAAACCCTTAATGGGAGAAGTATCAAATTGATGGACATCACAAGTACAGTGAACTCAAGATTGAATGGTTCACTGGGCTTGGGTGCTTCATCCAGCCAACCCACAGTGCTGACAACTCCAATCAAATTTACCAGTGAGAAAGGTAAAGGAGTCTTGATAGTGGCCAGGAAGAATGCTGACTTAACCCAAGAAACTGGACAAAAAACGTCGAACGAAGCTCGACGGACGTCGACCAGAGCTCGACGTAATCGCAAGAAAACGTCGAACTCAGGTCAACGCCCTCTCCCCTCTGAACAAAGCAAGACCTTGCCGTCGAACGGAGCTCGACGCACTCACTTGAGTCCGTCGACCGAAGCTCGACGTGCGTCGAGCCGAGTTCAGAGCAAAACCCAGTTCTCAAAGGTTAATTCAAATTTCAATTCTAGCTCCACATCTCATTACTTTAACCCTTATGCTGAATGGATCATACCTCCTAGGAGATATCATCCTGTAGGCTATAAGAGTCAACCTGAGATGTCCTTCATTTCAGAATTTAAGGGATATCAACCTAGGCCCAAGGTTAACTGGGTCAAAAACAAATAAGCTGTTTTTATGCAGGTAAAGACCTATCCAAGTGAGAACCATCAATGGTATCTGGATAGTGGGTGCTCAAAGCACATGACAGGAGACAAGGACAACCTCACTTCCTTCAAAACCAAGCTTGGACCCAAAGTAATTTTTGGAGACTCAAGCTTTGGAACTACAAAAGGATATGGGACAGTCCAAATTGGCTTAGTCACTTTCAAAAAGGTGGCATATGTTGAAGGACTCAAACACAACCTGATAAGTATCAGTCAATTGTGTGATGAAGGATACCAAGTAACCTTTAACAAAGCCATCTGCAAAGTCCAGTCAGTGGACAACACAACTGTGTTGACAGGTAACAGAAGAGGTAACATTTACTTAGTGGATTTTCATTCACCTGTAGTAGATATTTGCCTGTTTAACTCCATTTCAAAACCAAACATCTTGTGGCATAAAAGATTAGGACATGTGAACCTTAGAACCATTGCTAAGTTATCCCAAGACAACCTTGTTAGAGGACTACCTTCTGGTCCCTACAAGAAGGAAGGACTTTGCAAGGCCTGTCAATTAGGCAAGCAAACTAAAAACAGTTTCAAGTCACTTAATAAGAGTGACTCACCTAGAATCTTGTACTTATTGCACATGGACCTTTTTGGACCAATTAATGTACAAAGCCTAGGAGGGAAATCTTATGCTTTAGTAATTGTAGATGACTTCTCAAGATTCACTTGGGTGTTCTTTCTGAGGAAGAAGTCTGATAACTTCAAGATTTTGACAGATTTTCTCAAAGGCATACAGATTGAGTTCAATACTCACATTGCCCTGATCAGAAGTGATCATGGGACAGAGTTTGATTCTCTTCTTATGCTAGAGTTCTGCCAGAATGAAGGTATCAGGCATACTTTCTCAGCTCCTAGAACTCCTCAACAAAATGGGGTAGTTGAAAGGAAAAACAGAACCCTTATTGAATCTGCCACAACATTGTTGACAGATGCTCACCTTCCTCTAACCTTTTGGGCAGAGGCTGTGAACACCTCCAACTATGTTCTGAATAGAAGCCTGATACATAAGCTAAAGGGTAAGACTCCCTATGAGTTACTCAAAGGGAAGAAACCTAAAGTCAATTATTTCAAAATTTTTGGTTGCATTTGTTTCATTCACAATAATGACAAGAAATACCTAGCTAAATTTGAAGCCAAAGCTGATGAAGGAGTGTTTCTGGGATACTCCATGACTAGCAAGGCTTATAGGGTTTTTAACAAGTGCACAAATAAAATTGAAGAATCCATGCATGTTACATTTGATGAAACTAACATGTTTTATAAGGAGAAGGAGACTTCTACCATAAGCAATTTGCAGGAACATTCAATTTCAGAAAATCTGAAGCAGCTTACCATCACAGACAAAGGGTCATCACCTTCACCAATTCAACAAGTCACTGAACTTAGTGACAATGAAGAGGAATTTCAAGTTCTGGAAAGTTCAAAGGGCCAACAGAGTGAAGAACCAGTTGTTGTTCCACAAGAGGAAACAACAACACAGGTTGGTGCTTCATCAACAACCCTTGTTGATCTAGCCACAACAAGAGATCACCCAATCTCACAAGTAATTGGAGATATCTCAGTGGGTGTGCAAACAAGGAATCAAGTTAATCAAAATATTATGCACACCTGCTTCCTTTCTCAAATTGAGCCTCAAACCATACAAGATGCAGAGCAAGATCCAAACTGGATCATTGCAATGCAAGAAGAGTTGAATCAATTTGAGAGAAATAAAGTTTGGGAATTAGTACCAAGACCAAGAAACCAGCAAATTGTTGGAACCAAATGGGTATTCAGGAACAAATTGGATGATCAAGGAATAATTGTGAGAAACAAGGCAAGACTTGTTGCACAAGGATATTGCCAAGAAGAAGGAATTGATTATGACCAAACCTTTGCACCAGTTGCAAGGTTGGAGGCCATAAGAATCTTCCTTGCATATGCAGCTCACAAGAGATTCAAGGTATATCAGATGGATGTCAAGAGTGCATTCCTCAATGGAGACATCAAGGAAGAAGTCTATGTAAAGCAACCTCCAGGTTTTATCTCTCCAACTTTTCCTGATCATGTATTTAAACTGCATAAAGCTTTATATGGTCTCAAGCAAGCTCCTAGAGCATGGTATGAGACCTTAGCTTGTTTTTTGTTGGAAAATGATTTTAAAAGGGGTAGTGTAGACCAAACTCTTTTTGTTAGAACCCATAGGTCCCATACCCTACTAGTACAAGTTTATGTAGACGACATCATATTTGGATCTACTGATTCAAACTTATGCAAAAAGTTCTCACAACTTATGCACTCAAAGTTTGAAATGAGTAGCATGGGTGAGCTTGCTTTCTTTCTTGGATTGCAAGTTAAACAACATGTGGATGGCATCTTCATTTCTCAAACCAAGTATGCAAGAGAACTGGTTAAGAAATTTGGAATGTCTGAAGCTTCCTCCATGAAAACACCTATGCCTACAAATGCTGTTTTAGATGCTGATGAATCTGGAAAACCAGTTGATCAGACAAACTATAGAGCAATCATTGGCTCATTACTTTATCTAACAGCTACTAGACCAGATATAATGTTTGCCACATGCATTTGTGCTAGATTTCAAGTAAGCCCTAGAGAGTCCCACCTCACATTAGTTAAGAGGATTCTTAGGTATGTAAAAAGTTGTCCTAATCTAGGTCTCTGGTATCCACATGACTCAGGATTTGATCTAACTGGATTTTCAGATTCTGATTATGCTGGATGTAGAGTAGACAGGAAAAGCACCAGTGGAACTTGTCAATTTCTTGGTGATAGACTTGTCTCCTGGTTTTGTAAGAAACAAACCTCTGTGTCCACATCAACTGCTGAAGCTGAATACATGGCTGCAGGTAGTTGTTGCTCACAGATTTTGTGGATTCAAAACCAGCTCCTAGACTATGGGTACAACTTAGAGATGTCTAAAATCTTTTGTGATAATACCAGTGCAATATCTATTGCTCAAAATCCAGTTCTCCATAGTAGGACTAAGCACATAGAAATCAGACATCACTTCTTAAGGGATAATGTAGAAAAGAAGAAAATTGCACTAGAATACATTTCCACTGAACTACAGAGAGGAGATATCTTCACCAAACCCTTGGATGAAAAGAAGCACTTCTTTTTCCTCAATCAGTTGGGAATGCTAGATGGAGACAGCATAAATTAAAACTCCAAGATTTTGAAACCCATACTTAACAGAAATAGGAAAAATTTCGTTTTAAAATTCCTCTGTCTGAGTGGTTGTTCTGAGCTCTGAACTAAGCTCGACGCTGCGTCGAACGGAGATCGACAGTCCGTCGCCCTCAAAAGCGTCGAACGTCGAACTCAGCTTCTAGCGTCGAACTGAGTTCACAGCTCCCTGGCTTCTTGAGTTTCTCTCTCCCCGGTCGACGTCTTCGTTCAACGTCGACCTGAGCTCGACGTATAGCTTCAGCCAAAGCGTCGAACGTCGACCTAAGCTGGACGCTGTCGAGTCGTTTCAGTTCCTCTAGAGCCCAAGAGCGTCGAACTAAGCTCGACGTTCTTTCCTTTTCTGCGTCGAACCCTAAGTATAAAGTCATTTTTTCTCCGTCGTTCGCAGTTGCGCTTTCATATTTCTCTGCTCAAGCTTTCTCCCTCCAAACACTATACTTTTGATCTTGGAAGGTATTCTTTCTTTTGCAGGACAATGACAATTACAGCAGGAGCTCTGGCGGCTATGAAGTTCGACTCCGGTTTCGACATTGATTTCGATTCTTTTGATGGATCTCCACAACATCTTCTGGATATACTGATTCTTTTCAAGGAGCAGCAACTAGTCCACTTTATGTCTACCAGGATACCCCTTCCAGAATCAGAAATTAAAGAATGGTGTCTTACAGCAATCGTTTCAGATAACAACATCTTGACTGGGAAGATTTCAGGAAATGAGGTAGCCATCTCACCTCAGGTTATTACAGAAGCCTTCAACTTTGCTGCTGGAGATGATGACATAGAACTATCAGTGGAAGAATATACCTTGATGCTGGATAGGATGGGGCATACTGCTGGTAACCCCTCCAAACTCCTTAAAATTAACCTAGCAATTGAGTACAGGTTATTAGCAGATATAACTGGAAAGGTGATCTGTGCAAAGAGAACTGCACATGATGCAATAACAAGGCATCAGTTTTGCCTCATGGCTGCCCTAATGGATAAGAAACATCCCAACTGGGGATTAATTGTGTTTGATATGCTTAAGAAAAAGTTGGATAAAAACTCTGTCCATTTTGGAAGAGTTCTTGGGTTGATTCTCAACCACTGCTGCCCCCAACTGCTGGTGTCCTCAAAGAAGCACATAAATGCTTCCAAGAGGCTCACATGTGCTTTAATTGGCAAAATGGGATAGGAGAATTGTGAATCCCAGGGCAGCAGCAGCCATGAAATCCTCTGCAGACACCAGGACTATAGAGGTCACTTCCCCTCAGTCCACTGGTCCAGAAGAAGGAATTATGCCATCTCTCTCCCTCACCCTTCCATCCACCTTCATCCCCTCAACCACAATTATCTCATCCTCTCTAACTCTCCCCTCCTCCATATCTACCATTGCCTCCTCCCTTCCTCCTCAAACTACTTTCCTTCCAATAAACTTGGATTCCACCCCTCATGAGGATCTCTTTTCATTTGACATGCATGGAGACTCATTCATGGATGCTTCTACCTCCTCTCCTCATGACTTCCTCCATCCATCTACTTTTTCAGACTTACTCTTCTCCTCCATTCAGGAACAAGTTACACCTCCTCTGTCTGCTCCTCTCTCAACATCTTCTGCATTCTCAGCTTCTGCTACTCCCTCTACCTCTACTCAAGTTCCCCTTGAGCAAGTAGCCCTCCTGCCCTTAGCCAATCAACTTTTTGATCTTCTGTCTCCTAGGCTCTCCTCCCTTTTGGATGCCAAGCTGGCTCCTCTCCTTCTTTCATTGAGAGCTCTTTCTGCCTCTGTCTCCTCCCTTTCCTCTCAGTTGGCATGCCCTTCTTCTGGGGGCCTAGAGTCAGCTGCCACTGATTCTAGGCAGGGGGAGATGTCAGCAGAAGAAGAGCTGCCTCCTTCTTCAGTTCAGATTGCTCAGACTCCTTCAGAGACAGTATCAGTTGCAGAGACAGTATCAGTTGCTTGTTCAGAAACAGTGTCTGCTGCAGAAGATCAAATGGTATCTGAGGCCTCTCCTCCAGTTTCAGAGCAGCAAATCAGCAGTGCCTTAGACATTCAGTCTTTGGCAGCTTCTCTTCAGAGCTTCTCTCCTCCAGCTTCAATACAAGAAGACCTTGATATAGCAGAAGAACAGCTTCAAGAAGATATGTCCAGGGCTATTGTCCCCTTTCAGAAGGTCTTGACTTCTGATATAGCAGTGGTAGCAGTGGCTCCTGCTAGTGTTGGATTTGATTTGGTAGTTTCTGTTGAGACTTCAGGTGAAGTGACTGAGACACCTGATGCTGCAGAGGCCCATATCTCCCAAGCCCTTCAGGAACCAGCCTCTTCAGCCTCTATGGCTCCTGAGGCTGTGCCCTCTCCTGCAGTGGTTGCTTCCTCCTCCCCACTGACAGCAGAGCTTCCTTTAGTCTCCTCCTCAGCAGCTCCAGCCTCCATCAGCTTTCCCCTCTCCAAAAGAAAATATATAGATCCATATGAAGAATCACAAAGTTCTGAAGATGAGTTTGCCACAGATTCTGATGACTCCTCTGCAACTATTGCAAGGAAGAGGAAAGCCAGATCAAAAGCCATGAAAAGAGTACCTCCTGCCAGAGCTACAGATCATGACATTCCCTATTACATCAAATATAATTGTGAAATCACAGAGCCTTGGATGCAGTACTCTCAGAATCAGAGAAAAGCAATGAAGAGGAAGAGAAAATTCAATGAAGGTCCATCTAAACCAGTTCATCAGCCTCCACCTCCACCTCCTCCTGATGCAGGTGCAGGTGCTAGTCTTTCTTCAAAACCAGCCCCTTCAGCTCTTCATGGAAAAACCTATCAAGCCAGAAGACATCAAGAAGGTAGCCAGCAAAGGGGAGGTCAACAAAGAGGAAATTATAGAGGCAGGCAGTCCAGGGGAAGAACCTTTGATCCAACCTCTGGCCCCTATCCCTATAGGCCTAGAGTTGACCTCACCCCAAGAACTTCTCAAGAATCATCATCTAACAAATTTGAACCAGCTGTTCCCTTTGAAGATCCTACCAAGACTCCTGCTTACTGGAAAGCAAGGATGGCAGAAATGGCTGCCTTAAATGAGATCAACAAAGCCAGAGAAAGAGGACTGGACACATCTCATATCAGTACTATGTCAGAACAAAGAAGAGAGGAATTGGAAAAGTATGGCTCAAAGAAATTTTTTGATTCAGACAGATACATGGAACTCCACCCTGCAGCTGTACCACCCAGTGCTAGAGATCAAAAATCTTTAGGTGCAGCTGATGACTTCAGATCTAAAAAGGAAGCTTCCAATCCAAACAGAGAAATCATCTTCAAAAAGAGTGATCAAGACAAAGCATCAAAGGACAAGTAAAGTAAGGTATTCTGACACTTTCTATATTCTGGACTCAGGACATTTAAACAATTCTGCTGCTATATAGTGTTTTATATATGCTGCATATTATTCTGTCATGTCTGGTTGTATTATTTTGTGTTGTATCTGCTTTATTTCTTTTCTTTGATTCCCTAAAATTCATGTAAATAGTAATCCTAATCCAAATAGGGGGAGATTGTTGGAACACCCTATTACTATTTGGACCAGGATGACTACATTTCTATAGGGATTGTATGCTGTGACCTCCATGTTGTTATAAAGGTCACATAGGCTAGTTAGAGTAGTCTTCAGCTCGACGCATAGTCGACTTCAGCTCGACGCAGAGTCGATCTCAGCTCGACGCAGAGTCGACCTCTGCTCGACGCAGAGTCGATCTCAGCTCGACGCAGAGTCGACCTCAGCTCGACGCAGAGTCGACCTCAGCTCGACGTGGAGTCGACCTCAGCTTGACGTTCCGTCGATCCCAGTTCTGCTTACAGAAAACACTCTCTGGTCGACGTGTGTCGTGCTCAGATCGACGTTTTTCTGTGAGCTCGACGCCTTCCAGACTTCCGTCGATTTTGGATAGGAATTCAAATTCCTTCTGACAGACAATTAATGCTGAAGAATTATTGGCCGTTACAGCATATCTGGTGCATGGCTCAAGGAATTTTCTAAGGAATGTCTGCCTGTCATTTCCGTTGAGGCATGGACAGTTAAGGAAAGCAATTAATGCTGACTTCCAACGGCTATCAAAGAAAAAGGAAGAAGAAGACTCATATATATAATTCTTTTTCTTTCATTCCAATAAGAAGAAGATATAGAGAATATACAGAACAAGAAGAGAACAACAATACAAGACTTCTCATCTTTTTCTCTGTGGAAAAATTGTTTTTGAAAGACTCTCTCACAGAAAATCTGATTGCTTCAGACACCTCCATCCAACTCTCTTGGATCATCCTTTGCTGGAGCAAATCAGATCTTTGAAGACCTGTCACCCTTGTGCAGAGCTCTCCTTCCTGAACCTCATCTTGATCTCAGGGAGAGCTTTGACAACAACTTCAGATCCACTTCTGCTTCTCTTTGCTTGTTGAATAGAGAAGACAACAACATTTCTTTTTCTTTTTCTTTCTGTACAGGGTTTTAACTCCCTTCAAAAGTTACTTTTGGTTTTGCTGAAACCTGGTCAAAATCAGCTTCTGTTGGTTTGTGAGAACCTGATCAAAAACTCTCTGGTGCTCAAGACACCTGATCAACTCATCTTGAAGTGGATTCCTATCAAGGGTGATAGAAGAGTGGATGTACCCAGATTTGGGGAACCACTATAGCTCCTTGTGTCCTCTGGATTGCTTGTCTCTTTTTGTGTTTTGCTTTGTGCTGTGAATTTATTTTTACTCTGATTATTTGCTATAGCACCTTACACTAAGTAAAGTAAAATTTTCTCTGCAAGTTTTTATTTGGAAAATTATTTTAAATAACTCTATTCACCCCCCTCTAGAGTTAGGAGTGATCTTATCCTGCACTTTCAGAAGAGATCCAAGTCAGGACTTGACCTTGCCGCGAACGTGCAACCCACCAACGTCACCACTTGTGCACAACCAACACCGCCTACGAGCATGCAACCATCGAGCACTGCACACCTTTCCGCAGACCGCGAAACAGGAACCTTGCTGCTACTTGCATGTTTTCGCTCTTCGTTGTCGATGCAGCCTACAATCGGGTATCGACGCCCATTGTTGTCTTTAGTCATGCATTACCGCTCTCCTCTTCAAGGCTTTATCTCTCTTTGGTTTGGATTTTGTTGTGTCTTCATAGCTTGCCTTCCTCTCCTTTTATAAGGCCATTTCACATGCCTTTGCTTATTTCCAAGAAGCTTCCTCGCATGTGAAATACATGGGTGGCTTGGAGAGTCAACATCGGTGACCGGTAGGTGGAAGCATGAATCACGTGGATTTGAAAAATCAAACCAACTCAACAGTTGACCCCCATTAATTAAAATAGGTGACCATGCAGTTGTCCTCTAGATCATTAGTTTGAAATAAGTTTAATTATATTACTGCCGAACCTGAACTTTTCTAATACTTTGTAGATGAAGAAGACCCCGTTGAATTTCGTCGATTTTTCGAGGGTTGATTATGAGAAGTTGGAAGGATATAATCAATTACTATGTAGGAGCTTCTAATTTAAGGCTCTATTTGGGGAGACTTAATTTCACCGGTCAAGCGGTTATGACTGCATGAACTAGACCTTAATTATGGTCTAATTCATGCGATCGTAACTTCTTGATCGGTAAAAATAAGTCCCCCCAAACGGAGACTAAGGGTTGGCTTTTAATTTCTTAGTGGGGGTGGGGGGTGGGGGGGGATTATGTTACCTTTACTGAAAAGTGTTTGGAAAGTTCTATTCAAGGGTATTGATGATTGTGCTTAATTAGTCGTTCACTAATCTGATAGTAGGTCTAGCTTGCAGACTCTTTAATTAATTCCTTAGGATATACCTACACTAGTTGAATAAGGCGAGATAAAGTATCTCGAAACTACTCTTGTCTAATAATTATAAAGTGGTTCGACCTATTTGACTTAAGATTGCTTTGAGTATCCATCCACACTATCCAAAATCTTACTTGGGAAAAGGTTAGATTGAGATAAGCTTCAACATTCATCACTAAGTCGCATTATTTATTGAGCAAAAGTCGTATGTTTCAGGTTCGTCTTTGTGTCATCAAATACAAGGGTAGTACCAAAAATGCCAAATACTAACTGTAACACTTTTCTTGGACTCATAGTATAGTCCTATGGGCCCGACCGAGGCCCCATAACATACAACGTCAATAAGTGGAGTATTAGAAGAAGGTACCAAGTCATCAAATTTTGGTGTCTCCCTAACCACGGAGGTATCTATGGGATGCTTACAGTTATAGGTTGCTTTAAGGGACTGGTTGTGCTTTTTGGAACGTAATAGGTAAGGAAAGATCGATTTTCACAAGTCACTTGTTGAAGGGTGAGTTTTAAAAAAATCCACCTAATTTTCATGTGATAACATGCATTCTGCACTCGGGTTAACCACACTTCCATTGCTCGATTTGTCATAATCAAACTGGCCAGGTAAGCTAGAAAACCTAATGCTGGGCTACTGACTTTATCTTAAATGGATCGTGATAGCTTTGATGTCATTTGTAATATCCCCATCCCAAGAATTAGGAATAGCCAAGTGAGAGTCTTATGCCAAGGGCAACCGCCCAACAGTAGTACCGACACATAGTCTGACCTTTACTGCATGGCGCTTACACTACTGGCAAGTCATCAACACATCAAATTCAAATCAGATTAATGGAAGCACATAAATAATGCCACCAACAATATGCATGAATACATAGAAATTACAATGTATAAATATAATATCAGAGTCCATGTACAAAATGTAAGCATGAGCTAATTGTATGACCCATATTCGTCGAGAGTAGACCCCTAGAGGCAGGTCAGCAAAGAGTCAAAGTCAAATACCCAGCAGGAGTAAGAGTCAATACTCGAGTCAGTAGAATACCTTGGTGAGTTTGGTGAGATCCCCTCGCATACTCATCAGGAGGCGACTAGGGTAATTGCTCGCCGGTAGTCGAGCGAGCTCCCACATAAGTCATCAAGTCGTCGGGGTAGGGTTATAGATAAGACCTCCACTCCCCCTGGATTTTCCTATAAATAGGACCTCAGGGGTACAAATATCTGGACTTCAGAATCTGGCAAAAGATCTCGACCACCTCATTTTATAGACATCGAGCTGAGCCTTTGGATCCTTTCTTCAATGAGACAAGTTCCGAGCTAGCGATTATGCCTCTTGGTCTCTAGCTTGAGTCTACCTTATACCCTGCTCGACCATCTTTGGTTGTGGAGGGGAAGCTTCTTCAAAGCATCTGGGTATGTGGTGGGACCTCCCTACCACGGTATCTGGGGTACTTTTTGTTATACCTATTTTTGTGTTCTAGCCCTCTAAGCCGTCGAGGCCGATGCTGGACAAGTAACTTTAGGCTACCTTGATCCGAATTTTGGTGTAGGGATTTTTCCGGCTTCAACACTAATCATGCCCTATAAGGTAAAATCCACTCACATGGAAGCAACTAGTGCAACTCGAGGTCATCGTCTTCATGCCACTATCGACCTGTAGGAAGTTCTTATGCTAACTGTGTCTCTCATACCTAAAATAAATTCCACAACATGGGTTAGTACAACCACGAAATATAGTTCCCGCCCCTTCCCCCAATGCACCTAAGGCACCTGATGGGAGAACAAAGAGGGAAGCTCAATATATACTTAAGCAGTAAATATAAAAGTAGGTGACAAGGAAGTGTATGTATAATAAACATAAGTATAAGGTATATATATATATATATATATATATATATATATATATATATATATATATATATATATATATATATATAACATGAGGGTAACTAGACCTAAGCAATGAAGTAACCTAACATATAATGCTTCCATACAACATACATATTAGGGGTCTAGGATTATACATAATAAAAGGTAAGCATCACATTAAATAATAACCTAACATATAAGTTGCCTATACAACTTACATGCTAAGGTTCTGGTAGTATAAGGGTAAAAGGAGTACAATTAGTATGTGTAATATAGAGTAAAATATTACTGAAAAGTAGCCTAATATATATAAGCTGCCCATTAAATTTATATATATTAGGGATCTTATGTTATGATGTGTGTCATTCCATAATTATGCAATGTTATTCCCATGAATGATGTTACTCACACACTCACTATATTGATATAGCTTATTACCTGAGCCTTTGTTCTATTGCAGTGCTAACCGCTGGGTACTATCATCGTGGCCAAATGAAAAAAAACTAGCTATTGGACATTAGTGCTTCCAGGAGGGTGGCATACCACCCTCATGGACCCCTCTACTATGGTTAAATCCTATAGTTTGAACCTGGGCCAGATACTGATAGTTTTTTGCTACTTCAATCAAGAGCTGACTCGTCAAGCCACACACCATTATTATAGGAAGAGTCAAGGACACGCCTACCAGACTCCAAGGATCAACTGCTAAGTCTCACACCTACTCCCCTTCAGTGTGTTAGATCTAGGAGAACCTGTGAGACCCGCCTCAATTATCATAACTAGACATGTGCTCTATCTAGAAGGGAAAACACCATCTCAACCTCATTAGGGTGAGGTGAGATCTTGGATTGTCTACAGAGATCTCCAATCCTTGTCCTAACAACTCCCTTTCTACAAGACACTAATACACCAAAGGTGGGAGGAATCAACACATCTAAACCTCATACAGGCAAGGTGAGCTCTGGGAATGTTTACTGGGGTATCTTACCCTAGTCTTAGCAACACCCGTTCTGTCGGTTACTAACTAACCATAGAAGGGAGGAACAACTTCATAACCTTGTAAGGGTGTGGTGAGCATTAGACTCTCTTTAGGGATAACACACCATAATCCTAACAACACCCACATTCTAAATTGCAAAGGTTATACATATTTATGAGAAAGGAATGTCATCTCAACCTTGTAAGAGTGAGGTGAGCATCAGACTCTCAGATGGTGGGCACACCCCTAGTCTTAGACTCACCCAAAAACACACTACCCTTGCTTCTCTGCTACCCCTTATACTTTAACTGAAAACACTGCACTCTAAGTGAATTTTAAGTCCTAGGTGTAGTGGAGAAACTAGGTGGAACAGGACAATGTGAGAAAATTTAGAATTCCTATGCTTTGGGTCACTATTCTAAAGGTCACTAGGTCTAACTATAATATTCCTCAACATTTGACATCTAACTAACTCAATCTCATCAATGGTATGATCATCAATTCATCAAGCTCGCTAGCTTATTCAGTCAATTCCTGAAATTCGTGATAAGTCAATTATGGTATCAACATAATTATGACAACGTCTATCCATTATCGAAACCACCAAACTCAGGGATCTAGGTCTTCTAAGTGATCCAAATAAAGCCCTTTTGATTAGAAACTCTATATTAAATATTTGTCATGTCAATGTAGTAAGTTCACATTATTCTTCTCCCAAGACTGGTCCTACATAATTGATGAGCACCTAATCAGTTTCCTTGAGACTAGGCCTAGTGTCAAAATGGAACTCCTGGGTATTCCTTGAATTCCTCCAAGTTAAACATCTAGTAATTCTCTTATTATTGGGTGATCAGATTTATACCTCTACTAAATCCCAACCCTTATTATTGAAGCTCGCTAATTAAGTTCATTCCTTCATATTTAGAGTTTAGGTCAAGGGATGTCAGCATACGTCCTTTATATCACTTCAACCTAGACATGGCTGCTTATTTATGAAGAGACACACTCTCTCTTAAACCGGAAACCAACTGTCACCAACTATCCCAAGTTATCTCATTATTCTATGAAATGTCACTTCTTTTAATAATTATTCAGAACTTAAGATTTGATGCCTTTAAATTCTCAACCTTCTCATGGGTAGTACTATAGTCCTAGATATCAAGATCTCAAACTCCTAAGCCATGGGTGATCAATAATCAAAGTGTTATACATATAGGGTTAACACGTCCGAGTCAATCTTGCCTTGACTTCCAAATCTCCTAACTTAAGCTATTGGCATCAAAATGAGGTCTGCAACCCTTATCTGGGAAGATCTCACCGAGCACTACAATTCTTATGTTGGTATAGAACTCTGTTGGCGAGCTTAATGGGTGAAAATCTAGACCTCAGGCCACTTGGTTCTAAATCGGTATGACAACAGTCGAGACTAAGGGAAGAAACTATGGCATTACTCTAGCGATCACAAATCCACTCTAAAGTTAGCAAAACTCAAGAATACATCAATTTTAGGTGTAACCAAGCTCCCCGAGATGTTTAGGAGCAATCGGGGTTGATTCATTTGTCTCACATATTTCTTAATCAAATCCTTAATTAGGCTATACAAGCCCAATGTTATGTTAAGAAGGGGAAATAATCCAAGGTTTACAATCTTTACAAAGCTCTAAGTGGTCTCAAACAAGCATCAAGTGTCTGAAATCATAACATAGATAACTACTTAAAGCAGACAAAGTTTGAGAAAAGCCAAGTGAAAAATCACTATATGATAAAACCTTCCCATGAAAGGATTATCTAATATTCATTCTCGATGTTTATGATCTCATTGTTGTTGTATCCAACTCGAAGTTGATATAAAAATTTAAAGAAAACATGAAGGAGGAGTATGAAATGTTGGACATGGGTATTGTTGATGCAGAAATTGTCCCACGACTCAACACCCTAGGCTTGAGGAAAATGTGGGTGGATGGTTAATCCCGGTCGGTCATGAATGAATAGGTAAGAGAAAGAATGTCGCGAGCAATTACTCCAGGCTTTCCAAAACGACAACCTTTGTTGTGTGTGAATTTATTTATTGAATAGTTGGATTATATCATGTTACATGAAATGAAATAACATAAAAATAGTCTTTGCGAGCTCGCCTCTACTATATGGTATTATGGTGTCCGCAGATGATGGTGCATGATGCTCCCTCCTCTTTTAGTCTGTGTCTGACCTTGTATTTATAGAAATTTGGTGCTGCCCAAACGGGCATACGGGCTGCCTAGACTTAGGAGTCCATGCAGACACTAAAATGCAGCCTATGTGACACACAAAGTCTGACAGAGAGGAGTCCATGCAGACACTAAAAGAGAGTTTGTGTGAACTACGAAGTCCTACTGAAGGCGGTCTGCCCATACACTATAAGAGTCTTCCAAGACTATTAAGTTTGGCCAAAGTCAATCCGCTCGAACACTACGAGAGACCGCACATACTATTGAGTCTGGTCAAATTATGCCGGTCCGCAGGGACAATAAGAGAGTCCGCGTGAACTACTGAGTCAAACTAAAGGTGGTCCATACGAACACTATGAGAGGCTGCACGGACTATTGGGTGGTCCGATCAAAGGCGGTCCGCGTAGACACTATGTGAATCTGCACGAGTTACTGATCGAGTCTGATCAAGGGTGGTTAGTGCAGACACTAAGGGAGTTTGCACAGACTACTGAGTCTGACCAATGGTTGTCCTCGCCGACACTAAGAGAATTCTCACAGGATACTGCGGTGAACTGCTCAAGATGATTGATGACGGTCTTCGAAAAAGGTGATCACTAAATTCTGGGTTAATAGATATAATGAAGTACTTTCTTGGTTTCCAAGTCCAACAAAAGCTTGGAAGAATTTGTATCCATCAATTCAAATATGCACTTGATTTGTTGAAAAGAATCAAGTGATAAATTAAGCAAACTAGATGGTGAAGATACGACAAGTGCGGAGAGAATTATAGAAATATTGGTGTGATCTTCAATCTTTATATTTAACTCATACAAGACTTGATCTAGAGTATTCAGTAATTATATATGACTTCTCTATTTTATGACAGAACCAAAGCATCAAACACCTTGCATGCGTCAAACGAATACTTCAATGGCAACTTTAACTGAGCGCTACAATTCATCACATAATCTCAGGGGTTATAACTTTCATGTTATTGTGATAGTGATTCGGTCAGTTCTTTGGACGATCGCAAAAGCATAACATTATCTACAGTTGAGGCAAAGAAAGCCAACTAGCTAAAAAACATCTTAGCTGACATGAGAAAAGATGGGGGAAAGGTGAAATTTTACAAGGAAATCATGTTGTTAAGAATGATGTTCTACATAGGAAATCAAAGCATATACAATGACTTAACTATCATTTTACGAGAGAACTAGTTCCATCAAAAAGGTCAGATCCAACTACACTATTTTCTCGCTCTCACCAAACAACAAACAACAATTTCCATGATAGCAGTCCAGCGGTGCGGCAAAATACTCCCTCGTATGACCGCCGTGCCAAACTAGCCCCTAGTGTGTGTGACCGAGCTCTAGCTATAAAATTTTATAGTGGCTAGTTCCAAATTGATTTAGGCTACTGTGAATAGCGGCTAATTATGCAATCAGCTCTACACAAGATATTAACCAGGCTTAATTTGGTGATTAATCATCCATCTTCCCACTGTAGTGTGCTTATTACTTTAGACATAACAAAGCTCAATCAAACTAGGGTTGTAAGTCGGAACCAACCAAACCACATAACCGAACCAAACCATACATTTCGGTTCGGTTTTAGTAGCCTACAGTTCGGTAATGGTTCCATTTTAAAAAAACCAGTGTTGTTTGGTTCGATTCACAGTTCGAAAAGCCAACCCGAACCTTGTCGAAACGAACCGAACCGTATTAGCTTCAATAAAATGAAAAATCTATTATTATTATTATGTCTTCACTCTTGTTACAATTTATATAGAAGTCATTATTTTAGACAATAAGCCTATAACAAAAACAAAATTATTATAAGCATTTGCATGTTTTGTTAATACTTTCTATCCCTTACCAATATTAAATGTTGCATGTTGTGGTTGTGCTAATAGTACTTACATACAAATATAAAATAATGCTTTGTTTTCCTTCTTATCCAAAATGTCAACATTTTATACTTTTAAATCACTCAAACCGAACCAAACCTCGGTTTCAATGGTGTAAGTGGTTCAGTTCGGTTCCAAATTTTTGGAATCACATTGGATGGTTCGAATAGTTTTTTTTATCTAAAACCGAACCAAACCAAATCATTAAAGGTTTAAACAAATTGCCCTCGTTCGATCACTAGCTTGCGCTCTACACAAGGGGGCTAGCTGCCGAAAAAGTATCTCTGCTGAACAAAGAGCACATTAACCATTGAAATTAATACATGGGGCCATGGGGGACTTGCTCACAACTCCTTGACTACTCTCCACAATAAAATTTTATTGTTGATAGACGAAACAACTGAATAAGAATGTTATGGAAAGCACACCAACTATGATGTCCGCAAAAACAATATTGCAATGGACTACTCTTTTATTAAAGTCATCTGAAAATAAACTAAATTACATAAAATATACTAACAACACTGCATGCTTCCAAAGTGCAACACAAATTAATTAACATTACACATTAAAAAGTAGCTAGTCCCATTAATTGCAAGATGGAAACATACCCAAATTTACGTCAGTCCAAACTTAACATATGGCAGAAAACATGCATGTTTATGCATGAAGAAATTGTTGTGCATGCATGACGAGAGCCCGCTCAAAAGAACATGTATAGTATACGCTATGAAACATACATAGTAGATGCATGCTTTGAAGTTGCATATATATATATATGTGTGTGTGTGTGTGTATGTGTGTGTGTGTGTGTGTGCGCGTGCGCTAAATTTTAGTTCAATATTGTTTCATATGCTCTGCCGCGTGCACAATAATGTTTTTTCTACAGACCTACTTTTGAGTTGTGGGGCTTGTTGTAAGGAGGCCTATATCGTTGTGAGGGTAATCCTAAAGAGCATTTTTTACAAACTTGAAAGGTGGGGGATGCAAAATTTATAGTAGCAAACATATGGTAGTGGCGGGCCCCGCCTATCTAGCCTTAAACATCCATAATGTGTCAGAGTGACTAAATGTCTGAAAATAATCATTTGCCAACACAAATTATGACATTGGCATGTATTGCAGGTCCACAAGGGCAGCTCTACTACTTCACACCAAGGTTCCAATGTGATCACTGCAAAATGAAAGATATATATATAATTAGTACTATGAATGAATGTTATGTCTTATTAATAACAACATGATCGAGCTCTAGTTGGCTCGGATTAATACGAAAGAGGGAGTGCTGAGATAGCGAAAGAAAGAGGGAGCGACCGATGTTTGGGAAAGGAATTAGGAGGAGGAGGAAGAGAGCTAGAACCGCTGATGATCTCCGGGAGAATAACGCCGCCATTGATAAATTATTTGGTAGCTTGTAATTATGAAATCATCTATGTAATGTATGTATCTAGCTATGTGTGCTTGAGTCATGTATATATGTATACTATACTATGCTATACTACAATGGCCCTGTCCCTGGCCGGCCAGCCTAAGTACACATTGAACTTGGCTCCACGTACTCCTTTATTTTATTATTTTTCTTATGAGAATGATTAATTAACTGTTGGTGATATTCAATATTTAATGATAAGCTTTTTGGAATTCCAAACGTATGACTCATCTTACTTTGTTTTTTTTGCTATTAGCTATAATGAAGCTTTTTTTGGCTATTAGCTATTAGTGAGAAGCTTTACAGAATTCTTCTTTATATTCTACAAAGACCTGAAGAAGTGATATTGAGATTGAAAACTCTGTTAGCTATATTCAGGAGTTCACACACACACACACACACTTACAGGACTCAGTCTGCAGTGAGCTATCCTGCCCCTGGGAAGTGCCCAGCGGGCTTCGCCCGCCCCGACGGTTCTTAATATTTTTTTACATCTAATTTTTTTAACATTGCATATCATTTGTATTTTTAAATTATTACTTTTTTATATTTAAAAAGTTAAAAAAACAAAAAATTTAAATATATATGTAAATGTTTTCGAACTAAGACATTAGTTTTGGTGACATAATTGATAAAGAAGTAGTTGAAATCGGAAACCGGCTTCTCTGGAGTTCGGACACTAAGAAGGGGTTACAGCACACTCACCTCTCCAAATGAGCTCACTCTACAGGAAACTTTGTAGTCCCCATTTTTTTCTTTTTAAACCACGGGGTCTTAGGCCCAGAACCGCCGCTTTGTATTGACACCATCATGCCTGGGAAGGTCGTCACTATAAAACGTCGATCTTGTCGGCCATATCGATCACAGAATAGTAGCAAAAGTATGAGAGTACCTGAAATTAGAACTCTAACACATGTCCAAAATAATCATATATATAGTAATAATTCTCCACGAAGGGAGAGTCCATAGCAATAATAATAGAAGAACTAATAGTAGGGCTCATGCCCGATACATCAAAGTCCTCACTACAAATCACTCATCGTGGAAGCAAATCTATAATAGCTACTAACGAATTGGACTCATTATCCCAACTGTCTGAACTCTAGTGCTAGACTGTCCCGTCTCCAAGCGTGTCGACCTCCGGGGCTGCACCTCCAAGATGGGCTCTACGATCCCCTAAAATGATTTGGTCCGAAAACTGTTAGTCTAAGAGACTAAGTTCTATCATCCCCCACACCTCCCCCATGGCTCCTAAGCACTGAGCGGGGAGAAGGAAATGAAAGGTAATGATTGTGAAGAATAATGAAGGTAATAGGTGGCGGCGGAACAAATCTAGGAGTTCTATGAATGCCCATACAAATTTATATGATGGGGTGTCGGTTTTCAAGCAAGTAATATATATATATATCCATAGAAAAATAACCTTAGCTTTTAAGCACGCTCACGCAAGCTTATAAACTAAGTGGTCATTTTGTAGGGCCTATTGTATGAAGAGTCTCATACAAATTTATACAATAGGTATCAAGGGTTATATGCAATGGTTAATCTATGTCTTGCAAGTATGCCATGGTATGATCATGCAAGTGCAACACACCCACCCGACTTTGTGCACACAGACCTTTAGTTACCTCTTTCTAGAGCCTAACCTCCCAGGATACCTCCGTAGTGGCAAACGGAAGCGGTGGGTTGGTCCTCTCCCACCTCTAAACTTGTAATTGCACTACCAGTCAGACCTATCGTACGCCTTGACGCTGGTACACTAAGCGGAGCTCCTGCGTACTCTTTGCTGGCTGGTCCACCGGACTTAATTTGGCAAAGTGCTAAACTACACTTGTCGAGTCAACGTATTTATGTCGGTGCATCAACCCTCCAACACCGAAGATCCACCACCTTATAGTTTATGCACATGCAATCTTTATATATCAACCACCGAGCCAAAGCTCCCTAGACTAACCCGTCCGTCATAACAAACAACAGAGCCAAAGCTCCCTGTACTATCCCATCCGTCACAATTATCTACTGAGCCTTCAGCTCGTCGGGCTATCCTGCCCATTTCCCCAACCACCGAGCCTACCGTCCGAACTGTCTAAACTCCGGTGCTAGACTATCCCGTCTCCAAGCGTGTCGACCTCCGGGGGTGCACCTCCAAGCTAGGCTCTACGATCCTCTAAAATGATTTGGTCCGAAAACCGTTAGTCTAAAAGACTAAGTTCTATCATTCCCCACCCCTCCCCCATTGCTCCTAAGCATTGAGCGGGGAGAAGGAAATGAAAGGTAATGAAGGTGAAGAATAATGAAGGTAACAGGTGGCGGAGGAACTAATCAAACAGTTCTATGAATGCCCATACAAATTTATATGATGGGGTGTCGGTTTTCAAGCAAATAATATATATATCCATAGAAAAATAGCCTTAGCTTATAAGCACGCTCACACAAGCTTATAAACTAAGTGGTCATTTTGTAGGGCCTATTGTATAAATAGTCTCATACCAATTTATACAATAGGTGTCAAGGGTTATATGCAATGGTTATGCTATGTCTTGCAAGTATGCCATGGTATGATCATGCAAGTGCAACACACCCACCAGACTCTGTGTACACAGACCTTTAGTTACCCCTTTCTAGAGCCTAACCTCCCAGGATACCTCCGTAGTGGCAAACAGAAGCGGTGGGTTGGTCCTCGCCCACCTCTAAACTAGTAATTGCACTACCAGTCAGACCTATCGTACCCCTCGACGCTGGTGCACTAAGCGGAGCTCCTGCATACTCTTTGCTGGCTGGTCCACCGGACTTAATTTGGCGAAGTGCTAAACTACACTTGTCGAGTCAACGTATTGGCGTCGGTGCATCAACCCTCCAATACCGAAGACCCACCACCTTATAGTTTATGCACATGCAATCTTTATATGTCAACCACCGAGCCAAAGATCCCCGGACTAACCCATCCATCACAGCCAACAACCGAGCCAAAGCTCCCCGAACTATCCCACCCATCACAATTATCTACTGAGCCTTCAGCTCGCCAGGCTATCCTGCCCATTTCCCTAACCACCGAGCCTACCGCCCGAAATTCCTAGTCAACCTAACTTCCCGAGACATCAGGGTGTGTGAAAGTGAACCCCTAATTATACTAGTTGCTCTTGAAGTTTATTATTCCTGCGGTTTAGGTTAGCACAGGACTGCCCCCGGTAAACCCCGTGAAGGGCTCTCAAAGGGCGCTAGGAACTATGATGGTAGATGAAGCCCATCGTTTCCTTTCACAAGGCACTTATTATTGTTTGTTATTACCCAAATCCCGATCCCTTTTAATATTATACTGGAATTAACCCTAGTGTATTTTTACTCTTCCTCTCCACAGGAAAGACGATCTTTCGTCGATCCCATGCACCACCTAATGCCAGCCAACCCAATATTCTACTCATCCCAACTTCCAATGATGAACTCCATTTCATTTTACCCAAACTAGCAAACTATCAACCCCAACCCATATGCCCAATTCAAATGCTATCACATTTCCTACAGTTTCACTATATGCAGACCAACCTATACCATATGTTTTACATGATAGGAGGTACTCCAAATTTTCAACCATAAGCCTTAAGATATTTAATGGGGGTCTATCATGACATGATTAGCCTAAATCTAGAAACTTATAATTTTCCTAATTAATTTGGTATTTAATTAGTTTTCCTAAAGTTAGGCCATGGGTAATTTGAACATGAAGTATAATATTTTCTCAACTAATGGCCACCCAAAAATTATGAACACTATATAACAAAGGAATAACAATAAATACCAAATTTCATGATTTTCCATAAATGATTTGACCTCTAATTAATTAATCCAATAATAAGCCATTAATTATGGGTAAAGAAGAAAGTACTAAGGTTAATCATCAGAAAATTATAGAAAAATTATTGAATCTCAAGGATGACCAGAAAGGACTTCTGACCAAAAATCATATTTTATCAAGCTTACTAAGTACCAAAATAACGTCAATTACTTTTACATAGAAAACAGTACCTTGTGAAACAAACCGTATAGAAAGACTTCCAAAAATTTCATAAAAATTCACAGAGCATTAAAATGTCATTAAAATTTATCTTACTAAAATTCATAACTTTCCATTGAGTGATTTGTTCATAAGAAATTTCTAAGTAGAAGGTGCATCTTGATGAGTTGTGAATGAAGTACCCCATTTAATGATCTAAAATTCATATTAAAATTTTTTAGGGCTTTTTATAAGCTTAAAACATAGCTTGACAAAATATCTTCCAAACCTAATGTTAGAAAGTCACATGATAAAATTCTTCAAGACAACTCATGATAGTGCACTTTTTAAAGGAACTCACTTGTAAACTCATCCAAATAATATGTAGTATATTTAAGTAGTTAATATGATTATGAAAATGACCTCTACCAAAATGTCATGCAGTTCCAAAGTCATATGAGCCACTAGACATTCCCTGAGGTGTATAGACCTAAAATATACCTAGTGGTTTAAGTGGGGTGCATGTGTCCAATTCCCATCATATCTCTCCCTAGGGCTTTTCACCACCTAGGATCACATGGACTAAACACCAAGTCCATACAAGGGCATATCACCCCATGCCCTTCACAAATCCCCAAAGTCCAACCTTAGGGTTTGAACTTGGGTCCTAGGTCAAATCTACCCCAATCCACCCAAAATTCCATGTGAGGGTGTCTAGTATCATAACAAACCCGTGGCCCAAATTTCATCCTCTGTTGAGGTGATTTGACCACTTAAACCGACAAGGAACACTTTGACCTAAATACCCCCCCCCCCTTTGGCCAAGGCTAGGGTTTACAAAAACCCAACCCAAATCATCTCCAAATGAGATGAAATTTTATACAGAGTCTTATGATGACCCCGAGGACCAGTCACCAATATTTGGGAGGGTTTGGATGTCATTAGGTCCCCTAATTAAATTACCCTATGATTATTAAATAATTTCAAAAACTATAGAAAAAGTATCTCTAAAAATTCCCAATTCTCGACATGACCTAGGTATAAGTAATATTGACTCCCTGTCCAAATTTCAGATCATTTGGGCATGTGGTGAAGTAGGGGCACACACTTAAATCTCTAACTAGTCTTAGGTATAGACCCCACCAAATTGAGTGTTGAGATCTAACCTCAACTCTAAATTTACTCAAATCAATTTTAAAATAAACTAGACACCCAGAACTACAGACTTCATGTTGAGAACTTTCTTTGTATAAGCCTCTAATTATTTTTAATAAATAAAAACATTAATATTATTTTTTATGACAGAATTAATGAAATGAAATTAATTAAATTCCTAAGATCTAAATCAACGACGCACGAATTTTGGCGCAGAAATGGATGACATCTGGTTATCTTTCCCAGTGCTCCAACGGCCAAGATGAAATCTTCCTAGAGACGTTTCCAAGTGCTACCGCAGGCCACCCAACCATCTCCCCGGCCGGCACCCGCCACTACCACCTCCGTCGAGGTGGTGGCTATCGCCAGGCGGCGGCACAACCGCCAGAGGGGCCGTTTCTGGCGAACCAGACAAGTTAGTTTTTTGGAAAAAAAATAGGAGATTTTTTCCCCAGATCAGGCTCAATTGATCCTGATTCTCATCCTAGACAATTCCTACGATCTACCCACAGAGAAAGGAGAGAAGGAGGACCTATTGGGAGGGCTGGAGGCGCGTTGATCTCCGATTTGCAATGGTGGTGGTAGCGCCGATCGGGTTTCTGCAACAGCACAGTCAAGTGCTTCAAATCCTTCGAGTAAAGGTTGTAACCTTCACCCCTCTGCCTGGTGGTGCTTTTAAGATCCCTAATTGGGGATGGGGAAGGGTGTAACTCCAATGGCCATGAATGGCTATTAATGGTCATTTTTGGTTTCAGCCATTTGAAGGGCTGAGCCACCCCATTGGCTGGCCACCTCCTGAAAATCCCTCCCTTGCCTCCAAGGAGTAAAAGCCCATCAAGGTGGGGGGTGGGGGGTGGGGGGTGGGGGGGTTGAAACCTCCATGGCCATAATGGTCATTAAGCTCCATTTTCTCTCTCCTCAAAAATTGAGTAACTCCTTCCTTCTCTCTCCTAGTCATCATTCTCTGAATTTGGTGGGCCCAAAATGTGTCTCTCCACTCCTTAGGCTAATGGGCCACACCACTTGGGCTTAGCCCACTTGAATTGGGTTAGGTTAACCTAAGTTGACCACTTTGACCCATGAGTTGACTTTGGTCAACATGACCATTTGGGTTGATCCCAAGGGGTCCTTGGTGACCCCTTGGCTTTCCCTAAGTTCTATGAAGGGTTTTGTACGGTTAACTTGGACATCTTGGAGGTCACATGACCCTTGATAAGGGCACTTTGACCACTTTGGGGCTATAGTGGACTTGAGTAAACTTAGCCTCTTGGGTTGACCCCAATGAGTCCTTGGTGACCCATTGACCTCACCTCAGGTCGAAGAAGATCTGGGTAGGGTTGGTTGGGCACATTAGGGCACATTACCCTTAGTTAGGGCACCTTGCCCAATTTAGGCCTAGGATTATCCTAGGTCAACTTGGCCACCCTAGGTTGAGTCCAATGGACCCTTATGGCTCTAATGGACCTTCCAATATGTTGGTGAGGTTGTGGTGGGGTCTTAGAGTCATGGTAAAGCCCCATGATCATCCTAAACTAGTGTTTAGAAATCTAATATTTGCAGACCATAGTGATCTCACCTACATTCCTAGGTTCACTTGGTCTACTTGGACTTCCTAGGGTTTTGTAATGACCTAGTCATGACAAAACCACTCTTAGGGGTCTAGCTGAAAATGGAATGTTATAAATCCCAATAAACAAAAATAAAAATATCGTCCTCGAAGTTCAGGTTAGGCCTACGGGGTTTCTACTGAAAGTAACTTAGTGTAACATCCCATAGAAAGTTAAATGTATACCCTACCTGAAGAGATCCGGGTACTTTTGCTGCTTAAGATTCGGTGGCTCCCATGTATGCAGATATCATATCAGCGCGGAGCGAAGTTTCATAGTGACTCCTCCTGCCCATGGTTCCTCTACAGGACTTTGACCAGCGGGACCTTCTTGCAAGACCCGCACCGCTGTATCATCTATCCAGACCGGCTCACAGCGGGCCGATTGATCAAAAGCTACTGAGCCATCTATACTATGAACCTGATATTCTAGCCATAGTAGAGCCTTCCTAAGAGAGGAGATATGGAAGACGTCGTGCAAACCCGCTAACTCTGGCTGTAGCTCCAGTCGGTAAGCCAATGGGCCGGTCCGCTCCAGGATCCTGTAGCGCCCCAAATTCCTTGGACTGAGCTTCTTCCGCCCATGTATCCGCAAGACTCCATATACCAAACGTATCTTCAGGAATACACAGTCTCCATCCTGAAACTCTACTTGGCAATGTCGCGCATCGTAATATTTGGCCAGTCTGCCCTGGGACTCCAGCATCCTATCTCAAATCAGTCACACCTGGGTATCTGGGTTCTCCACAAATTCCGAGTTGAGTGCCTTTGGATCCTCATCCTAGATCCTTGAAAGTGGAATCATGCACCTTCGTACAAGGGTGGAGAGTGGTGTTGAATGTCGGCCACGAGACCAGATAAGCCTGGGCTGATCTTCTCTCCTTGGATATACTGTCCATCCTGATTCGACACGATCATCTTGAGCACACCATGATAATGAACAACTACTCACAAATCTTATGAAACACCCACGAGAGTTTTCTTTCAGGTCGGGGTGACACCAGCTACCTCGGCCAGTCTATCCTCGATGTTCCCATTATAATTATGCCCGGAGTGGGGACGAGGAATCCAATGTATGAAAATCCCTAATTATACCCTCGAACTTCCACTCTAACTCAGGCAGTGGCTGTAATAGTTCCCTAAAAACTCTTTCACTTATCCTTCATCAACTGATGGACCTCACCGTGCATCACAAAATCCATGAAATCTTTCTTCACTCCGGGGAGATTCATGTTTTGAGATACACCATACTTCCGGTGATAAAATTTCTTGTTTGTGTGGGTAGACAGCGACTCTATAAAATCCCCACTTCACAATCATATTCTTATCCCTACGAGTACACCTGAGTAGCATCGAATACAGTTTACTCCAATTTCACTATATTCACGATGCAATATTTTCTAAATGAGGTCTAAGGGAAACTCAAGTCAATAACTAATCTTCCCAATAATCAAAAGGAAAGCCCCTAATAAACAAAAGATAAGCCCCTACCTACCTTGGGCTAAGTATCTTTGATATTACCTTGTTATATCCGTCCTAGTTGGCTGCACAATCCCTAGGTCATCAATCTTCGCCTTGGGATTCTAACCTGAAACCTGTTGATATACTCCATACTTTAAACCCTCCGAGTCACATTTATGACAACCTTATCCGGGTCAAAATGTTCCCAATCCCAATTGGGTCTCTTCCGATCTTGAATTCCTATCTAACCCTCGGTGTTTGTCTTGGTGGTTGTCTCCAGGTAATCTTGTTACTGGTACGAGGGTTAAGACTACGTGTCTTCTACCATTCTACTAATAGATTATTGGCCTCAATTCTCCTTAAGGCAGTCCTACCGGTTTGAGTAATCCTTGATAGGGATCGTAGGGTCTCCTGAGTTTATGTATTAGGTAGCAATTCTCGTATTAAACTCCTCTTTTATTCTCTTTGGGTATATCCTTACCTTAACCAAGTTCATACCCAAGGTCTATTTCGGACTAGGGCATACTATAAGTCGTCGTGGTTAGTCATGAGTCTTGGTGGGTTGAGTCTAACTCATTGGCTAGAGAATCATAAGATGAGATCTTCACATCCGGAGGTTCTCCCTGCTGGGGGCAGGGTTTGCCACAGGCTACAAAGAAGAATTCCAATTGTTAGCTAATGTACAAGTGAAATTAATGAAGAAGTGGACTTTTACATGTGATTTCCCTTATTGGCACACCACTGTTTCCACTGCTAGTTTTTCCTCAAACTAAGCTCGCGTGGGGGCGACCCATGGTTAGTGGACTTCTACTTTTAAGATCGAGGTTCGCGTGGGGGTGATACCACTTTGTAAGACCCATTTTTTCTTTTTAAACCACATGGTCTTAGGCCCAGAAGCGCCGCTTTGTGGTGACACCATCACGCCCGGGAAGGTCGTCACTACAAAACGCCAATCCTGCCGGCCATATCAATCACATAATAGTAGAAAAATTATGAGAGTACCTGAAATTAGAACTCTAACACATGTCCACAATAATCACATATATAGTAATAATTCTCCACAATGAGAGAGTCCATAACAATAATAATAGAAGTACTGGAAGTAGGGCTCATGCCTGATACATCAAAGTCCTCACTACAAATCACTCATCGAAAAAGCAAATCTATAACAGCTACTAACGAACGGGACTCACTATCCCAGCTGTTTGAACTCTGGTGCTAGACTGTCCCGTCTCCAAACGTGCCGACCTCTAGGGCTGCACCTCCAAGCTGGGCTCCATGATCCCATAAAATGATTTGGTCCGAAAACCATTAGTCTAAAAGACTAAGTCCTATTATCCCCCACCCCTCCCCCATGACTCCTAGGCACCGAGCGGGGAGAAGGAAAGGAATGGTAATGAAGGTGAAGAATAACAAAGGTAGCAGGTGGTCGCGGAACTAATCTAGCAGTTCTTTGAAAATATATAGTAGTAACAAAAGTATGTAAGACAAATTATGAAATATGTAACCTTAACTTATATGAATGCCCATATAGACACATAAGCTAAGGGACTTCTGCAAGACTCCTAACGTATAAAAAGTTTCATACCAATTTATACGATGGGGTGTCGGTTTTCAAGCAAGCAATATATATCCATAGAATAATAACCTTAGCTTATAAGCACACTCACCCAAGCTTATAAACAAAGGGGTCGTTTTGCAGGGCCTATTGTATAAAGAGTCCCATACCAATTTATACAATAAGTGTCAAGGGTTATATGCAATGGTTATGCTATGTATTACAAGTATGTCATGGTATGATCATGCAAGTGCAACACACCCACCCGACTCTGTGCACACAGACCTTTAGTTCCCCTTTTCTGGAGCCTAACCTCCCATGATACCTCTGTAGTGGCAAATAAAAGTGGTGGGTTGGGCCTCGCCCACCTCTAAACTAGTAATTGCACTACAAGTCAGACCTATTATACGCCTCGATGCTGGTGCACTAAGCAGAGCTCCTGTGTACTCTTTGCCAGCTTGTCCACCGGACTTAATTTGGCGAAGTGCTAAACCACACATGCCAAGTCAATGTATTGGCATCGGTGCATCGACCCTCCAATACCGAAGACCCTCCACTTTATAGTTTATGCACATGCAATCTTGATGTATCAACCACCTAGCCAAAGCTCCCCGGACTAACCCGTCCGTCATAACCAACAACCGAGCCATAGCTCCCCGGACTATTTCGTCCGTCATAATTATCTACCAAGCCTTCAGCTCGTCGGGCTATCCTGCTCATTTCCCAACCACCGAGCCTACCGCTCGAACATCCTAGTCAACCTAACTTCCCAAGATATAGGGGTGTGTGAAAGTGAACCCCTAATTATACTAGTTGCTCTTGAAGTTTATTATTCTTATGGTTTAGGTTAGCCCAGGACTGCCCCCGGTATACCCCGTGAAGGGCTCTCAAATGGCACTAGGAACTATGATGGTAGCTGAAGCCCATCATTCCCATTCGCAAGGCACTTATTGTTGTTGGATATTACCCAAATCCCGATCCCTTTTAATATTATACTAGAACTAACCCTTGTGTATTTGACTCTTCCTCTCCACAGGAAAGACGATCTTTCGTCGATCCCGTGCACCACTTAATGCCAGCTAACCCAACATTCTACTCATCCCAACTTCCAATAATGAACTCCATTTCATTTTACCTAAACCAGCAAACTATTAACCCCAACCTATATGCCCAATTCAAATGCTATCACATTCCCTGCAGTTTCACTATATGTAGACCAACCTATACTTAAAGTTGTACATGATAGGAGGTACTCCAAATTTTCATCCACAAGCCTTAAGATATTTAATGGGGGTCTATCATGACATGATTAGCCTAAATCCAGAAACTTAAAATTTTCCTAATTAATTTGGTATTTAATTAAATTACCCAAAGTTAGGTCATGGGTAATTTGGACATGTAGTATAATATTTTCTCAAGTAATGGCCATCAAAAATTTATGAACACTTGATTACAGAGTAATAACAGTAAATACCAAATTTCATGATTTTCCATAAATGATTTGACCTCTAATTAATTAATCAAAAAATAAGTCATTTATTATGGGTAAAGAAGAAAGTACTAAAGTTGATCATCTGAAAATTGTAGAAAAATTACTAAATCTCAAGGATGACCAGAAAGACCCTCTGACAAAAAAATCATATTTTATCAAGCTTACTAAGTACCAAAATAAATTCAATTATTTTTACTTAGAAAACAACACCTTGTGAAACAACCCTTATAGATAGACTTTCAAAAATTCCATAATAATTCACAGAGCTTTAAAATGTCTTTAAAGGTCCTCTTACTAAGTTTCATAAGTTTATATTTAGTGGTTTGTTCATATGAAATTTCTAAGTGGAAGGTGCATCTTGATAGGTTGTGAATAAAGTACCCCATTTAATGATCTAAAATTCATATTAAAAAATTCTAGGGCCTTTTATAGTCTTAAAACATAGCTTGACTAAATATCATCCAAACCCAAGGTTAGGAAGTCATATAATAAAATTCTTCAAGACAACTCATGATATTGCACTTTTTAAAGGAACCCACTTGTAAACTCATCCAAATAATATGTAGTATATTTCAGTGGTTAATGTGATTATGAAAATGACCTCTACCAAAATGTCATGCAGTTCCAAAGTCATATGAGCCACTAGGCATTCCCTAAGGTGTATAGACCTAAAACATACCCAGTGGTTTAAGCGGGGTACTTGTGTCCAATTCCCACCATATCACTCCCTAGGGCTTTTCACCACCCTAGGATCACATGGACTAAACACCAAGTCCATACAAGGGCATATCACCCCATGCCCTTCACAAATGCCCAAAGTCCAACCTTAGGGTTTGAACTTGGGTCCTAGGGAAAATCTACCCCAATCCCCCCAAAATTTCATGTGATGGTGTCTAGTATCATAACAAACCAGTGACCCAAATTTCAGCCTCTGTTGAGGTGATTTGACCACTTAAACCCACAAGGAACACTTTGACCTAAATCCCCCCCCCCCCCCTTGGCCAAGGCTAGGGTTTACAAAAACCCAAACCAAATCATCTCCAAATGAAATGAAATTTTATACAGAGCCTTATGATGACCCCAAGGACCACTCACCAAATTTGGGATGGTTTGGAGATCATTAGGTCCCCTAATTAAATTACCCTACGATTATTAAATAATTTCAAAAACTATAGAAAAATTATCTCCAAAATTTCCCAATTTTGGACATGACCTAGGTATAGGTAAGATTGACTCCCTGTCCAAATTTCAGATCATTTGGACATTGGTGAACTGGGGGAACACACTTAAATCTCTAACTAGCCATAGGTATAGACCCCACCAAATTGAGTGTTGAGGTCTAACCTGAACTCCAAATTGACTCAAATAAATTTTAAAATAAACAAGACACCAAGACCTACAGTCTTCATGTTGACAATTTTCTCTGTATAAGCCTATAAGTATTTTTAATAAATAAAAACATTAATAGTATTTTCTGTGATAGAATTAATGAAATGAAATTAATTAAATTCTTAAGATCAAAATCAACGGCGCACGAATCTTGGCGTAGAAATGGATGGCATATGGTTATCATTCCCAGCGCATCAATGGCCAGGATGAAATCTTCCTGGAGCTGTTTCCAAGTGCTGGCGCTGGCCACCCAGCCATCTGCCCGGCCATCCCCCGCCACCACCACCTCCGTCGAGGTGGTGGCTATCGCAATGCGGCGGCACAGCCGCCGGAGGGGCCATTTCTGGCGAACCTGAAAAGTTAGTTTTTCGAAAAATCCAGGAGAATTTCTTCCCCCCATCGGGCTCAATTGAGCCCTATTCTCATCCTAGACGATTCTTACGATCTACCCATAGAGAAAGGAGAGGAGGAGGACCTATTTGGAGGGCTGGAGGCGTGTTGATCTCCGATTTGTCATGGTGGTGGCGGCGCCGATCGGGTTTCTGCAACAGCACGGTCAAGTGCTTCAAATCCTTCAGGTAAAGGTTGTAACCTTCTCCCCTCTGCCTGGTGGTGATTTTAAGATCCCTAATTGGGGATGGGGAAGGGTGTAACTCCAATGTCCATTAATGGTCATTTTTGGTTTCAGCCCTTTGAAGGACTGTGCAAACCCATATGTCGACCACCTCCTAAAAACCCCTCCCCTGCCTCTAAGGAGTAAAATCCCATCAAGGTGGGGGGGGGGGTTTAAACCTCAATGGCCATAATGGCCATTAAGCTCCATTTTCTCTCTCCTCAAAAATTTAGTAACTCCTTCGTTCTCTCTCCTAGTCATCATTATCTGAATTTGGTGGGCACAAAATGTGTATCTCCACTCCTTAGGCTAATGGGCCACACCACTTGGGCTTAGCCCACTTGAATTGGGCTAGGTTAACCTAAGTTGACCACTTTGACCCATGAGTTGACTTTTGTCAACATGACCATTTGGGTTGACCCCAACAGATCCTTGGTGAACCCTTGGATTCTCCTAAGGTCTAGGAAGGGTTGTTTAGGGTTTACTTGGGCATCTTAGAGGTCACTTAACCCTTAATAAGGGAATTTTGACCACTTTGGGGCTAGAGTTGACTTGGGTCAACTTAGCAACTTGGGTTGAACCCAATGAGTCTTTGGTGACCCATTAACCTCACCATAGGTCTAAGAAGACCCGGGTAGGGTTGGTTGATCACATTAGGTCGCATTACCCTTAGTTAGGGCACCTTGCCTAATTTAGGCCTAGGATGATCTTAGGTCAACTTGGCCACCCTGGGTGGACTCCAATTGAGCCTTAGGGCTCTAATAGACCTTCCAATAGGTTGGTGAGGTTGTGGTGGGGTCTTAGAGTCATGGTGAAGCCCCATGATCATCCTAAACTAGTGTTTAGAAATCTACTATTTGCAGACCATAGTGATCTCGCCTACATTCCTAGGTTCACTTGGTCTACTTGGACTTCCTAAGGTTTTGTCATGACATAGTCATTAGAAAATCACTCTCAGGGGTCTAGTTAGAAATGAGATGTTACAAACTTAGGATTAGAGAATGACACACAATTGCCGCTCATAAGTCCCACCAAACACCCGAAATATCCTAAAGCGCTTCCCCTCCTTAGCCAATGCTGAGCTAAGGGCACTTCAGATAGCATTGCAAGAGCAGAAATGAGAAGTCTTGCCCTCTATGGTACCACTGTGAGAGTATTTATAGATTTCTGAGTCTGACCTGCAAATAGCGTAACTCTGCCTTTTTGTTTTACTATACGCAGTCCAAGATGGGTCTCTCAATAACAAAACTCCGTTATTTGAAGAGCCTACTGGCAGACCAAATTACATTAAGTACATGTTATTAGCACCCCACATACGGGGGCGAGCGCAAGCTAGCTCGTCAAACCCGTGACAGGTGCAGCCATGCTCCCGTGACACGTCTGCCTTTTAGGAGAGTGCGAGTCGGGTTCCTACGGCTCGCCCGTCTCCTAGATGGAGGCAGTTCGGCTACCTGCGGCTCGGCTGACTCCTAGGTGGGTGAGGGATAGCCCCCGTAGCTTGCTCGCCTGCTTGGCAGATGCGGGTCGGCTGCCCCAGCTCACCCGCATGCTTTGGCGGATGCGAGTCAGCTCCCCCGACTCGCCCGCCTCTTTGGCGGATGTGGATTTAATCCTGTCTGAACCCTCAAATTTAGAAGTCATTATAGATTCCTGAAATTTAAAATACAAACAAAAAATTGTTATAGATATGAAAATAAATACAAAGAAAATCATTTGATTATTTGATTTTATTTATCTCGATTTTCTTGGACTTCCCAAGAAATACCTAATGAAAGGCTCTCACTTGTACTGGGTGGTTTGTTGGATGATAACCCAACACGACCCTTTCACAAGAGATTATGTGATGTGAATATAAACAAATTCTTTAAATTGTTAGAATATGTTGATGTATATTCTAGAATAATGAATATTTGTTCTGTTTTAAAGATTTCTATAAAACATGATAATAGTATTTCTTGAGAAACATGATTATAAAACCTTATATAAATAGAAGGGTGAGAAATAAAAGAGATCAGAATAATATATAGATTAGAATTGAGTCTGGGTAAGGCGTGTGGTCACTACCCTAAAGAAATTGCATCACCTTCCAGTAGGGCTTTCAACGGATGCTCACTTCTCCAAGGTACAACACCCGGCTAGATCCTGAAAACTCAGATGTGCGCGGACACTGATGAAACACAGAGCACCTGAATTCCCACTCGATGAAGCAAATATGAAGAAAAATGAAATCACGTAAAGATTATCGTGACAACGAGAAAGCAAGAGCGTAGTAATTTCCAGAGCATGTTTTAAAACATAATGGAGAATCTCCTAAATAGGAGCTAGCCTCGAAAAATGAGAAGAAAATAGATCATGTAATAAATTTCAAGTAGTTATAATTAGTAATAAATAATCATGCATGCGGGCATTGGGTTTCAACATAAAATATTAATGGCGAGAAACGCGAGAGAGAAACAGTTAACAAAAGCACAGAGCATTGCAAAAAGAGAGAAAATGACGTAACTCCCGTTGAAGCATGTCTACGTAAGAGAAAACGATGCAAGCGTTGAATGCATTTCGACGCAAGAAGGTGAAGTCAACGCATGCGTCGAGTTCATCTCGACGTAGATAACGAGAAGTTGACCCATGTGCCAAGTGCACCTCGACGCAGCTCAGAAATGTGGGTTCCAAAAGTGTCAAAACTATTTTGAGCAAAAATTACAATTCAACTATTCCCCAAATCCAAAATTCGGATCTAGTACGATGCGGTGCATGTGCGCACACGTATGTGGTCAAAAGATCCTCCTTATGTTCCTTTGAATAAATAAGGAGTCAAATATGTTATATACTCACTAGCATGAGACTAAAAAGTTCATCCTTTCATCATGAAAGGTTTCCCTCCAAAAATTTTGATTCTCTTCTATTTGGTTCTGGAGCTTTTCCATCAAATGAGGAGAACAAACACCAAACATCATTTGGCTCCAATGAATCATTTAATTATAATGTTTTATACATTAAATTTTTAACAGGTTCACGCTGAGGATGGTTGTTGGATGGTCCAGCATGAACCAAAAAAAGGCATGCCAAGAGTAGTCACACACCGCCAACCCAGACGGTCCACTCATGTTTATAATAGGCCCTGCTTCACCTATCTCAGACCCAGGTTTTTGGAATGGAAAATGAGTGCGGTAATTTAACAGAAGGATCTGATTAAGGGGGATTGTTGGAATCTCATGCATAATCTGAAAACAAGGTGAAAGTAACTCATTTTGGTCGCCCAACTTTGAACGAGGAATGAATGAATGAAAAATAATGATAAAGGTTTCCTTGTTTTTTGCAAAACAAATTTTGACTGTGATTAAAAAAAAATTTGCAATACAATTTTCAAAATTTTCGGGTTACGGTGAAAAGGAGGCGAGCTTGCAAGCAATTAAGCTATGTTTTATAATTAGCAGTAGGGGAACCGTGCGCATTCATCCGCACCAAGAGAAAATTAGTGGCAGATTGAGGTGACATATTAATTAAAAGGAGTGGGCTTGGCAAGAAGCTAGCTTTAGGCTTCGTTTGGCGAGGCGGATCTGTGCCGGTCGCACGGACGAAACTGCCCCACCATGGTGACCACCTGTTTGGTGGGGCCGTTGTCGGACAGTTTCGCTCCGCCCCGTCGAAGAAAACCTGTAGATTTCATACGCACCATAGTTTCTGCGATAGCGGTCCATCAACTCCCTGACTACTCTCCCCAGCAAAATGCAAAATGCATAATGGTATTGTTGAAAGACTGGAATAAGACTTATGAAAATGACCTACCAAAAACAATATATTGCTTCACAACATACACTGCATGCTTGCAACTTGCAACACAAATTAACATCACACAATAAAAAGTCAACCCATTTATTAATTGCAATAAAGATGCAAGCTTTGAAGTTGACGCTTCTCTACAATGCTTCACAACATGATAAATTTATTTCAGGTTGTAGGGGTCTACAAGGCGGCCATCCTTGTAGAGAGGGAATTGCTAAAGATCAGCAGACTGTCTAAACTTCAAACCTTGGTGAGCGCAGAATTTACAATAGCAATAATGCGTTCGCGTGCGGTCGAGGCGCACTCGACATCTGTACTTGTCCAGATAGATCCTATCTCTTCTATAAATAAGACTACAACATAAATGAAAGCAGTCTTGTAGATTGTAGGTCCACAATTGTAGCCTCTTTTCATGACAATATCGATCCAATGGATTCACCCCCATCACTGGAAAAATGAAATATATTAGTATTATGAATGTAATAATTAACACGATAAAGCTCTAGGCTCCACTTTGTGTGGTGGTTGCTGTCATAAATGCATGAGTTAAACGGTCATTCATTAAGGATCACCTAACAAAAACATCATTTGTTTGAACATAAAAGTGAATGAAGTTCCTTAGGTGAACGTTGACGAATGACAAGTTAACACTCATATATATTCATGTCCGCCACCCCCCATGTTCATGTTCCTTAGTTGGCTCGGATTGAGCGAAAGAAAGAGGGAGCGACCGATGTTTGGGAAATGAATTATGAGGAGAAGGAAGAGCGCGCGCTAGAACCGCTGATGATATCCGGGAGAATAAGGCTGCCATTGAAAAATTATTTGGTAGCTTGTAATTATGAAATCTTCTATGTAATGTATAAGGTAGCTATGTGTGCTTGAGTCATACATATATATATACTATACTATGTTATACTATACTATACTATACTGGCCCTGGCCCTCCCCCTGGCCGGCTTAAGTAATCATTGAACTTGGCTCCAAGTACTCCCTTATTTTATTATTTTTGTTATGAGAATGATTAATTAACTCCCAGAAGAGGTATTTGACTCCTCTTCTGACTTCTTTCAAAGTTTTTCTTCTGTTAATTTCTTTAAAATCTATTTTGTTGCTTTATTCAATAGTGATCTTTTGTATTACATAAGGGCTTAATTTTAAACTCGACTTGGACAATGTTTCTTCATGGGAAATTTCAAGAGCACGAATAATAACAACACAAAATGATAAAGTAGTTAATGCTATAGCTGATATAGTACAAATAAATTTCAAGTAATAAAAATCGTAAGTGTACGATATAAAATTGTAATATTTGTGCAAATATGAGTCGATCCATAGAGAAGTTTAAATTTTTTGAATCCAGGCGAACTATAAATAAAAAATTGGATTGATTTGTTTAAAAAGCAAGATCTTAATTTGAGAAAAATATATTTTTGATAGAATGATTAATAAATAATTATTGAATAAGGATACATCACCGCATAATAAAGATTTATGGAAGTTTAGATGCACCGAAATTTTTTTTAAATAAATCACTGAAATATATTGATGGGGTTCCCCCTGAAACATTTGAGCCAAAGCAGAAAGATTCAAATCGATGACACACGCCTCGCAAGTGCATGCGCGTGCCTTACGGGCACGCGGCACGCAAGCACTCTTGCGCGCCTTGCGGGTGCGTACTGTGCTCGTGCGTGTCGTGCCCAGCGCACAGCGCTAGCACGCACCTTGCGCATTGTGCATCGCGCAATGCTAGCGAGCTCACGCGCGTTGTGATACACTCGAAATAGATGTATATAATAACGCAAGTGCACATGCTGAATCAAGTAATATAAAGTGAGAAAAGATCGTTCTCTCGGAGAAGTGACTAATCTAGTGCTTTCAAATACTAGTTCTACCATTTCTTTAAATTCAAGTGGATTAACTAGAATGAATTTTTAGTGATGGAAATATTAAAAGAGAGCAATAATAAAACTAAATTACTAACGCTTATTTAAAAATTCTTTTATCAAAATGGAGAAGTAGTTTTGTATGTTGATTTCATTTGCCTATTGCGATGAGTTTTAAAAGTGATCATTCATTAATTAATTAATTACTATCTTGCAACGATTTGAAAGTGGAAGTCATCATCTCTCAATCTCAGAAATCTGTTTACCATAATTCCCCTAGTTATCTCAAACTTAGGTAGAATGAGAATAGCATAAAGCACTAAAGTCAATGTTGCTAGCTCAAGATGAAATCTCTTTCTTTCTTTATGCTATGTCGAAAATTATGCTACACTTAAGCCACACCTCTCTCAAATCTTGTAGTGCAGTATAAAGACGGAATTTTTGTGAAGGATTTACACGACTCCTCTCCCGAATCTCGTCGTGCAAAATAAAGGATTCAACCCTAAAATAACGTAACTCCTCTCTCGAATCTCGATATGTAAGTTAGAAGAAGAACACTTGATCCAAAAATTCTACAAAATAACAACATAAATCCAACAAAAATTGATTTTCAATCAAACATAAAAGCGAAATTACAACCACCACATCACAATAAATCAAAGTACTCTCAACATACAAAACCAAGAAATTTAGTTCATGCTCGAAGAATGAAACCACACAACAAGAAAGATCTTACTAGACATGCTTTTAGAAATGAAAATGCTGCAGGAATTTGCATTCAGAACCCGCTTTAGAGCCTTCCTCCTCCTTGTCAAAGCGTTCAAACTATAGCCATTCTTCTCCTTCTCCAAGATGACGGTTCTAAGATCTCTCCCCCTCTCTAGAATTTCGTATATTTTTATTAGGTATGAGATTCCCCTCTTAAAAACGAGCAGACCCCTCTCAATAGATGTCTCCTTCCATATTTGAATTTGGGGAAAAATTCGAAATTTGAATTTTAAATCCGCTCAGGTCTTGTTATAATAACTGAAACAGGTTTCTGTAACAACTGCACAGTCAAAATATAATTTCAGCTCTTACTTTTCTAGTTCAATTTCCATGGCATTCCTAATAAGAAAAATATATGCAAAATAGTTTAATCAAATTTAAATAAAATAAATATGAATTTATGAATATTTATACTAATTTAGATTATTTTTCTCATTTATCACAAATATTACGCAAAAACAAGCAACTAGATAACTTCTTTTGGGAAGGTATCATGCTGCGCTAGCGTGCACCTTGCGCAGTATGCAGTGCTAGCGCGCTGGCGCGCGCCGACCGTCATTGCCGCCGCTGCCACCTCCGGTCACTGCCGCAACCGGGTAACCTACCCGAGCCGCCCGAACCGTTCAAGGACGCTTTCGTCATTTCGCTAAAATTGGTAATCCAGGCGACCGAAACGGAGCGACGCCATTCATCAGCACGAATTCCCCCCGACACAATTACCAACATATTCCTCTATAAAATAATAAATACGCCCTCAGACCTTCATTTGAAGATAAACAACTCCATAGGCTAAAAAGAGCTCTGAGATTTTCCGGCGAAATCGTGGACTTAGTCCGATCCTCCGCTCAAGATTTCGCACTGCTCCTATTCTAGCACAAAGGATCCAGCGGGCTTCAAGGCGCTCCACTCTTCCTAGCTCGAACACTTCCATCAAGGTTTCATGGACTTAACCAAGTTTCCAGACCCGAATGATTCCATCGTGGTTCCATGGACTTACCCAAATTTTTAGGTCCGAGCTAGCTCTCTCTTCGAGACTCCAAGGACTTAATTATTTTTCATCATTTTTGTGTTTTACACTTGTAATAAAGAGGTGGTCTGTCACCCTCCGAAAGATCATCTCAAACTCTTGTAAACTCTAAGAAAATAGTGGATTTTGGCTCAACACAGATCCAGTCAGATGGTTTTTCACCCTTTCCAGGTTTTCCACGTCAAAAAAAGTCAATTGTCGTTTGCTACTTTTTTTTCTTTTACTGTTTGCGCGCCCGATCCAATTCCAAGCTAAGGCGGTCTTGTTCTCCATACCAGGGAAAACCCGGGTGACCCGCAACATACTTGTATATTGTTTTTATATATTACATCAAAATTTCTTAAACATGTGATATATACGAGCAAAATAATACAAAATCGTGAGTGATAAAACTTGATTGAGATCTTCAAGAATGAGCCTAAAAATCTTGCTTAAATAACTAAGAATATTTTGTGTTCACTCTCTCCATATTACATTGAACTTCCGTAGAAATGTAATATGTGCTTTTAAGCTACACAAAATATCAAAGTTATTCAATATAATCTTCGAGCAAAAATATTTTTGAACAATCACATGATTATTTACATTGCACCTGAGACAAAAGAAGATTACTCACACATGATTTATTTTACAAAAATATATAAGGGATCATCGTAAAAGAAAATTAATGCAAAAAATTACTTTTATTGATCAAACAAATAAGACTTGCAAAACTGCGTGGAGCGCATACGCGAATTTCCTTCAAATCTCCTTTCTCTCATACAATGTCTCTCAAAAACTCACAAATACAATAAGAATAAACTCTTGCTTTTAGCTCAAAATTCCATTCCCCCCTTCATCAACTAAGGAGCCTCATTTTATAGAAGAAATTTCTGAAATCAGCTCAAAATTTTGCGCTGCAAAAAATGTGAAAGGCCAAAGCTCCTAAGATGCTGAAATTAATTCTGCGCCAATTATTTTGGCTCCGTTTGGGAGGGTGGTGACGGTCGTAAACACATGGATTAAATCATCATTCATTAAGTATCATCTAACAAATATCTTTCATTTGAACATAAAAATTGATGAAGTTTCTTAGATGGCCATTAACAAATGACAATTTAACCCCCATATTCATGACCACCGTAATCATGCCAAAGACCCCCATTGAATTTCAGCACATTCCATCTTGGTCGTGCAGTCTTTCAGAGTTCGTCTCTTTATCTTTCGTTTGAAATCTCTATTCTCTTTTAGAACTTTAATTAGACAAATAATAATTACCGCAAAAAACATCATTTTATATAAAGTATAATAAAAAAATTATGAAATAAATTGATGGGCATGAAGCTTTATTTAAAGTCTTGGGGTACATTTAATCACTTCCCCCATAATTTCTCCTATTGTGGAGATCATGGGTTTGACCGGTCAACCCACTCCCCATGATCTTCTCCACAATAAGAGAAATCATGGGAGCCTCCCATTCAACAACTACTGTCGCCGGCCGCAGTCGGCCGCCGCCGGCTGCCGCCGTCGGCCGTCATGCCGCCGCCGCTTGCAGGTTGGCCACCGTCCGATCACTACGGAACATCCATCACCGTCCGATCTGCAGGTAACCACCCACTAACCACCAGATTAGTGGTGTCCCACCATAACCACCTCCTGGAGGCTATAAAAGGAGCCTCATGACTCCTCATTTCTCACTTTTCGCTCCCTGAGTCTTCTTTATTCTCAGGCCAGAGCTCTGCTGAACTCCTCCCTCAGGTCATCTTCAAGCCGCCTACCAACCAGAGGAACGCCAAAGTCCCCGAGTGTGCAGAGAAGGGAAGAAGACGAGCACCATCAGCGCTCAAGCACACCAACCACCAAGTTTTGATCCAACACTCCCTCAGCGCAGCCTATTGCCCGTGGTGAGTCAGAAATTCTCTCTCACCTTCAAGTTATAATGAGGAGCTGTCTGTCGCCCTCGATTCTTCAAACATATTGTAACCGCAACCTGATAGTTGACTTTGACCGACACAGATCCGGTCACGTGGTTTTTTACCCAGTTGAGGGGTTTTTCCATATTAAAACCTCTTGCGTCAACTCTCTCTTTTCATTGACTGTGTGCGCGCTCAACCATTTCAAGAGCAAAGACGGTCCAATTTATTCCGATCCGATCGGGACGCCGAGTTAGTCCGCAACATAGATAAACAACATATGCAAGCACGAACTAATAAACAAAAATACCATGAAAAAATATCCTAAAATATTATAAAATAAGTGCATTTGTGTAATATCAACATTTCTATTACTTTGAAAATTTCACAACAAGATAAGACATTAAATAAAAAAAATTAATGCAAATCAACAAAAATTAAGATTAAGGCTTCGCTTGGGGGGACTTATTTTCACCGGTCAAGCGATTACGACCGCATGAACCGGATCTTTATTAAGGTCCGATTCATGTGGTCGTAACCGCTTAACCAGTGAAAATAAGTCCCCCCCCCAAACGGAGTCTAAGTCTTTGTTTGGGTATAACCGTGGAGTACCATGAAATCCATGACAATCCTCCAATCTTGCTAAAAGCAAATCTAGCCGTCCGATTATCCACGTAGTGCAACGGTGAATCAACATGTTTATTTTACTAGAGTTAATATACCCACTATGCTATGGTGTGGGATTAAATCTGAGATCTCAATTGGATAATAGAAGTTAGTCATAAATTTATATAAATATATTACTTACAAACAACCCTCCATATTAGAAATTTAATTTAATTATTATTTTCTGGGTCAAAATCTTAAACTATATATATTATAAATTTATTCATATTTGCACAGCTATATTTCTTTTATCAAATAAATGAGTGATATTGCTCATGGTGCCGGAAAAGCCCGCTTTGATGCTGGAGAAGCACACTTGGATGCACATGAAGCCCGCCAGACCGTCTGAGTTACTCACATATGGGTAGAACAATTCCACCATGGGTGCGCACAGACGAAGCCCATGCATACCCAAGGCAACTGTAACGGTCTGAGCTGTTACAAGATCGCCGGCGATGATCGCCGGCGTTGAAGGAGAAGAAGGCTGGGTCTTCTATATCTATTTCTTAGAACTACTCCTATTATAAACTACAAGAGGAAAACAGGAAAGATATTCTTTATTCATGAATGGTAAACTATTACATGGAAGACCTATTTATACAGTCATACAATGATAATAGCCATTATAGCCTTGCCACATGGCTAACAAATGTTACATCAAACATGGACCAGTGGTGCCCATTCTCAACGGAGAGCGTCGAGCATAGACGGCGGCCTGTGCGAAGATGATCGCGCGCACATACTTATAATTCAAAAAGTCATATTAATTTTTAAATTCCAAACTCGACTTTGATCGGAACGCTTCAATGTTTCTATCACTTTGAAAATTTTACTTCGTGACAGGGCTTGCAATAATAAAAAATTAATGCAAATAAACAAAACAAAGATTAATAAGTATTTGTTAGAGGTTTTAAGCTAGTGCCTCGCTCATGATAGCTAAGGCAATGAGGTCGAGCCGTAGTGATACCGTTGGTGGTAGATTTTATAGTCGATACCATTTCAAGTGTCGACATGAAGTCAAGTTAATTCGCTAACGTGACGCGGTAGTGGATACCACTGATAGCTTGAGATAAGATTGCCACCGACGCCTTGGAGTTACCGCGACGTGATAGCTGCCGCCGCGCGATAGCTTGCAGAAACAGATTCGTAAATCTGCAATCCAGATCGTTAAATCCTTTATGGAATTCGATTAGACATTCCAGAATAGGCCACAACGCCCTTTAATACTAAAGTGTTGACTTCAAGAGATTTGATAGTACTGTTTTGTGAGAGAGAAGAAGGAGAGCTAAAATTGTCATTATTGGAGCTCCGAAACTCTGAATTGCAGGCCGATTTCAGATCTACGAAGGTCAGTTCATTGCGGTCTTTTCTATTCGGCTAGATTTCTTTCATGAAGCCGGTTATTGTAGTTGAGCCGGTTGCTGCAAGATGAATGTCTGATGAGCCGGTAGCTGCCAAAAGAGTGACGGACCAACAGTTGAAGCCTTTTTTGAGATTGAATCCTCCTTCCTTCTCGGGGATGGAATCCCCACTAGTTGAGTCGGTTGCTGCGAAACGAATGTCTGATGAGCCGGTAGCTGCAAAATGCATGACGGGCCAACAGTTGAAGCATTTTCAGATCTTCAATCCTCCTTCTTTCTCGGGGATGGAATCCCAACTACAGGAAAAATGGGTTTTCGCTGCTCGCTATATGCGCTGCGGAAAGTGATTAGCGACGCACATATGCGTGCCTACAAGTTCAACACTATCAATAAAAGTAACGTATCGATGGCGTTCGTTGAGCACTGTTGATTCCCATATTAACGGCAGACCCAGCGCGTTACAGTAAGTGGTACTAACAACGCTCAACTACTGTTGCGGAAAGTATTTTTAAATAAATTGAAATAAGTTTCCGCAGCGCACATAGAAGGCTGCCAACTCTTATATCTGTAGCGTGTCATGTGTGCCGCATATGCTTGTATTTAATAGCACACTAAGCATGTTGTGAATGTGGTTTTTTATTCAAAAAAAATTAAAACAATATGCGAATCTAATTCAACCAGTCCACATGCAATAACGCATTAATCAAATTTATTTAACCTGTGCACATATGTTTCAAATCCACATCATGAAAATTAATAAGAAATCCATAGCAACGCATTTAAACATAATGAATTCACAAGAGCTTGCCAACATCAAGTTTAAAACCCCATAGTGGCAGCTGAGCGGGTTGCCTCTGGTCGTGTGGAGGTCGGCCGCTTGGCCTCGACGACCAGTCACTCGACCTTGTGGCTGGGCAGAGGGCACGGAGGCCGGCCACATGGCCTTGCGGTCATGCGGCTGAGGTGTTGTATGCTGCCAATCGGATGTTTGGGGCTGGTATGCTGCTCGTTTAGCATCGCGGGGCGTGCAGTAGCCAGCCGACCTACGCGTTGATTTGCCGTATGCATTGCACGCACAACGGTTCAGGGTTAGTGGGGTTGACTTTGGTCAACCCCACTTGGACATTATGACCCCCACTAAGTTAATGGGGGATGAGAGGATTTCTGGCTATGCGCATCCCAGAATTCTTATAAATTGATGATGTCTGTATTAGTTATTACGGGTAAGCTTTATGAACTTTGCTTTGGTTCTACAGAGTCCAATAAGAGTGATATTGAGAATGAAAACACTTAGGTTGCATTCGTTTCACGGGTTTTGTAGGAAGGAATTTGTTTGGAATTCCCTAATTTCATTCACAAGTGTTCATTTGACAATTTATTGGAAGGAATTGGTTTTCCTCCAAAGCCCATCGGTTTGGATCTGTAAAGAATTTACCTTAAGGTGAAAACCCACCATTTTTCATCGGTTTGGGCGAATTTTTCTCTCTCGTACTAAACACGTGTTATCACTCTCTCCCGTGAATCTCCCTATCCTTTCCTCCTCCTTTGCTCGATGGAAGAAGATGACAAGGGTGGGGGATTTTGTTGGGGGTTTATGGGCGAGATGGAGCAGTATTCGACCACAATGGATTCATTCGCTCAAGGAGGGATTTTCGAAGCAAGGGAGGGTGAGGGAGGTGGTGGAGAGGGTGATTTTGTGGTCGGGGATCACAGGGGCGGTGGAGAGGGTGTATATAACATCCAGACATTTATTTGGTCACTAGAACCCTAGTGACAACAATAAAAGTGAACCGAATCTCTACCTGAGACTCATAAGGGGTACGAGATGACCCTATTTTGGGGATTTCGAGCTAATGAGCTCCGATTCGAGTCCTGTTTGTTGCTTTGGACTCGTATAAACGGTACGAGTGCAACCAAACTCGTTTTGTTGCAAACCGAGGTCATATGGTGAATATGACTGTTTCTCGTAGAACGTTGCAAATATGAGAAATTTGGATATTGAGATAGTGAACTCTGATTTGAGTTCTGTCAGTTCCTATGCCTCGTATAATCAATACGAGTGCGGTTGAACTCGTTCTATTGAGTTCTGAGGTCATATGATGAATATGACCGTTTCTCGTAGAATGTCGCAAATACGAGAAATTTGGATATTGAGCTAGAGAACTCCGATTTGAGTTCTGTCAATTCCTATGGTCTTATATAGTTAATACGAGTGCGTTGGAACTCGTTACATTGAGTTCCGAAGTCTAACGACGAATATGACCGTTTTGAGTTCCGTAGTGCATTACGACGCGTGATTTTTTAATATTGAGTAATTAAACTTTGATTTGACCCCTGTCAGTTGCATTGGACACATATGGTCAATACGAGATGAAAAAAATTAGTTGTGCTTGATTTCGACAACGCCAGGCCAACATCAGTCAAAACGAGCATTATGGTGCACCGAAAAGTGTGTACACACAAATATTACTAAGATATCCCAACTTTGACTTGTCACCCGAAGATTTAGACCTACTTTGACTTTCACCTACATGAGGGACCTACCCCATGATTGACTTTGGTCAAACATCTCAAAAAATCAATATTTTTTAAAAAAGAATTTAAATTCTTATATGAAGTCATATGCCAAGGCCACTATGGGCCCACTTTAAGCTCATAATGGGCCCTAGGTTCAGCCAATACAAGAGGAAGAGGATAAGCCCATGCCCTCTCTCTCTCCCTTGCTTTCTATTGGCCAAGAACTAACACATGCCTAAAAGCCATATACTATTTCTAGGTGGTACAACCCTCGTATTAAGGGCTGCCAGCTGCCCCACACCAGCTGTAAGGAGCTCGGCTTCTTCAATAGGATTTAATACCACACCGGGAAGATGAAGGAGGAAGCTCTTCTAATCACCTATATAAAGACCACCCCTCCTCCAGAACATCTCGCCCCTCTCCCAAGCTCAAAATGAGCCACCCTTTCCCCCTGCCGGAGCTAGCTCCACCTCGCCGGAGAAGGAGAAGTCGAGCCCCCCCCCCCCACCCTCCACCTCCATTGATGGAGGAACTCATCAAGAGCCCTCAAAGACCCTAAATAAGGTGGAAATCATCTCCTCTCCTTCCTCCCAACTTTTTGGACGTGCCCATTGCAAGGTCCCACGGCCAGAGCGTCACCACGACACCACTATGATTGGAGAAGAAATGCCTTGTAAGGAATTTTCCGGCGGTGATCGGCGGTGTCAGACCGCCGGACCACCGACGGAGGGAGCTCCCGGCCTCGGTAAGTCGGCCGGGGGCGGAGTCACGGCCGACCGGCAGCTGGGAAGGCCTGCAACCTTCTCTATCTCGGTACAGGCTCGGTACAAAGGAGATGATATATATATACTAGCATCTTCAAACGGACATCGCCCGTTCTCGATGCGGCGTTGCGGGCTTCGCCCGCAACCAAGCGGGCTTCTACCGCCCCCGGTGGGCTTCACCCATAATCCCGACGGGCTTTGCCCGCCTCCCAGCGTGCTTCGCCCGCCCCCATTAGTTTTTTAAAATTTAAAAGTTTTTAAAATTGTATTTATTAGATTTCTTAATTAAATTAGATTTTTTTTTAAATAATTTAATTAATTATTTAAAAGAAATGATTAAATTTAAAAAAAAATTAAAAACCCTGTGTCAACCCCCCCTCCCCCCCTCTGCTTCCTCCAGCTACATGACGCCCTTCTATGCCGCCGCCGCCGGCTTTCCCGGCACCCATCGGCGGGTTCGCCGGCCTCCGGCGAACACTCCAGGGGTTTTCCGACGACGAGCAGGCAGGGCCACCGCCAGCGGTGGCCCTGCCCGTGCCCTTCTCTGGTGCCGGCGATGGAGCCACCGGCGAACCCACCGGTGGGCACCAGGCAGACAACCGGTGGCTGCAGAGAAGGCACGGTAGCAGCTTGCGGAAGGGGGGATATCGGGATTTTCTGGAGATAGGAACATTGTTTTTTGGGATATTAGGCTAATGGCATACCCGATTTTTTAGATCCAATGACTAGATGAGATTTCCTAGAGATCGAACAGTCCTGATGAGTTCAATGGCGTGGTTCCAAATATGACTATTGGTTTATATATATATATATATATATATATATATATATATATATATATATATATATATATATATATATATATATATATATATATATATATATCTTTATAAAATTATAATTAAAAAGGGATTTTGATTTTTCTGAGGCTAAACTAGAGGCCTTATGAAAAAGATTTGAACATGAAAAATGTTCCTCTTGGGGTCAGCTATATCTCATAAAAATTAAAGATTTTTCAGACACTATTTGATATTTTTACAAATTAAAATAGTGTTATTTAGCTAATTTGGGGGACCTAAAATGCTCTTAAAATTTTAGTAAAATCTCTGTGATATTTGGAGCCCTTATGCATGCTCTATAAAGATTTGGAGATTTTTGGTTATGCTTTAATATTTTTAAAGCATTTAAAGTGGTGGTTTTCACCTTAGAAAATTAATAGAGGTCAATTTTCATGATAAATTTTTTGTAAAATTTCATGAATGATTTATATTTACTAAAGACATGTCACAATGAAATTTAAGAAATTTTTGAGCATTCCTGCTTTTTTTGAGATTTTAAATTATACTCGAGATTAATTTAGAGATTGTTATATATAAAATCTTTCGATTAAAATATCTTATATCTTTATAAGAAATTCTTGGAGTCAAATACATGGTTTGGATATATACGAGGAATTTTGAGGCGTTCCTGGCATTTTAATGAATTGATTTAACTCAAGCCTGTTTTAAATAATGTTAGAGGCTATGTAAGACCTCGAAGTAATGAAAATTATTTTGAGCAACATATATTTATTATGTGAACACACTGCCATAGTTTGGTGATTTGAAATACGGGTTCTTTTTAAATTTAAAAATAAGGGTTTGTTTGAGGCTTAATGAATTATTGAAGCTCAATCGAATGTCAAAATAACTCAAGGAACTCTTTGGGTTTATGTTTTGGCAAATTCAACCTCGAGTTCTACTTTCCTCAATTTTTGACTCTTTGTTGCAAAAAAAAGTTTAAATCAGAAGAAAATGATATTGGGTTTAACATAGAAACTTGATTCGTCCTAATGCGAGCAATTGAGGTTAAAAGATGGTGCAAAAGCTCTTGCGAATATTTAGCCATCAGTAATCTTTATAACGAGAAGTAAGTTATTATAGTAAGGTTGTAATCCCTAAATATAAGTCTAATTAAGCCGTGTTTAAGAGGCGCAACTGAACTTAATATCAGATATTAATAATTGGTGAACCCAAAAGAAGCTTTCTAAGAATAGAAATGGAACTAAACATGTCTCTTGAGAACGGAGAAGGAACGCTTCCTGAGAAAGGAGATGGAACTGAGATTGCCTCCTGAGAACGGAGATGAAACTGAACTTGCCTCCTGAGAATGAAGATGAAACTAAACATGGCTCCTCAGAACGGAGAATGAACTGAAGCCACTTGAATGGAGTGATTGGACTACTAACCATTTTCTTTATAATTTATTCCAGTCTTGCACTGGTACAGTTCTTTTATTTATTTCAGTTCAGTTCTTTCTTTTCAGTACTCTAGTCTCGTACTGGTCCTGGTTATTTTTTTTCAGATCAGTTCATTTCTTTTAAGTACTACTTCAGTCTTATACTGGTCAAGTTCCTTTTAGTATTTTAATTACAGTTCTTTTAATTCAGTACTACTCCAGTCTCGTACTGGTCAGGTTTATTTCAGCACTGTAACAACCCGTAAATAATAGAAATGCTAATGGCACATTTGTAATAATAACAAAAAAGCCTTCTATTATAAACCGAGCCAACCCCCTGTTATTTCATTTGATCGGTTAGGGCTTCTCTCCCGCCGCTCCCGTGCCTCCCGTCTCCCGCTATTCTCCTGCAACCTGCACTTGATTCTGCTTACTCCTGCGCCGACCCCCGATTCTGCCTCCCTGCTCGCCGTTGACCACTCCTCCTTTTGATCCTCCCCCATCTCAGGCCGTCGTCTGCTCCTCCCCTTCACTTCCCCTGGCCGGTCCAAGGGCTAGCAACCCTTCTTCTTCCTCCCAGGGGGCTGACAGCATCTTCATCACCTCTCTAGAGCCCAAGGTTCTTTTTCCTCCTCTTAGGGCAGCAACCTCCTCTCTCTTCTTCTTCGATTTGGTTATGGATTTTAAGATAATGCCTAGGGATTTGCTCAAATCATCCTCCACTCATATTTTGTAGACTCAATTTTTGGTTCCTCTTGGTAAGATCTACTCTTCTTTCCCCTTATTTAAGATTTAGCCTAGTTTCATGAATTTTTTTGTGCCCTATATTTCGTTCAACTTGTGTTTCAGATTTTTCCCCTCTTGTATTCATCTAACTGTGATATGTTTGTGTTTTTCGGTGCCATTCCTTAATTCAATTGGTGGGAATTATGCAAAGTACTCTCCGAATTAGGGTTTTTGTAACCCAAGCACCGCCAAGTCTCAATCTCTGTATGGAATCTCTTCTCCCCTCACTCATGAGGGAGGTATATTTCTAAACCCCGCTCATGTTTGATTCTTGTGATATATAAATTGTTGTGCTAGCGTTCGGTTTTCCGTCTTGTCAGATTATTAGACGTTGTTTGTGATTGTTCCTGAATAGGTCTAGTAGGGTTTCAAAATCTTTCATGCGCTGCTCAGCCGCCTCCGTCAGATTCAGGCTCATTTAAGGCAAGTATAGATCCCTCTCTCTTGCAAGCATTGAGTTTATTTTATTATATCTGTCCTTTGATTTCATGTCCGTATTCCTGTAGATATTTGGATCTGTCAAATGGATTAGTATTTTTATTGTTTTTTCTGATCTTATAATTCTATGATTTCACCATGGGATGTCTGGTTGTCAACTGAATTTAAATCTGGATTGCCCAGCCTGATAATTTAATAATTTTAGGATTTGATATGTTTGGGATTACACGAGTTTGTGATCGTGGATATACTTTTTGTTTGGATTTTTGCCTAGAATGACATGTGTTAGGGAACGAAAGTGATTTTGGATTGGATTCCCACTTAGATGGATTTTTGGTTCATTTGATGAATAATGGGAAGACTAATAGTTCTTTTTGAGAATGATCAATAATTATTATGATGATAAATGTCACAAATTCTTGTTAACAAATAAATGAATGATGTTTTATATAAAATATTCAAATCATACCCATGTTTACTTGTAAGATAATCATGTGTTGTAGTGGATCAATCTAAATGAATAATTGGTATCCCAGGAAATGATGCATAGTAATAGTCATACCACTCATAAATACTTGAATCATGCAAAATATATTGCTCCCTATCCAGTTTTGTTTGTGTCATCGAATCTTCTGTCAACGAACCTTGTGTCATCGAATCTGGTTTCTTAGGTCTGTTCTAAGACTTGAGTGAATGTTGCTCCAAAACTAAATTCCTCTCTTGATGCGTTTATGAACTCTAATCTTGTACAGCTGAATTGCTAAATTTGTATCAGGTCTTGATATGTTAGAAATCTCCTAAATCATGAATCTTTAAAGTCATTAATGTCATAAGCAATCATTGAAAGGTATTGTTAAATTAATATGACGCTTTGACTCGAGTTTTCGCTTGACTGACAATGAAAACCAACAAATGGTCATAGCAAGCACCACTATTTTTATAAGACTTGCATTTAGACTTACATTAGAATCTCGTACATCAAATGAAACACTTCCACTTTTCACTGATTATAGCTAATGACATTTCTTGATCTGTCTATATGTTATACTCCGAAGTAGTCTAATAAATTAACTTATTCTGTTTAGCTCTTTTGTTTGCTTGTCTCGAATAGTTTTGTTTTATAAGAAACTGGTACACTCATACATTTCTGCTTCTATTATTGTTCTGTACTTTACTTTGCTCACTCTGTTTATTTCAATGTTCTGAGGCTTTTTCTTTCTGTTTTGGAATTGCCTTAGTGTTCGTGCAATGCCGTCAGCTCCTCGAGCCCGATCTGCTTAAAGTTCCAGGTTCTATGTTTGCATTTAATTTACTATTAAATAATTTTTGTGTGTAATAATTCCAATCAGACTATTTCTCTGGTATCATGGACAACTGCTAGGCTATTTAAATACTTTATGCACTAGAATTTGATATTAATGCATATGCATCCTCTTTTGAATCATAATTGCATGAAATCCATAACAGTGCCCTGTAAAACAAGATTTTACAAAATACATGTGCATTTAAAACTCTCTGTTTTTAAACTCTAAAAGCTTTCGCATATAAAAATCAAACTGTTTTCTCCAAATTAACTACTTTAAAACAATTTTCAGCATTCTCTACACTCGTCATACCAGACATGGCTTTCTTTCCGCTCATGTTTGTGGCATCACGTCCCACCCGAAGCGCACTCTTACTTTTGTCGAGACAGGTCGTGACAATTGGTAACAGAGCGAGGTTAGAGAGGTTGAATACCTATAGATAAAGTATTTTATAAATTCTTCATATTTTGAATTCTTTTATATAAGTATATATATGCATGCATCTTTTCTTTACTCACTTGTCATTATCTGTTGTCAAATACATGGTTTGGATATATACGAGGAATTTTGAGGCGCTCCTGGAATTTTAATGAATTTATTAAACTCAAGCCTGTTTTAAATAATCTTAGAGGCTATGTAAGACCTCGAAGTGATGAAAATTATTTTGAGCAACATATATTTATTATGTGAACACACTGCCATAGTTTAGTGATTTGAAATACGGGTTCTTTTTAAATTTAAAAATAAGGGTTTGTTTGAGGCTTAATGAATTATTGAAGCTCAATCGAATGTCAAAATAACTCAAGGAACTCTTTGGGTTTATGTTTTGGCAAATTCAACCTCGAGTTCTGCTTTCCTCAATTTTTGACTCTTTGTTGCAAAAAAAAGTTTAAATTAGAAGAAAATGATATTGGGTTTAACATAGAAACTTGATTCGTCCTAATACGAGCAATTGAGGTTAAAAGATGGTGCAAAAGCTCTTGCGAATATTTAGCCATCAGTAATCTTTATAACGAGAAGCAAGTTATTATAGTAAGGTTGTAATCCCTAAATATAAGTCTAATTAAGCCGTGTTTAAGAGGCGCAACTGAACTTAATATCAGATATTAATAATTAGTGAACCCAAAAGATGCTTTCCAAGAATAGAAATGGAACTAAACATGTCTCTTGAGAACGGAGAAGGAACGCTTCCTGAGAAAGGAGATGGAACTGAGATTGCCTCCTGAGAACGGAGATGAAACTGAACTTGCCTCCTGAGAATGAAGATGAAACTAAACATGGCTCCTCAAAACGGAGAATAAACTGAAGCCTCTTGAATGGAGTGATGGGACTACTAACCATTTTCTTTATAATTTATTCTAGTCTTGCACTAGTACAGTTCTTTTATTTATTTTAGTTCAGTTCTTTCTTTTCAGTACTCCAGTCTCGTACTGGTCCTGCTTATTTATTTTCAGTTCAGTTCATTTCTTTTAAGTACTACTTCAGTCTTGTACTGGTCAAGTTTCTTTTAGTACTTTAATTACAGTTCTTTTTATTCAGTACTATTCCAGTCTTGTACTGGTCCAGTTTATTTCAGCATTGTAACAACCCGTAAATAATAGAAATGTTAATGGCACATTTGTAATAATAACAAAAAACCCTTCTATTATAAACCAAGCCAACCCCATGTTATTTCATTTGATCGGGTAGGGCTTCTCTCCTGCCGCTCCCATACCTCCTGTCTCCCACTATTCTCCCGCAACCCGCACTCGATTCTGCTTACTCCTGTGTCGACCCCCGATTCTGCCTCCCTGCTCGCCGTTGACCACTCCTCCTTTGGATCCTCCCCCATCTCAGGCCTCCGTCTGCTCCTCCCCTTCACTTCCCCTTGCCGGTCTAAGGGCTAGAAACCCTTCTTCTTCCTCCCAAGGGGCTGACGGCAGCTTCATCACCTCTCCAGAGCCCGAGGTTCTTCTTCCTCCTTTAGGGCAGCAACCTCCTCTCCCTTCTTCATCGATTTGGATATGGATTTCAAGATAATTCATAGGGCTTTGCTCAAATCCTCCTCCACTCATATTTTTTGGACTCAATTTTTGGTTCCTCTTGGTAAGATCTACTCTTCTTTCCCCTTATTTAAGATTTACCCTAGTTTCATGAAAATTTTTTGTGCCCTATATTTTGTTCAACTTGTGTTTCAGATTTTTTACCCTCTCGTATTCATCTAACTATGATATGTTTGTGTTTTTCGGTGTCATTCCTCATTTCAATTGGTGGGAATTATGCAAAGTACTCTCCAAATTAGGGTTTTTGTAACCCAAGCGCCGCCAAGTCTCCATCTCTGCGCAGAATCTCTTCTCCCCTCACTCATGAGGGAGGTATATTTCTAAACCCCGCTCTTGTTTGATTCTTGCAATATGTAAATTATTGTGCTAGCATTCGATTTTCCGTCTTGTCAGATTATCAGACGTTGTCTGTGATTGTACCTGAACAGTTCTAGTAGGGTTTCTAAATCTTGCATGCGCCGCTCAGCCGCCTCCGTCAGATTCAAGCTCATTTAAGGCAAGTATAGATCCCTCTCTCTTGCAAGCATTGAGTTTATTTTATTGTATTTGTCCTTTGATTTCATGTCCGTATTCATGTAGATATTTGGATCTATCAAATGGATTAGTATTTTAATTATTTTGTGTGATCTTATAATTCTATGATTTCACCATGGGATGTCTGGTTGTCAACTGAATTTAAATCTGGATTGCCAAGCCTGATAATTTAATAATTTTAGGGTTTGATATGTTTGGGATTACACGAGTTTGTGATCGTGGATAATCTTTTTGTTTAAATATTTGCTTAGAATGACATGTGTTAGGGAAAAAAGTTATTTTTGATTGGATTCCCACTTAGATGAATTTTTGGTTCATTTGATGAATAATGGGAAGACAAATAGTTCTTTTTGAGCATGATCAGTAATTATTATGATGATAAATGTCACAATTTCTTGTTAGCAAATAAATGAATGATGTTTTATATAAAATATTCAGATCATACCCATATTTACTTGAAAGATAATCGTGTGTTGTAGTGGATCAATCTAAATGAATAATTGGTATCCCAGGAAATGATGCATAGTAATAGTCATACCACTCATAAATTCTTGAATCCCGCAAAATATATTGCTCCATATCTAGTTTTGTTTGTGTCATCGAATCTTGTGTCAACGAACCTTGTGTCATCGAATCTGGTTTCTTAGGTCTGTTCTAAGACTTGAGCGAATGTTGCTCCATAACTCAATTCATCTCTTGAAGCGTTTATGAACTCTAATCTTGTATAGCTGAATTGCTAAATTTGTATCAGTTCTTGATATGTTAGAAATCTCCTAAATCATGAATCTTTAAAGTCATTAATGTCATAAGCAATTATTGAAAGGTAATGTTAAATTTATGTGATGCTTTGACTCGAGTTTCCGCTTGACTGGCAATGGAAACCAACATATGGTCATAGAAAGCATCACTATTTTTATAAGACTTGCATTTAGACTTACATTAGAATCTCGTGCATCAAATAAGACACTTCCACCTTTCTCTGATTATAGGTAATGACATTTCTTGATCTGTCTATATGTTATACTCCGAAGTAGTCTAATTATTAACTTATTCTGTTTAGCCCTTTTATTTGCTTGTCTCGAATAGTTTTGCTTCATGAGAAACTGGTACACTTATACATTTTTGCTTCTATTATTATTCTGTACTTTACTTTGCTCACTCTATTTATTTCAATGTTCTGAGGCTTTTTCTTTCTGTTTTGGAATTGCCTTAGCATTCGTGCAACGCCGTTAGTTCCTCGAGCCCGATCTGCTTAAAGTTACAGGTTTTATGTTTGCATTTAATTTACTATTAAAAATTTTTTTATGTAATAATTACAATCAGACATTTTCTCTGGTATCATGGACAACTGCTATGCTATTTAAATACTTTATGCACTAGAATTTTATATTAATGCATATGCATCCTCTTTTGAATCATAATTGCATGAAATCCATAGCAGTGTCCTGTAAAACATGATTTTACAAAATACATGTGCATTTAAAACTCTCTGTTTTTAAAATCTAAAAGCTTCTGCATATAAAAATCAAACTATTTTCTCCAAATTAACTACTTTAAAACTATTTTCAGCATTCTCTGCACCCGCCTTACCAGACGTGACTTTCTTTCCGCACATGTTTGTGGCATCACCTCCCGCCAGAAGCGTACTCTAACTTTTGTCGAGACGGGTCGTGACAATTGGTATCAGAGCGAGGTTAGAGAGGTTGAACACCTATAGATAAAGTATTTTATAAATTCTACATATTTTGAATTTTTTTATATAGGTATATATATGCATGCATCATTTCTTTACTCACTTGTAATTATCTGTTGTTCGTGGCTGAAACACGCACAAACTCACTCATAAGCATAAGTAGTATGCACGCAAATGTTAAGGGGTTATGGGCAAACTTAATATTTTTGTGCATATGAATTTCCACTAGGATATACACCGCTTACGAATATTAAATTCTATGGGCGGTTTAATAGTTTCAAGTGCGCTGACATTAAAGTCCTAACATGGATGACATGTTAAGTGATATAGTCACTTAACATGGCATGTGTATCCATTCATTTGCATTCATATCATAAATCATTGCACAAGTGTGAAGTCAAGAACAACAATAATGATTGTACATACATGGAGTTTTTATTTGCTTGACATTGCACATTGTACAACCCCGTATTCGCGGAGCGGGGTCCCCAAGCAAGGTGTAAGACTTGCTACACATTTGTAAGCTTTTTTGGGGATTTTGCACTCTTGGAGTTAAATTTATTGGTGATCTGCATGATATTCTAGTAAGGGGACGAAAGACTTGCCTAGCTTGTTAGTGCTTGGTGTACTATTGGGGGGCAAGTGCGGAGGGAGGCCGACACTCGCACTGACCCCATTCCAGGGGGCGGGTGTGGCGGGAGGCCGACACTCGCCCCAGCCTCATCACAGGGGGTAGGTTTGGCGGGAGGCCAGCACCCGCCCTAGCCTCATCTTGGGGGGTGAGCGCGGAGGGAGGCTGACACTCGCCCCGACAAAATTTCACGGGGCAGGTGCGGCAAGAGGCCAGCACCCGCCCCGGCCTCATCTTGGGGGGCAAGTGCGACGAGAGGTCGGTACTTGCCCCGACCCCATTGAAGGGGGCGGGTGCGGCGGGAGGCCGGTACCCGCCCCGACCTCATCTTAGGGGGCGAGTGCGGCGAGAGGACGACACTCATCCCGACCCCATTCCAGGGGGTAGTGCGGCGGAAGGCCGGCACCCGCCCCGACCTCATCTTAGGGGGCAAATGTGGCGGGATTCCGGCACTCGCCCCGACCCAATTTTTAAGGCGATTGGTACGGCGGGAGGCCGGCACCCGCCCTGGCCCTTCTCCAGAAAGGCATGTGCGACAGGAGGCTGGCACCCTCCTAGCTCACCCGACTTGAAGGTCTCGCCCAGCTTGAGTATCTTGCCCAGCTTGAGGATCTTACCCGGCTTAAGGGTCTACTGTTTTGCCCTTGGTGGCCGGGCTGGGAATAGCCGTTCAAAACAGCGGAGTTTGGCTGTTGGCAGACCAGCCCAGGGTATTTTAGTAATTTTAGAGTAGCAGATATCAGCTATTTGCTGGCCTTTTTCAGAAATCTATAAACAGACCCTTGGGGTTCCTTGTAGAGGGATCCATTTTTTGACCAATCTTCATGTTCTTCCTTCATCCTCCAAGGCACCTAGCTCAGCATTGTCTAGGGAGGGGGAGATCTCAAAGGTCTTCTGGGTGTGAGGTATGACCTCCACGCTAGATCTAAGGGTCATTTTCCAAATTAAGGTCTCTCACCAAGGAACGGCTTGGGAAAAGTAAGTGTGAGCTGCACCCCAAGGTCTGAACTCTAGGTGGAACCGAATCCCGATTACAACATTTTGGTGTAGTGAGCATGGATCGCAGCTCATACAGAAGTTCCTGAGCAGGTTCCATGGCGGGAGATCATGGAGGTGGAGATGACTCCAACGACCTCCCCAACCCAATACCCTTTGTAGGGAGGGAAGAGTTCATGGCATCCATCCAAGGCATCATAGAGATGTTGCAAGTATTACTCCTCGAGGTGATTGCTCAACTCCCACCCCCGGGGACTAGCTCCTAGGGGTCTCAGCAAGCTGGCTCCCAGGGGTCTTAGCAAGCTGGCTCCCCGGAGTCTCGGCGAGCTGACTCCCAGGGGTCTCATCGAGACAGCTCCAAGGGGTCTAGGCGAGATGACCCCAGGAGGGGTAGAATAAAGTGCACCAAGAAGATGGCCCGAGAAGGAAAGGATGAGAGAAGGAGTCGAGCGAGACCTTGCCGGCCGGGAGTTATTCCCCGGCCTGGCAAGTGATATACACCCAGACGAGAAGGTCGTACGAGTGGAGCATGGGAGACCACCAAGTTGGGGGTCACCCTTAAGTGAGCTGATTGTCTCAGCTCCCATTCCCGAGGGGTTCAGAGAGCCTGACATGACTTACTATACTGGGAAGGATGATCTTGTCCAATACCTGTAGTGGTTCGAAGATGCAGTCTCTATTAGGGCGATGACGGATTCATTCAAGTGTCACCTCTTCGTGATCACGTTAAAGGACAATGCAAGGGATTGGTTCCATCAACTCCCAGTGAGATCAATCTATGGGTTCGAAGACTTGAGCAAGAGTTTTCAACTTCACTTCTCAACTTCTAAAAAGAGGAGGAAGAGTCCCGAGTCCATCTTTCTGATAAGACAGAGGGCGGAGGAGTCGTTTTCCCAATATTTGGACATGTTCCAAGAAGAGATCCTGGACATCTAGGAGATGTCGGGGTATGCCCTCCAGATAGCATTTACAGTGGGGTTACATGAAGGGTTCTTCAAGATGAGTTTGACCCGAAAGGCCCCCCTATCCTTCGAGGAGATGATGGAAAGGGCGGCAAAGGAGATAGCAACTGAGGCGGCAAACCAGGCATTTGTAAAGAAGTTATCAAGGTTAACAGAGGCAGAGTCGAAGGAGAAAGGCGGCTCGAGGCATCAGGAGGAAAGAAGGAGAGAAGAGAAGAGAGCTCAGGGGTTCCAGGGACCTCAGGAAGGTTCGTAGTCAGGTTGGAGGCAACAAGGAGGGCCCGTTAAGGGTCCAGGAAGAGGTCTCGTCCAAGGTGGGGGAACTTTCATGGAGGCCAAGGGAGATTCAACTTCCAGAGGCTAGCCTCTAGGCAGCTTCTACCCCCACCATAGCAAGCCATAGCGATAGGAAGAGGGGGAAGAGGTAACGAGAGGAATCACCTAGCCCGTCGAAGAAGGGAAGGAAGAGTGTTGTCATACTATGACTTCCACCAAGTAGAGGGTCATACCACAGCTACCTGCCCCGAATTCTTGGAAGTGAGAGAGGCGAGAGGCCCAACCCAGCAGCAGCCACCGGTACGGATTGAAGAAGTTCTCCCGACAGTAGGGGTAGATGACGTATGTGAGGACTGGTTCAATGTGGGAGCCCGAAAAGATATAGGAGAGATCCACGGTGGAGTGGGGATTGAGGCCACTCGAAAGGAAAGACTTCATATCGCATACCGTCGGAGCATCGCATTGATATCCCACACCACACCCCTATAGGAGAAGATCACCTTCTCAATGAAGGACATGCTGGATCATGAGGATCCATTCTAAGATGCGCTGGTCATCATGATAGTCATAAAAGGATACACCGTCTCCCAGATCTTAGTTGACAATGGGAGCTCCATCAACATCATTTTCAAGAAGGAGTTTGATGAGATGAAGGTGGAGCTAAGGAGGGTGTTTGCCTCGGACGGATCCCTGTTCGGATTTTTGGGTGAAAGGAATGAGTTAAAAGGTGGAGTCGGACTCCAGGTGAAGATGGTAGGGACCTCAAGGAACTGCTGGTTCGTCATTATTGACGCTCCGAGCAGTTACACGCCATCTTCGGAAGACCCCTCATTAGCGCCTTCTATTGTGTGCCATCGTCATTTCACCAGTGCCAAAAGATCAACACTGGAGGGATCCAAGTCAAGATCAGAGGAGACCCCAAGATGGCAAGGAAATGCTACGTCACAGCCATCAACACCATCTCCTGGCTAGCCATGGCAGAGGAGATGGAGAAGATCATGGAGAGCTTGAGCAGGATAGAGGTATCAGAGGAAGAGGTGAATGACGACCATTATGCCTAAGCAGCCTGAAGAGACCTTACTTTGGTGAAGTCTTTTTCCCTTTATATTTTTGTAATGAGCTCTACCCCTGACCAGCTGAGTTAGGAGGTCATGTTTCTTAAAATTTTCCCCATTTGTGGATGTTGAATTTATTGTGATTCGAATGACATTCCTAAACCAACCCCCGAGAGGATCTCCTAATACATGCTCTCACTAACTAGATGGGTCGAATGTGTCTCAGTGGAGATAAAGTTCCAAACCCGAGAGGATCTCCTCACCCAGGCTCTCACTAGCTGGATGGGTCAAATGTCCCTCAGCAAGGAGAAGGAACCAACCCCCGAGAGGATCTCCTCACCCAGGATCTCACTAGTTAGATGGGTCGAATGTGCCTCGGTGGAGAGTAAGTTCCAACCCCGAAAGGATCTCCTAATCCAGGCTCTCACTAGCTGGATGGGTCGAATGTGCCTCGGTGGAGAGAAGGAATTAACCCCTGAGAGGATCTCCTCACCCAGGCTCACACTAGCTGGATGGGTCGAATGTGCCTCGGTGGAGAGTAAGTTCCAACCCCGAGAGGATCTCCTCACCCATGCTCTCACTAGCTGGATGGGTCGAATGTGCCTCGGTGGAGAGAAGGAACCGACCCCCGAGAGGATCTCCTCACCCAAGCTCTCACTAGCTGGATGGGTTGAATATGCCTCGATGGAGATAAGGAACCAACTCCTGAGAGGATCTCCTCACCCAGGCTCTCACTAGATGGATGAGTTTAATGTGCCTTGGTGGAGAGAAAAAACTAACCCTTGAGTGGATGTCCTCGCCTAGGCTCTCACTAGCTGGATGGGTCAAATGTGTCACGGTGGAGATAAGGAACTAGCCCCCGAGAGGATCTCCTCCCCTAGGCTCTCACTTGCTGGATGGGTCCATTATGCCTTGGTGGTGAGTAAGTTCCAACCCCGAGAGGATCTCCTCACCCAGGCTCTCACTAGATGGATGGGTCAAATATGCCTCGGTGGAGAGAAGGAACCAAACCCCTGAGAGGATCTCCTCACTCAGGCTCTCACTAGTTGGATGGGTCAAATGTGACTCAGTGGAGTGAAAGTTCTAACGTCGAAAGGATCTCCTAACCCAGGCTCTCACTAGTTGTATGGCTCGAATGTGCCTTAGTGGAGAGAAGGAACCAACCCCTGAGAGGATCTCCTCACCTAGGCTCTCACTAGTTGGATGGTTCGAATATACCTTGGTGGAGATTAAGTTCCATCCCCGAGAGGATCTCCTCACCCAGTCTCTCATTAGCTGGATGGGTCGAATGTGCCTCAACGGAGAGAAGGAACCAACCCCGAGAGGATATCATCACCCAGGCTCTCACTAGCTGGATGGGTCGAATGTGACTCAGTAAAGAGAAGGAACCGACCCCCGAGAGGATATACTCACCCAGGCTCTCACTAGCTGGATGGGTCGAATGTTCCTCGGTGGAGATAAATAACCAACCGCCGAGAGGATCTCCTCACCCAGGATCTCACTATTTGGATGGGTCGAATGTGCCTCGGTGGAGAGTAAGTTCCAACCCTGAGAGGATTTCCTCACCCAGGCTCTCACTAGCTAGACGAGTCGAATGTGCCTCAGTGGAGAGAAGGAACCAAACCCTGAGAGGATCTCCTCACCTAGGTTCTCACTAGCTGGATGGGTCGAAGGTGCCTCGGTGGAGAGAAAGTTCCAACCCTGAGAAGATCTCCTCACCCAGGCTCTCACTAGCTGGATGGGTCGAATGTGCCTCGATGGAGAAAAAAGTTCCTACCCGGAGGGGATCTCGCCACCCAGGCTCCCATTAGCTGACATGGTAGGTTGACCCCTCGGCGAGGTTAAGTGAATTCTACCCGGAGGGGATCTCTCCACCAATGCTCCCATTAGCTTGCACAGCAGGTTGACCCCTAAGAGAGGACAAGCATTTTCAGCTCTAAGAGTGATACACTCCGTGAATACGTTGGGTTGGATGTTTCTTTCTGAGCGCGAAACTCGCTCGGAAAGAGCGGAGATTGTGTATAACCCCATATTCGCGGAGTGGGGTCCCCAAGCAAGGCATAAGACTTGCTACACAATTGTAAGCTTTTGGGGGGGGGGGGGTTTGCACTCTTGGAGTCAAATTTATTGTTGATATGCATGATATTCTAGTAGGGTGATAAAAGACTTGCCTAGCTTGCTAGTGCTTGGTGTACTCTTGGGGGGCGAGTGCGGTGGGAGGCCGGCACCCTCCCCGACCCCATTCTAAGGGACGGGTGCGAAGGGAAGGTGGCACCTGCCCCGACCTCATCTCAGGGGGCGGGTGCAGCAGGAGGCCGACACCCGCCCCGACCTCATCTTGGGGGGCAAGTGCTGCGGGAGGCCGACACTCGCCTCGGTCCCATTTCAGGGGGGTGGATATGGCGGGAGGCCGACACCCACCTCGGCCTCATCTTGGGGGCGATTGCGGCGGGAGGCCGACACTCGCCCCGACCCCATTTCATGGGCCGGTGCGGCGGGAGTCCGACACCTTCCCCGCCCTCATCTTCGGGGGGGGGGGGGGGGAGTGCGGAGAGAGGTCGACACTCGCCCCAAACCCATTCCAGGGGGCCGGTGCGGCAGGAGGCTGGCACCCTCCCTGGCTTCATCTTGGGGAGCGAGTGTTGTGGGAGGCCGACACTCGCCCTGGTCCTATTTAAAAAGGCGGGTGCGACGGGAGGCCAGAACCCGCCCCGATCCAATATTTAGGGGGGCGGGTGCGGCAGGTTGCCAAAACCCGGCCCGACCCTTCTTCAGGAAGGCAGGTGTGGTGGGAGGCTGACACCAGCCCACCTTGCCCAGCTTGAAGGTCTCTCCCGGCTTGAGGATCTCGCCTGGCTTGAGGATCTCGCCCGGCTTAAGGGTCTACTATTTTTCCCCTAGTTGTTTGGGAATAGCCGTTCAAAATAGCAGAGTTTGGTTGTTGGCAGACCAGCCCATGGTATTTCAGTAATTTTAGAGTAGTGGATGTCGGCTATTTGCAGGCCATTTTCAGAAATCTATAAATAGACCCTTGGGGTGCCTTAGAAAGGGATCAATTTTTGGACCAATCTTCATCTTCTTCCTTCATCCTCCAAGGCACCTAGCTCAACATTGGCTAGGGAGGGGGAGATCTCAAAGGTCTTCCGGGTGTGAGGTGGGACCTCCACGCTAGAGCCAAGGGTCATTTTTCAAATTTAGGTCTCTCATCAAGGAACGGCTTGGGAGAAGTAGGTGTGAGCTGCACCCTAAGGTCCGAACTCTAGGTGGAACCGAATCCTAGTTCAGACACACATGATCTCGGTATTGTACTTGCATGATTATTACCTATAGTTGTCCAATGAAAATGCTTTAATTATTACATAATTTATGTACCTGACATTAGGAAATGTGTTAGAATCTCTAATTTCAAGCCTCCAATATTTGTAATTAGTCCTTCCTGTTTCGTATGTCTTGCAATCTTATCTGGTCATCATGTATCCCCTTCTAGATAGCTTCTATGTGTCATCAAGAAATGAGTTTCTTCTTGTGAATTGCTCTGTTGTATTTCTTCAGCATTGATTGTATTCTTCCATCTCTACGATTACTCGCTTCTGTGGACAACCAATTATCATTCAACTTCTTTTCCCTATTGATGATCTATTTTCTCTTAGTGCGATATCTTTTTACTCCTGGATTCTTGTGTTTTGGAACTCAATTTTTAGCTAATCGAAGAAATTCCTGTGGATCTTGAAGCCAATCTTTTGTAACTGGCCGAAATCGCTAAGTCTACAGAGTTCTCCTGTGAACTTGAATCTGATCTGCATTGCAAGTATCTGTAACATTTCTCCTGATTTTGATAAGCCTTCACGCTTGTTCTCCTCTCTATTTACTTGTATTCATAGTTAACTTCTATGTCTTATTCTGCAAATCATGTTGGAATGAATGTCATCTAAATCTTCGCCCTAAGAGTCCCCATTCAAAGAATTCTCAGGGAAGTTTCAGGACGAAACTTCCTAAGTAGGGGAGAATGTAACTCCCCGTAAATAATAGAAATACTAATGGCACATTTGTAATAATAACAAAAAAACCCTTCTATTATAAATCGGGCCAACCCCTATTATTTCATTTGATCGGCTAGGGCTTCTCTCCCGCCGCTCCCGTGCCTCCCGTCTCCCGCTATTCTCCCACAACCCGCTCTTGATTTTGCTTCCTCCCGTGTCGACCCTCGATTCTACCTCCGTGCTCGCCGCCGACCACTCCTCCTCTGGATCCTCCTCCATCTCAGGCCGCCGTCTGCTCCTCCCCTTCAATTCCCCTGGTTGGTCCAAGGGCCGGCAACCCTTCTTCTTCCTCCCAAGGGGCTGATAACAGCTTCATCACCTCTCTAGAGTCGGAGGTTCTTCTTCCTCCTCCTAGGGCAACAACCTCCTCTCTCTTCTTCATTGATTTAATCGTGGATTTCAAGATATTGCCTAGGGCTTTGCTCAAATCCTCCTCCACTCATATTTTTTGGACTCGATTTTTGCTTCCTCTTGGTAAGATCTACTCTTCTTTCCTCTTATTTTAGATCTACCCTAGTTTCGTGAAATTTCTTGGGGCCCTTTATTTCGTTCAACTTGTGTTTCAGATTTTTGCCCCTCTCGTATTCGTCTAACTGTGCTATGTTCGTATTTTATGGTGTTGTTCCTCAATTCAATTGGTGAGAATTATGCAAAGACCTCTATGAATTAGGTTTTTCGTAACCCAAGTGCCGCCGAGTCTCCGTCTCGGCATGGAATCTTTTCTCCCCTCACTCATGAGGGAGGTATATTTCTAAACCCCGCTCTTGTTTGATTTTTGTGATATATAAATTATTGTGCTAGCGTTTGGTTTTCCTTCTTGTCAGATTATCAGATGTTGTCTGTGATTGTTCCTAAACAGGTCCAGTATGGTTTCTAAATTATGCTTGTGCCACTCAGCCGCCTCCGCCAGATTTAGGCTCATTTAAGGCAAGTAGAGATCCCTCTATCTTGCAATCATTGAGTTTATTTTATTGAATCTGTCCGTTGATTTCATGTCAGCATTCCTGTAGATATTTGGATCTGTCAAATGGATTAGTATTTTAATTGCTTTGTCTGATCTTATAATTCTATGATTTCACCTTGGGATGTCTGGTTGTCAACTGAATTTAAATCTGGATTGCCCAGCCTGATAATTTAATAATTTTAGGGTTTGATATGTTTGGGATTACATGAGTTTGTGATCGTTGATAATCTTTTTGTTTGGATATTTACTTAAAATGACTTGTGTTAGGGAACGAAAGTGATTTTGGATTGGATTTCCACTTAGATGAATTTTTGGCTCATTTGATGAATAATGGGAAGACTAGTAATTCTTTTTGAGCATGATCAGTAATTATTACGATGATAAATGTCATAATTTCTTGTTAGCAAATAAATTAATGATGTTTTATATAAAATATTAATATCATACTCATATTAAGATAATCTTGTGTTGTAGTGGATCGATCTAAATGAATAATTTGTATCTCAGGAAATGATGCATAATAATAGTCATATCACTCGTAAATATTTGAATCCCGTAAAATATATTGCTCCTTATCAAGTTTTGTTTGTGTCAACGAACATTGTATCAACGAACCTTGTGTCATCTGTTGTCATCGAATCTGGTTTCTTAGGTCTATTCTAAGACTTGAGCGAATGTTGCTCCATAACTCAATTCCTCTCTTGACCCATTTATGAACTCTAATCTTATACAGCTGAATCGCTAAATTTGTATCAGGTCTTGATATGTTAGGAATCTCCTAAATTGTGAATCTTGAAAGTCATTAATGTCATAAGCAATCATTGAAAGGTAGTGTTAAATTGATATGAAGCTTTGACTCGAGTTTTCGCTTGACTGGCAACGGAAACCAACAAATGGTCATAGCAAGCACAACTATTTTGATAAGACTTGCATTTGGACTTACATTAGAATCTCGTGCATCAAATAAAACACTTTCACCTTTCATTGATTACAGCTAATGACATTTCTTGATCTGTCTATATGTTATACTCTAGAGTAGTCTAATAAACTAACTTATTCTGTATAGCTCTTTTATTTGCTCGTCTTTAATAGTTTTGCTTCATGAGAAACTGGCACACTCATACATTTCTGCTTCTATTATTGTTCTGTACTTTACTTTGCTCACTCTATTTATTTCAATGTTCTGAGGCTTTTTCTTTCTATTTTGGAATTTTCTTAGCATTCGTGCAGTAGAATCAGCTCCTCGAATTCGATCTTCTTAAAGTTTCAGGTTCTATGCTTGCACTTCATTTACTGTCAAATAATTCTTTTATGTAATAATTACAATCAGACATTTTCTCCAGTATTATGGACAACTGTTAGGCTATTTAAATACTTTATGCACTAAAATTCGATATTAATGCATGTGCATCATCTTTTGAATCATAATTGCATGAAATCCGTAGTAGTGCCCTATAAACATGATTTTACAAAATACATGTGCACTTAAAACTCTCTGTTTTTAAACTCTAAAAGCTTCCACATATAAAAAACAAACTATTTTCTCCAAATTAACTACTTTAAACCTATTTTCAGCATTCTCTGCATCCATCTTAGCAGGCATGGATTTCTTTCCGTGCATGTATGTGGTATCACAGCCTGCCCAAAGCGCACTCTGACTTTTGTCGAGATGGGTCGTGACAAGCACTTTATTTCAGTGCTTTTACAATTCAGCATTTCATCACGACAATTAGTACTTTACTTCAGTACCTACTTCAGCAGCATATTTACTTATGAAAGTTAGGGTTAGATATGATATACTCTAGAGGGGGAGGGTGAATAGAGTATGTGGGTATAACTTAATCTTTTGCAAAAATATAATGTTATTCCTAACCTTGGATACTATATCACAGAAACCAAAGAGAAATAAGTGTAAACACAGAAAGACCAAAATATCACAGTCACGGCAAGAACTAAAAGAAAAAGGGGCAACCAGACGACACAAGAATTTATAGTGGTTCCCCAACCTGGGTACGTCCACTCTTCCACCACCCTGGTAGGAATCCACTCAGAGTTTTGATCAGGTGCCTGACACCAATGAGCTTTTGATTAGGTGCTCAACAACCAAACCTCAAGTATTTTGATCAGGAGACTTTCAACCAAGAATCACTTTTGAAGGGAGATGACAACCCTTTTTACAGTGAGGGATGAGAGAATGATTATGTATTCTCTTTCTCAATTCAACAATTGAGAAGACTTGTGGATTTGATGGTAGCAAAAGCTCCCCCTGAGATGTTAACTTTATTCAGGATGATGGAAGCTTTGCTGCAGGGTGATAGGTCTTCAGTTCTTTTTGCTTGAACAAGATGATCTTCAGGAACCTCTATTGACTGATGCAGTGATTGTTGTCCCATAAAAGTTCCTGAGAAAAAGTCAGAAGAAGAAGACTCTTGATTTGAATAGTTGTTCTTCTTCTTCAGAAAGCTGTACTTCTTCTAGTCTAGTAGTTTTTTTTATAAGAGCAGAATGAGATCAGGAAGGATTGATTCAGTGAGAAGATGGTGTCCATTCTTTCTGTTCAATGCTATCATTTTTCTCTGTCTCTTCTATTTTATTCTGAAGGAAGGAAAAATCTCTCTTTGATATTTTCCATGTGGAAGTCCTTTTGAATTTTGAAATTCTTCCTGTAATTAATGCTGACGGCCTTGGAATAATTTTGCATTCATTTGTTTCCCCAACCATCCCTTAGAAAAATGGCAAGCAAGAATTCTTATTAAGACAATAATTAATGCTCTTGTCTAACGGTAATATTCAGAGAATATTAGAGCACTAATTACTCAGGAATCATTGCTACATAATAAGGACAAAAGAGGGAAATTTCCAAGACTAGATTCGTCGACCTGAGTCCCGAATTCGTCGAGCTGAGAATAACTTTTTGTCGAGCTGAGATCCAAGATCGTCGACCTCTGAATGCTGCTTGATAACTTTCTTCTGTGCATCAAGTTCGTCGAGCTGAGATCCAAGATCGTCGAGCTGAGTTTAGATTTTGGACTTAGACTATTTTCTGGTGTATAGTGTTGAAGTATTAATTTGGCATTGAGTGAGATGTCCTCTTGCTTTGAGTGTTAAATCACCATTCTGGCGTTGAGTGTAATGTCATCTGGCATTGAGTGGTAAATCACCTTATCCAGAATTAGTTGACCAGAGAACAGAGTTCGTCTAGCTTAGCTAAGAGATTTGTCTCTGAGTTCGTCGAGCTGAACACGACTTTCGTCGACCGAAGATCAACGAACGTAGAACTTTTTCTAAATCTTGAATTCTCTAAGTCTTGATTCTCTGACTTTGTTAAAGGCTGGTTCCTGGCATTATTGACTCAAAGGACTTGACCTAGACTCTAGGACACAACCATGAACCTGGTCTATACATGTTGGGTCATATCCTAGCTTAGTGAACCTAGCCCAAATCCAACTAGGGGTCCAATAATCTCCCCCTACTTGGGTGAGGTCACTAATTACAGACTCAAACAAAATTTAAATAACAAAGCAAGAAGACATATATCTGGAAGGAAAAATAATGCATGCAACAGATATATTTATACACAGTAAGCTTTGTATTATAAAAACACAGTTTTCCAAAAATGATACCACTTCAGTTCAAGTTTTCACTTCTTCTGCTTCTTTTCCCTTGTCTTTTCTTCTTTGCTTTTATCCCCAGGCTGAGTGAAAATGATTTTCCTGTTGGGATTGGCAGCTTCTTTCTTTGATATGTATAGATCTGCTTCTCCAATCACAGTTTGGGCAGAAGCTCTAGGTACAGTAGCCTCTGGATGTAATGCCATGTATTCTGCTGGATTAAACACTTTCTTGTTGACTTGAATCTTATCCAGTTCTTTTTCTGTATATGATGACATAGTTGTATACTTTGATGGATCTTCACCTATCTCCATAGCCTTCTTTATCTGAGATAGACCAATCAATTCTTGAAGCCTAGCCATCCTGAAATTAGGATCATCATCCTAACTGACAGATGATTCATCATCTTGAGAGGGTAGCAGAGATGCAGGCCTGAATTGAGTTGACTGTGCTTGAAACTTTGTTGCCTTCTGGCCTTCATTACTCTGAGTGTATAGTGACTATGGAGGTGCAGCTTCACTATATTTTCTTTTAGATTTGTGTGAATCTGAATGCCTTCTTTGTTCAGCTTGTTGTTGGGGAGGAGAGAATTCATGCTTCTGATAGATTTCTTCCTTTATCTGCTCTGTATAACCAGTACTTCTTTGCTGACTGCTTCCATGTGATTGATGTCTAGATGGGCTTCCTTGCCTTTGATAAGTTTTTATGAAAGATATAGACTTGGAGGGAACATTAGAACTTTGAGGAGTTGTGCCTGAGGCACCAACAGTAGGAGGAGGAGGAGGAGGATCCTTCCTGTATCTATGAAGTGGGGGAGGGGAGTATCTTCTGCTTTTCTTTCTTTCTTTCTGTTCATTCCTTGACAGCCACATCCAAGCTGGCATCCCTTTGTATGGAGTTATGTTTTGCAGAATATAGTAGGGAGTGTCATTTATATTTCCTGTCTTAGGAGCAGAAGGAGGATGAGCCTTCCTTTTCTTAGAGATTTTCTTCCTCTTAGAGTCCTCCTCATCATCATCATCATTAGACTGAGGATTGTCATACATAGCATCAATTTGGCTTATTGTATCCTTGGAAATTTCTTTATTGATTGGAGTGGGGACAACTTCAGCATAACCTACTTCAGTTTCCATGGCAATATCTTGAGCTATAATGTCATCAAGATTGGGGAGAGGGCTATCATCCATGATATAAGATGGCCTAGGAGGGCTAGATCTCTGATCATCAGACTTATTTTCTGGAGGAGCTATCAAACTTTTATTTGTAGTATCTAACACCTCTGAGCTAGAAGGAGAGGTATAGCACACCATTTCTTTAGATGATGGAATGGGGGGGAGGCAGAAATAAATGTATGACCCAAATATTCTTAGTAAAGTTGCTAGATTCACTTTGGATTTTATGAAGTAAACCCTTCCTGGCAGAATCTGTGGCAGAGTGATCACTTGAGTATTTGACATTGTAATATCTGTTCCTGCTTCTGACACTTCTGTTGTTGCTGTTGTTGTTACTCCTGCTTCTGTTGTTGGTTCTGCTGTTGCTACTTCTGCTGCTTCTGTTGTTGCTTCTACTGTTGCTACTGCTGCTTCTGCTTCAACTACTGCTGCTTCTTCATCATCAAGTATCTCCCCCTTCCTGAGTTCAGTAACAACTGAATTCAGGCCCCTTTCTGAAGAGGGAGCAGTGGTGAGAGCAGAAACTTGGGCAGATAGAGTGGAAATGGATGCAGCAAGAGGGGAAATTGCCTCTGCTATGATGGTCTGGAGGACTGGTTTGAGAAGTTGAAGGAGGGATTGTAGGATGGAGGGATCTAAGATTATAGAGGTAGAGGTTGTGGCAGAGTGTGGCTTAATAGGGATGGTGGTAGTGATAGTAGTAGCTGGTGGAGTTGGAGGTGGAGCATCTGGTATATGAGTATCTTGTTAAGGTTTATTTGGAGGGGAAGGAGTATTTGAGGGGGAAGATAATAGATTGAATGTTGGGAGGGATGATAAGTTGGATAGTGGAATGTTATCCAGGTAGGATGGAAGAGGAGATTGAGGCGGTGTTGGCATTGGTGTATCTTGTTGGGGGGAAGGTGTAGAGGAGGAATTATGGGTTGGAGATTGAGGAATTGGGGATGATGGATGTAGGGGAGTAGAGACTGTAACATGAGTTGAAGCTGGGGTGTGTTTAGTTACTGGGAGAGATGAAGGTTGGAGAGCTAGAGATTGAGGAGTGGCTGGAGTAATGTTGGATGGAATAATGTTGGATGGGATCTCTTTAGAAGGGTGGGAAGTGGCTGGAGTAGCCCTTGTACTTTCAGAAGCTTGGGTGGCAGAGGATAAAGCCTTAGAGGGCTTTGTGATTGTCCTCTCCCACCTGGAAAACAAGGCACATATGAGCCTTTTGCTGGCATTGATGAATATTATCTGGGAGACCAGTGATTCAGCAGCCTTTTCTGTCAAGAAGATCCCTAGGATCCTTCCAAAGTTTACTTCCTTTTTACTGTTCCTTTTCTTGATAAGATCAAAGATGATCTGTGCCCAGTTCACCTGCCTCTTGTTTACCACTGCACAAATAACCATAAATTGATGCTTGGTTATATAATCGTGTGCAGTGTGCTTGCCCAGCAAGACTTTCCCAACAATATCTGCGAGAAACTTGAACTCGGCACTGCGAGAAACTTGAACTCGGCAGATAGGTGTTTCTTCAGTAGTTTATTTGGGTTGTCTCTAGAGTAACTTATCAGACTCAACATCATATCATATTCCTCATTATCAATTTCTAATTCTTCTTCACCATTATCTAATCCAAAGATTTCAGTTAATACAGCGGGAGTGAGAGAGATGGCAGTACCCGTTATTGATCCGATCATTGTGTTGTCCTCGGTTATAGACGCTGTATAGACCCATTCTCTGATTTCCGTGCTGGGTAATTTGATTCTGATGGTCAGCAGATTTTTCAATTTCTGGTCTTCCAGCAGTTGCAGAATGTGGAGGAAGATTGGATCGGAGTGCTGGAAGGAGTCGAAATCCATGTCGAATCCGGTATCAAACTTCATTGCCGCAAGAGCGCCTGCTGGAATCGCCATGAGTGCACCTGCAAGAGAGAAAATAAAGATCAAGTGCAAAGGGAACTGAAAGCACGGGACGGAGGTCGAAGAAAACATAAATATAAGGTTTTCTAGAATGTGAAACGATAGACTCCGGTCCACGAGAAATAAAAAATATCTTCGTTTTGAGGTCGATGAAATAATTTAGAGTTAAACAGTTCTTCGATCTCAGTCTGAAGGTTTGAAGACATTTCGTCGATCTCTGGTCGACGGAAGTTTTCTGAAGTGAGTTCGTCGATCGCAGGTCGACGAAGATCACTTACCACAGAGAGTTCGTCGATCTCAGGTCGACGAAAATCTCAAGAACCTTTCATAGTTCGTCGACCTCCGATTGACGAAATTTGAAGAGTTCTTCGAGTGCAGACAGAAACTAAACTATGTCTTCTCCATTGATCATTCCAAGCTGATTTACAAATAACAAGTGATTTCTTTCATCCAGGGGGTTGGTGAAAATATCAGCTCTTTGTAAATCAGTGTAGATATAGACAAGTTTGATTTTGTTTTTGTCTATACACACTATAATGAAATGATGCCTAATGTCTATTTGCTTAGTCCTACAGTGATGGACTGGATTTTGTGCTATGGCTATAGCACTTGTTGTAACGCCCCCGAATTTTCGATGATTTATTTTAAATCCTTTTTCGGCGTTACGTTGACGTTTTCCGTCTCGAGCCGTTGTTAGAGTACCTCGCTAGGTGTTCTTAGAGGTTTAGCCTGTTTGCGGGTTTCCCCAGCTAGCCGGTGTCTGTTTTGGAGACCCGGTTGAGCCTTTCAGGGAATTCTCGTGTTTGGCTTCGGGCGAGGTTAGCTCGAGTTTTGTTCGTCGGAAGTCGTTTTTGACTTCGCCGTTGTTCTCGTAGCCCGGGTTTTTAGCTACGGTGCGATTTTGGTCGAAATCCGAGGACGTCGCGTTTTCGCGTCGTTTTGGCGGTAGTTGGTTTGTGCGAGTCGTCATTTTTCTATGACGGCATGTCTCTTGGCGCATGTGTCGCGTGGCGCGCGACTCGTGCGAGCCGGTATGGTTATTGTTTGGTGTGCGTGTTGTACGTGTGAGGTTATTAATATTTGCTCGTGCGTGTGCGTGCATGCGGGGTGGAAATTTAATGCGCGTATGCGTACATGTTAAAGTTATGTTGGGGTTAGTGTTTGGTTAATTAGGCTATTATTATGTTTCTTATTTCTTTAGTCTATAGTTAGTATGAATGTTTATTAGGTTGTATTAGTTACTTAGGTTATTAAATTTAATTTTTATAAAACCTATTAATTATAATTAATACTAAACCCTCCCCTCCCCCTAATAAAAACCAAGTAACCGGCCCCTCCCCCTAATAAAAACCTAAGCAGCCGTTCCCCCCCCCCTTTATAAAAAAAAACTGCAGCCGGCCCTTGATAAAAAAAAAACCGCAGCTTTCTTCCCCCCTCCTGTGCGAAATCCCGAGCCCGAGCGGAAACCGCCCTAGCCGGCCCCCTTCCGCCGCCCGCCGCCGGCCGCCCCGGTCCCCTCCTTCCGATCCGAGCCCGGATCCGCACTCCCCTCGCCGAGAGCTTCGAGCCGAGGTAGTCTATTCGTCATTCCTCCATGAATTTCCAATTTGATTTCGTTTTGGATTTCTCTTTGTTTTGGGATATTCTTGCTTTTTGCTTGATTAGAATGCAATCTTAGGTTATATTGGAGGTTTTGGTGGTTTGTTGGAGCCTTTCGTGCTCTTGGAAATCCGCCATAGCGCCGTTGTGCCGGCGAATTTTTCGGTGACACGTGCGAGGCAAGTGCTTCTCCTCTTTTCGCCGTTTGGCCTCCCTTTTTGGTTCAATTCCTTGTTAATTGATTTTATTCGTGCAAATAGAATTTGTTAATTTAACTCCCCCTTAACCTAATCCCTATTGGAAACGCGTTAGAAAATTAGGATTTTTTTTATCCTCCCGCTAGTAGCTTCCGATTTAGGACGGCGTCGCGGTAGGTGTGTAGTGTAGGTATGGGTTAGCGTCGGGTTGAGTTCATGTTAGGCCTAGGTGTAGGTCTAGGTTTTGGGATTTTTCCTAGTTTGCCTATTTGAGGTGTTTAGGTGTAATTGTGCACGCACGGCCTATGGTCGTGCGTCTTTTAAATCGTGCGACCCAATGTCGGTGCTCGTACGCTAGGCTTAGGATCGAGTGAGTGTACTCACTCGCAGCGGCGTTGCGTAATCGCAACGACTAATCCCTTAGCGTTGATTTCTCCCCGAGTGTTTTGCTCGTGTATCGAGAGTCCCTTGTCGGCTGTTACTTTTCGAAGGCCGAATCGTGGGTTGTGGTCAGTAGTGGTGGTGGATGGCTCTTTTAGGGGTTGTGTGGCGTGATGTAGCCTTGACCACACTCTTTACCTTGACCCGAGTAGTTTTCTGGGCAAGTGAGTGATGGGTCTTTTGTGCCTTCACGTGTCAACCCTTGAGCAATTTGTTGACTTGGAATTAGTGGTTGGGCGATTTGGAACGTTTTCAACCTGATTCCAAGTTTCTTGTTTTTGCTACTGCCGCCTCTCACAATTTAGGATGTTAGGCGTTTCTTCCGTAGGTGTTGCAGCATTTTTTTTTGGCATCATGGCCATGTTGACTCTGCAGGTTTTTAGGCAGAGTAGTTGCTGTTTACCCGCACTTGGTGCAGGTTTGCTTTTCGCCCTTCCTTGGGCATTGTTGTTTTTACTCTAGTTTGTACTCTCTTTACTTTACCTTACCTGCTTTTACCTTACTTTCCTTTTTAGCACTTGCTTTCCTTTTTCCTTGCTCTGAGGTGTTCTATTTTTCTTCTGAACGCCTCAGGTCCTGGGCGGTAGCCAGTAGGTGGCTGTTGCTGTGGTGCTGTTGGAGGTCCTTCTGTTGACTGTTGAGACTCTCTTGAGTCATTGTGAGGTAGTTTTACTGCACTTTCTACAGACATACATACTTGCCAGTGGGTTCGTGTCAGCTGTTGCCGCCCCTGGTAGTTTTACCTTTTGCACTAGATATGTTTACTTTTACTGCTACCCTGTTTTTGGGGACTTAGTTTACTTGCTCTGGGAAGTTTTATGTTAGGTTGCTAGCTATTTTAAAACTATAAAAGTAAAACTATATTATGTATATAAAGCATGATCAGCATGATTTCTAAAAAGAACTCACTTAGCGTACTTTCTTAATTACGTATAACAAATGCTTTTTTCTATATATGTATAAATTAAAACTAGAGTCTTGGGTCAGCGTAAGGGTCCCTCGGGATCACTTATGCGCTCCTTTAGGATGTTGATAAAAAAAGAAGTATTTTCCGCTACGTATAAAAAATTAGTTTTCGAACCGTGGACTATCTGATCCACTGAGCCGAGGGATACGGCTAATTAATTGAACCAGTTTTATAATCATTCTAACTTATGATTTGAAGGTTTAGAGTGTTGCCTGTGCGTCGGCAGTTATCCCCTGCTCGACGTGGCATCACAGCTCGTAGTTTTCTCTTGCTCTGATTTATTTTAATGGTGAGAAAAATGCGGGTTGTGACAGTTGGTATCAGAGGGAGGTTGCTCGACAAGTTGGTCGGGCAACCTTTCCTTGTTTGTATTAGATGTTTAGAGTCATATCATACACACACCGACATGTCATCAGCACGTCTTGGCTGAAGCACGAACACTGCACTACACTCATAGCATAACATGAAGTATACGGGGCATATTATGTAATATGAAATGCATAATATGTGTTTGTATATGGATCCACCATAGGGGCAACATGCGAGGGTTATGTATTATGGGGTGCATAACCTCACCGCATGGATGCGACTAGCACGTTTTCCTTTTCGTTGCATGAGAATGTTATGTATTATGGGATGCATAACATTTTCATGTGTACGCCGCCATGGCATGCATTAGGGCCTTTTTAGAATGCATAACATATTCATACATAGCATAACATTGCATAAGCACAACGCGCCAAGCTAAAGACGTGCAGGATGACATGTGTACACACATAATTTTTGAGTCAAAAATAATATAATTCATGCATTCCCGATCTAGGCACAAGAGTTAGTGTGATGGTGGTGAACCATCTTAGGCTAAGCATATCATTCCTTTTGTATTAAATAAAATAAAATCTCAGAGCAAGTATAGCAGCAGAAGATCATATTTATGTATGTATTGTCTGTACCTTTTGTCTAATCCTAGGAGTTTAGCTAAGTTCTAATCGTTTGTTATGTTTTAATTTTCCTTATAGTATGCCGCCGAAGCGTAGAGTGACGAGGTCGACTCCCCAGTCTGAGGGTGAGTCCTCCGGTGCTCAAAGTGATGCGTTGGTGGAAAGCCTGAGGCAGAGTAACGAGGCCTTATCAAGGCAGGTGGTGGAGTTGCAGGCCCAGATGCAGTCCTTTTTATCCGGAGCGGCGGGTCAGACTCCGGGAGTTCAGGACCCCGCCGTGGGTACAGCTGTCCTAGCCCCTCCTGCCCCTCCTGCTCCTCTCGTGCCTCCAGTGGTGGTGCCCCCCGGGATGGCTTTCATCTCCCAGTTTCAGCGGCTGCGACCTCCTACCTACGATGGTAAGGCGGACTTTATGGTACTGGATGACTGGGTGATCTCCATAGAGGAGATGTTTCACTACTCTGGGGTGACTGAGGACCAGAAGGTGATGTTAGCCGCCTATCAGCTGAAGGGGCTAGCAAAGGGCTGGTGGATGCGAGAGAAGGAAGGCATGGTGGGAGGATGTACTTGGGCATCCTTCAAAGAGATCCTGATGAGGAAGTTTCTACCGTCAGTAGAGCGGGACAGGCTGATGAATGACTTTCTCCATCTGAAACAGCGTCAGCTCACCATCAACGAGTACGAGATTGAGTTTAGCAAACTCAGTCGATTTGCTCCGAGTTTGGTGGCTACTGAGGAGGACAGAGCAAAGCGTTTTCTGGGTGGCCTCAGGAGCGATGTCCAGCAGCTTGCGGTTGCTCACGGCGCGGTTACTTATGCGGGAGCAGTTGAGGCCGCTTTGAAGGTAGAGGCTATCGAGAACGCGAAGCAGCGCGGACAGCAGGCGAGAAACGAGAAGAGGAGGTCAGTTGAGGAAAAGGGTCCCCAGGTTCTTGGTGCTGCTTCTAAGAAGAAGAGCAAGGTAGTATGCAGTTTCTGTGGCCATCCGGGCCACCCAGCTGAGAGGTGCTTCAAGAGGGCAAGGGTCCAGAAGAAGGAGCATGTGCATGCTATCCAGGGTGCTCCTAGGAGGGATGTTCCTTGTCCTGTCTGCAAGCGACCCGGTCACGAGGCTGCTCAGTGCTGGTCCAGGTATCGTGTTTGCTACCAGTGTGGCCAGAAGGGCCATATTAAGTCGAGGTGCCCTCAGGTTCAGTCCGCTCTACATGCCGTTCCGCTTCAGGCTTTACCTCCGCCTCAGCCGGTGGACAAGGGTAAAGGGAAGCTGAATGTGGTATCTTCAGCGGAGGCTGAGACTTCGGCGCAGGTCATTTCAGGTAACCCCCCCCCCCTCGCTTGACTTTCTCTTTTGTAGCAGTTTTAGTGTTGCTATTATTTTATTAATTGCTTGTGCGTTTAATATTTTGTTTGTGTATAGGGAAATTTAAGGTAAGGAACCGCTGGGCCCGCGTTCTGTTTGACTCAGGTGCTACCCACTCCTTTGTGGCTAGGGCCTTTGTCGAGCGGTGCCAGTGGGTTCTTGATCGTGTTGGTGGTGCCTTTAGCGTCAAGTTCCCCTCGGGTGAATCCGTGATATCAGATCAGGGCATTCTGGACTGCCCTATTTGGTTGGGGGATTTTCTGGCCAAGGCTGATCTGAAGGTTATAGACCTGGAGGATTTCGATGTCATCCTGGGTATGGACTGGCTGTCCCGATATGATGCAGTGATTCAGTGCAGGGGAAAGCGCTTGGATTTCAGGAAGGACAGCGGTCAGCCTGGGAGTGTTTTCGGTGATTCGCGTCGGGACTCTCCGGCGATTTCTGCGGTATGTGCTCAGAGGGTTTTTCCTGCTAGCTGTTTTGCTTGTTTAGTCTCAGTGTTGGGGACTGTTAGCAGTGTGCCGCTTTTGGATGAGATTCCGGTTGCGCGAGAGTTTCCTGACGTGTTTCCTATCGATCTTCCCGGTCTTCCTCCAGACAGGGATGTGGAGTTCGTGATTGATTTGGAGCCTGGTACGCGCCCGATTGCCAAGGTGCCGTATCGGATGGCCCCGCGAGAGCTGGAGGAGCTTCGTACTCAGCTTGATGAGTTATTGGAGAAGGGCTTCATAAGGCAAAGCTCGTCGCCCTGGGGTGCTCCGGTTCTCTTTGTGAAGAAGAAGGATGGTTCGATGCGCCTTTGTATCGACTATAGAGAGTTGAACAAAGTCACCATCAAGAACAGGTATCCACTGCCCAGAATCGACGATTTATTTGATCAGTTGCGTGGCAGTTCAGTATTTTCGAAGATAGACCTCCGTTCGGGTTACCATCAGCTTAGGATCCGAGAGTCGGATGTTCCACGGACGGCTTTCCGATCGAGGCATGGTCATTTCGAGTTCCTGGTCATGTCTTTTGGGCTGACCAATGCGCCTTCAGCATTTATGGACATGATGAACCGGGTGTTCAAGGACTTTCTGGACAAGTTTGTCGTCGTGTTCATTGACGACGTTTTGATTTATTCTCGGAATGCGGCGGAGCATGATCAGCATTTGCGGTTGGTGTTATCCGCCTTGAGGGATCATCAGTTGTACGCCAAGCTGAGCAAGTGCGAGTTCTGGTTGCCGCAGGTTTCCTTCCTGGGTCATGTGGTGAACAAAGTTGGTATTTCAGTGGACCCGGAGAAGATCTCAGCAGTGATGGATTGGAGTAGGCCGAGCACACCCAAGGAGATCAGGAGCTTCTTGGGGTTGGCCGGCTATTATAGGAGATTCGTCGAGGGCTTTTCTACCTTGGCAGCGCCCTTGACAAAGCTGACGCAGAAGCATGCGGCGTTCGTTTGGAGTGATAAGTGCGAGGAGGCCTTTCTGGAGCTGAAGAGCCGGTTATGTTCTGCCCCTGTGTTGACCTTACCGGCGGAGGGACAGGACTATGACGTTTATGTGGATGCCTCGCACGTTGGACTCGGTGGCGTGTTGATGCAGGAGGGGAAGGTGATCGCTTATGGGTCTCGTCAGTTGAAGATTCACGAGCGAAATTACCCTACGCACGACCTCGAGTTCGCAGCGGTGATTTTTGCCTTGAAGTTGTGGAGACACCTACTCTATGGAGCTCAGTGCAAGATTTTCACAGATCACAAGAGCCTGAAGTACGTGTTTACACAAAAGGAGCTGAACCTGCGTCAGCGGCGGTGGCTTGAGTATGTTGCTGATTATGATGTTGAGATTCAGTACCATCCGGGCAAGGCCAATGTGGTGGCCGACGCCTTGAGCCGGAAGACGGGGAAGGTCTTCAATCTCACCGCGGATCGCTTAGTGGAGGAGTTTCTATTGATGGATATCACCGCAGGACGCTGTGAGTTGCAGAGCAGTTTGGTAGTGGCAGAGCCGTCATGGATTTCTCTCACCAGATTGCATCAGAAAGAGGATCCGGATTTGTTGCACTTGTACCTCAGAGCTGAGAGGGGAGAGTTGCCAGATTTCTCCATCGACGAGGCGGGTACTTTGAAGTACCGCGGCAGGTTTTGCATCCCCGCAGTTGGAGACATCAGAGTATTGATTTGCAAAGAGGCTCACGGATCCAGTGTTTCCTACCACCCGGGATCTACGAAGATGTACCATGATCTGAAGCAGATCGCCTGGTGGTATGGGATGAAGGGTGATATAGCTCGTTTTGTCTCGGAGTGTTACACTTGCAGGCGGGTGAAGGCCGACCATGGGAGGCCTGGTGGCAAGTTGGCACCTTTGGAGATCCCGACTTGGAAGTGGGAAAGCATCTCGATGGATTTCATTACAGGCTTACCGAGATGTCCGAGGGGGTTTGATTCTGTTTGGGTGATCGTGGACCGATTGACGAAGTGTGCGCACTTCGTACCTTATAAGATCGATTACTCGATGAAGAAGATTGCTGAGTTGTACTTGGATGAGGTCGTCAGATTGCACGGCGTTCCAGTTAGCATCGTTTCAGATCGAGACTCTCGGTTTACATCTCGTTTCTGGAGGAGTTTGCAGGAGGGTTTGGGCACTGATTTGAGGTATTCCACAGCTTACCATCCGCAGACCAACGGGCAGACCGAGCGTGTGAATCAGATTGTGGAGGATATGATCCGGTGCTTTATTCTTGATCATGGAGGTGCGTGGGACGAGCGTTTACGGCTCATGGAATTTGCCTACAACAACAGCTACCAAGAGAGTCTACAGATGGCTCCCTTCGAGGCGTTGTATGGAAGGCGCTGCAGAACCCCTTTGTTTTGGGCCGAGGCCGGTGAGAGGCCTGTTTTGGGTCCTGATGCGCTCGAGGAGATGGAGGTTTCCGTGAAGCTCATTCGGGAGAAGCTTCGAGTTGCTCAGGAGAGGTATGAGAAGAACGCCAATCGGCGTAGGTCCGATTTGGAGTTTTCAGTGGATGACTTGGTCTTCTTGAAGGTATCTCCGATGGTAGGAGTGAAGAGGTTCGGCAAGAATCGGAAGTTGGATCCGAGATTTGTGGGCCCGTTCAGGATTTTGGAGCGTATTGGTGTGGCTGCTTATAGGCTGGATCTGCCAGCTAGCTTCCCGGGGGTTCATAATGTCTTTCATGTGAGCCAATTGCGGAAGTGTGTGCGGAGCAGTGGGCAAGTCTTGGACGCTGTGCCCCAGTTGGAGCCAAATCTCTCGTATGTCGAGGTGCCGGTCCGCATTTTGGAAGCTCAAGCTCGAGTGTTGCGGACGAAGTCTATTCCTATGGTGAAGGTTCTTTGGAAGAATCAGGATTTGGAGAGCGCGACTTGGGAGCTAGAGTCGGCTATGAGGGAGGCTCACCCTCATTTGTTCCCCTGAGTTGTCGGGTACGTTCCCTTTCTGGTAGTTTGTTTCTTTCCTTCTGTTGTAGGAGTAGTTCTCGCAAAGTTTCGGGTCGAAACTTTTTGTTAGGGGGAGTGACTGTAACGCCCCCGAATTTTCGATGATTTATTTTAAATCCTTTTTCGGCGTTACGTTGACGTTTTCCGTCTCGAGCCGTTGTTAGAGTACCTCGCTAGGTGTTCTTAGAGGTTTAGCCTGTTTGCGGGTTTCCCCAGCTAGCCGGTGTCTGTTTTGGAGACCCGGTTGAGCCTTTCAGGGAATTCTCGTGTTTGGCTTCGGGCGAGGTTAGCTCGAGTTTTGTTCGTCGGAAGTCGTTTTTGACTTCGCCGTTGTTCTCGTAGCCCGGGTTTTTAGCTACGGTGCGATTTTGGTCGAAATCCGAGGACGTCGCGTTTTCGCGTCGTTTTGGCGGTAGTTGGTTTGTGCGAGTCGTCATTTTTCTATGACGGCATGTCTCTTGGCGCATGTGTCGCGTGGCGCGCGACTCGTGCGAGCCGGTGTGGTTATTGTTTGGTGTGCGTGTTGTACGTGTGAGGTTATTAATATTTGCTCGTGCGTGTGCGTGCATGCGGGGTGGAAATTTAATGCGCGTATGCGTACATGTTAAAGTTATGTTGGGGTTAGTGTTTGGTTAATTAGGCTATTATTATGTTTCTTATTTCTTTAGTCTATAGTTAGTATGAATGTTTATTAGGTTGTATTAGTTACTTAGGTTATTAAATTTAATTTTTATAAAACCTATTAATTATAATTAATACTAAACCCTCCCCTCCCCCTAATAAAAACCAAGTAACCGGCCCCTCCCCCTAATAAAAACCTAAGCAGCCGTTCCCCCCCCCCCCCCCTTTATAAAAAAAAAACTGCAGCCGGCCCTTGATAAAAAAAAAACCGCAGCTTTCTTCCCCCCTCCTGTGCGAAATCCCGAGCCCGAGCGGAAACCGCCCTAGCCGGCCCCCTTCCGCCGCCCGCCGCCCGCCGCCCCGGTCCCCTCCTTCCGATCCGAGCCCGGATCCGCACTCCCCTCGCCGAGAGCTTCGAGCCGAGGTAGTCTATTCGTCATTCCTCCATGAATTTCCACTTTGATTTCGTTTTGGATTTCTCTTTGTTTTGGGATATTCTTGCTTTTTGCTTGATTAGAATGCAATCTTAGGTTATATTGGAGGTTTTGGTGGTTTGTTGGAGCCTTTCGTGCTCTTGGAAATCCGCCATAGCGCCGTTGTGCCGGCGAATTTTTCGGTGACACGTGCGAGGCAAGTGCTTCTCCTCTTTTCGCCGTTTGGCCTCCCTTTTTGGTTCAATTCCTTGTTAATTGATTTTATTCGTGCAAATAGAATTTGTTAATTTAACTCCCCCTTAACCTAATCCCTATTGGAAACGCATTAGAAAATTAGGATTTTTTTTATCCTCCCGCTAGTAGCTTCCGATTTAGGACGGCGTCGCGGTAGGTGTGTAGTGTAGGTATGGGTTAGCGTCGGGTTGAGTTCATGTTAGGCCTAGGTGTAGGTCTAGGTTTTGGGATTTTTCCTAGTTTGCCTATTTGAGGTGTTTAGGTGTAATTGTGCACGCACGGCCTATGGTCGTGCGTCTTTTAAATCGTGCGACCCAATGTCGGTGCTCGTACGCTAGGCTTAGGATCGAGTGAGTGTACTCACTCGCAGCGGCGTTGCGTAATCGCAACGACTAATCCCTTAGCGTTGATTTCTCCCCGAGTGTTTTGCTCGTGTATCGAGAGTCCCTTGTCGGCTGTTACTTTTCGAAGGCCGAATCGTGGGTTGTGGTCAGTAGTGGTGGTGGATGGCTCTTTTAGGGGTTGTGTGGCGTGATGTAGCCTTGACCACACTCTTTACCTTGACCCGAGTAGTTTTCTGGGCAAGTGAGTGATGGGTCTTTTGTGCCTTCACGTGTCAACCCTTGAGCAATTTGTTGACTTGGAATTAGTGGTTGGGCGATTTGGAATGTTTTCAACCTGATTCCAAGTTTCTTGTTTTTGCTACTGCCGCCTCTCACAATTTAGAATGTTAGGCGTTTCTTCCGTAGGTGTTGCAGCATTTTTTTTGGCATCATGGCCATGTTGACTCTGCAGGTTTTTAGGCAGAGTAGTTGCTGTTTACCCGCACTTGGTGCAGGTTTGCTTTTCGCCCTTCCTTGGGCATTGTTGTTTTTACTCTAGTTTGTACTCTCTTTACTTTACCTTACCTGCTTTTACCTTACTTTCCTTTTTAGCACTTGCTTTCCTTTTTCCTTGCTCTGAGGTGTTCTATTTTTCTTCTGAACGCCTCAGGTCCTGGGCGGTAGCCAGTAGGTGGCTGTTGCTGTGGTGCTGTTGGAGGTCCTTCTGTTGACTGTTGAGACTCTCTTGAGTCATTGTGAGGTAGTTTTACTGCACTTTCTACAGACATACATACTTGCCAGTGGGTTTGTGTCAGCTGTTGCCGCCCCTGGTAGTTTTACCTTTTGCACTAGATATGTTTACTTTTACTGCTACCCTGTTTTTGGGGACTTAGTTTACTTGCTCTGGGAAGTTTTATGTTAGGTTGCTAGCTATTTTAAAACTATAAAAGTAAAACTATATTATGTATATAAAGCATGATCAGCATGATTTCTAAAAAGAACTCACTTAGCGTACTTTCTTAATTACGTATAACAAATGATTTTTTCTATATATGTATAAATTAAAACTAGAGTCTTGGGTCAGCGTAAGGGTCCCTCGGGATCACTTATGCGCTCCTTTAGGATGTTGATAAAAAAAAGAAGTATTTTCCGCTACGTATAAAAAATTAGTTTTCGAACCGTGGACTATCTGATCCACTGAGCCGAGGGATACGGCTAATTAATTGAACCAGTTTTATAATCATTCTAACTTATGATTTGAAGGTTTAGAGTGTTGCCTGTGCGTCGGCAGTTATCCCCTGCTCGACGTGGCATCACAGCTCGTAGTTTTCTCTTGCTCTGATTTATTTTAATGGTGAGAAAAATGCGGGTTGTGACACTTGTGTTATCACATAGTAGAGTTGAATTATTTAAGTTGAACCCATAATCTAGGAGTTGGTTCTGAATCCACAGCATCTGGGAACAACAACTGTCAGCTGCAATGTATTCTGCTTCAGCAGTTGATGTGGACACAGATGATTGTTTCTTGCAGAACCAGGACACTAATCTCATACCAAGGAACTGGCATGTTCTTGAGGTACTCTTTCTGTCCACTCTGCATCCAGCAAAGTCAGCATCTGAGTATCCAGTTAACTAAAACTCTGACTCAATGGGATACCAGAGACCTATACTAGGACAACTCTTTATATATCTCAAAATTCTTTTTAGAAAAACTAGATGAGATTCTTTAGGGTTCACCTGGAACCTAGCATAAAGGCATGTGGTAAATATGATATCAGGTCTTCTTGCTGTAAGGTATAGTAGGGACCCAACAATGCCCCTATATTGTTTCTGATCCATAAGTTTCCCTTGTGCATCAGAGTCTATTACAACATTTGTAGCCATGGGTGTTTTCTTTGCTGAGGCATCATCCATCCCAAACTTCTTGATAAGCTCTTTAGCATATTTAGCCTGGGAAATGAAGATGCCATCAGGAAGCTGCTTCACTTGGAGACCAAGGAAGTAGGAGAGCTCACCCATGCTACTCATATCAAATTTAGAATGCATTAGATCAGAGAAACTTTTGCACAATTTGGGATCAGTAGACCCAAATATTATGTCATCTACATAAATTTGTACTAACAAAATTTTATCATGATGCATTTTAGTGAATAAAGTCCTATCTACTTTGCCTCTTCAAAAACTATACTCTAAGAGAAAGCTGGCTAAGGTCTCATACCAAGCTCTTGGAGCTTGCTTTAGACCATAGAGAGCTTTATGCAATTTAAATACATGACAGGGATGAGTTGGAGAAACAAAACCTTGAGGTTGTTCAACATATACCACTTCTTTAAGTTCCCCATTTAAGAAAGAACTCTTCACATCCATTCGATAGACTTTAAACTTTTTGAATGCAGCATAAACCAGAAATATCCTAATAGCTTCTAGCATAGCAACTGGAGCAAAGATTTGATCATAGTCAATCCATTCCTCCTACCTATATCTTTGAGCAACAAGCCTAGCCTTGTTTCTCACAATCACTCCTTGGGCATCAAGCTTGTTTTTGAATACCCATTTGGTTCCAATGACTGGGTAGTCTTTTGGTCTTGGAACTAAATCCCAAACTCTGCATCTTTCAAACTGATTGACCTCTTCTTGAATTGCATTTATCCAGTGGGGATCTTGCTCTGCATCAGTTATGGATTGAGGCTCAATTTGAGAGATGAAACAGGCATGCATCAAGTCTTGGTTGAGTTGATGCCTTGTCTGTACACCTGCTGTTATGTCTCCAATAACTTGGGATCTTGGGTGATCCCTTAGTGTGACAAGATCAGTGGGTGGATTTGGTTCAACCACAACATTTTGAAGGAATTCCTCTTATGGAATAACCTCTATTGTTGTAGGAAGTTCAACTATTTCCACAGTTTCTTCATCACTTTCTTCATTGACTTGTTGAGAAGGATGAGATACAACTTTGGGGGTAAAGTGTAAGTCATACAATTCCTCACACAAGTTGTGTACCTGCGAGGAGTCTTTGGTAGAAATCTCTTTCTCCTTATAAAACATGTTAGTCTCATCAAATATAACATGCATGGATTCTTCTATTTTTAGTGTAGATTTGTTAAAGATCCTATAAGCTTTACTGACTTGGGAATATCCTAGAAAAATTCCCACTATAGCCTTTGCTTCAAATTTTTTAATGTGCTTCTTGTCATTATTATGAATGTAGCATACACAACCAAAAACTTTAAAATAGTTGATTATTGGTTTCTTCTCTTTGAGTAATTCATAGGGAGTCTTATGCTTTAGTTTGTGTATCAAACTTCTGTTCAGGACATAGTTTGTTGTGCTCACTGCCTCTGCCAAATAGGATAGGGGCATGTAAGCATCTGCAAGTAATGTGCCTGCAGCTTCAATGAGTGTTCTATTTTTCTTTTCAGCTACCCCATTTTATTGAGGAGTTCTAGGAGCTGAGAAACAGTGACTGATATCTTCCTTCTCACATAACTTATGCATAAGAAGAGACTCAAACTCTGTACCATGATCACTTCTGATTAATGCAACATGAGTAGAGTACTCAATCTGTATGGTCCTGAGAAAATCGGTAAGAACCTTGAAGGTATCTGACTTAGATCTTAGAAAGAATACTCAAGTGAACCTAGAAAAGTCATCTACAACCACTAAGGTATAAGATTTCCCTCCTAGGCTTTGTACAACCATAGGGCCAAAAAGGTCCATATGTAGCAAGTACAATATCCTAGGTAAATCACTCTTATTAATGGATTTGAAGTTAGATTTAGTTTGCTTGCCTAGTTGACAAGCCTTGCAGAAGCCTTCCTTCTTATAGGGGCCAGAAGGTAAACCTCTAACATGGTTGTCCTTAGATAGCCTAGCAATGTTTTTAAGATTTATATGTCCTAATCTTTTATGTCATAAGTCATTTTGACTACTAACTATATTGAGTAGGCATATGTCTGAAGTAACAGAATGAAAATTTACTAGGTATATGTTTCCTTGTCTACTTCCAATTAAAACAGCTTGGTTTTTTTTTGAAGTAATAATACAGGAACTAGATTTGAATGATACCTAATAACCTTCATCACATAGTTAGCTTATAGAGATGAGGTTATGCTTCAGTCCACTTACATATGCAACTCTTTTGAAAGTTACTGCTCCAATTCTGACCTTGCCATAGCCTTCTACTTGGCCACAATTGGAGTCACCAAAGATGACCTTTGGTCCTGGCTTTGACTTGTAGTCAATCAGATTGTCCTTGCTGCCTGTCATATGCTTGGAGCAACCACTATCCAGATACCAATGTTGATTGTATGGTGGACAGGTCTTTATCTGTAAACAAGACAGTTAGTTATTCTTCACCCAGGTAACCCTTTGTCCTTGTTGATTTTCATAACAATAACTGGAGATGTAAGAGCATTCAGGTTGATCTTTATATCCTTTAGGATGGTATCTCCTAGTTGAAAATATCCATTGAGTGAAGGGGTTAAAGTTGTTATTAGAATTTAAGTTCCTGTTATTAAGATCTGGGTTTGACGATCTCTGGTTAGATCGCCGACCTGAGCTCGACGATGTTGGATGAGATCGTCGATCTCTGCTCGAAGAATGAAAATATTCATTCTATGGGCACCAAAATCGTCGATCTCTAGTCGACAAACCATAAATGTATCATCGATCATAGATCGAAGAATGATTTTTACTAATGTTTACATTCAGAGATCGTCGTTCTGAGTTCGATGATCTGTTCATATATCGTCGATCTGAGTTCGACGATAACTGTTGAATATTGTTATTTTTGTTATTCTTCTGGATATTGAGTTTATTCTTGGTTTCAATTTATTTAAGAATCTTATTAACTTTATTTACCTGTTCAGTATTCTTCTTTCCCTTGTCAGATATAATGTTTACTGGTCTGGAAAGATTATTTTTCTTAATCAAGGGTGGATCACTAGTGGAGGCACCTAGTCCTAGTTTGCTATTATTGGTCCTAGCATTTACAGTACTAGTGATATCTAATAATTGTAAACCTCTTCCATTCAGTGATTCTTCTAATAGTTTTGTCTTACTTAGTTCAGTTTTCAGAAAAGATATTTGTTTATTAGAAGACATTAGTTCATTGGTTAATTTTGCATTTTCTGCAGTGATGTTGTCTAGGGTGTTTAACTTTTCTCTGAGAAGTTTGATTTCCTTCTCAGAGCTTATCAAGTCTAAGCATAAATTTTTAAATTCAAATTTAAATTCATCTGACTCAAAATCATAAGAAGCTATTACCTGATCTTCAGCTAATAGAGGTTCTTCATTATCTGATTCATTTGAGCCTGATCTGCTACTGCCTGCCTCAATAGCAATGAGACAGACTTCCTTTACTTTCTTCTATTATTCATCCTCACTAGAGCTGGAGGATGTAGATTCTTCTTCAGTATCACTCCATGTCTCAGCAACAAAGCCCTTGTCTTACCTCTTATGCTTGCTTGAGGAAGGCTTGTTGTAGTGACTCTTCCTTGAGTCCTTCTCCTTTCTTCTGTCCTTCTGCTGAGCTTTTGGACACTCAGAAATGAAGTGCCCAGGTTTCCTGCAGCCAAAACACACTACTTCTTTAGAGGGTGTTTTGTCATACCTTGGCTTATCTTCATATTTAGAAGGTTTCCTTCTGAAGTCCTTTCTAGCCATCTTGAAGAATCTCTTGGCAAAGAGACTCATCAACTCTTCATTTACTAGAATGACTTCAGAGTCTTCTATAGCTTTGAAAGCTATGCTGTGCTCCTTCCTAGTTGGTGTAGGAGTCTTCACTTCAGCTGCTGCTTACCTTGCTTTGATTAGCTGCTCATAGGACTTTAATTTTCCTAGAAGAGATTCTGTTGAAATCTCTGTCATGCTTATGGCTTCTCTGATGGGCCAGATTCTTAAGTCCCATGTGCTGGGAAAGCACATTAGGATCTTGTCATTCACTTCAGTTAAAGGGAATTCTTTGTCTAGAGTCCTTAGCTCACTGATGATGGAGCTAAGTCTGTTGTACATTACTTCCTCTGTCTCTGCTTCATCCTTTTTAAAGTTCTCATACTGAGTGATGAGATTTGACCTTCTGTCTTTCCTCTCATCTACTGATCAGGCCACCATTTTTTTCAGGGAATCCTAAATGGCCTTAGCTGATGAACACTCAGCAATATTCTAGAATATTTTATCAGACATGGTTTGAGCCAGTATGTTCATGGCTTTTACATTATCTATTTTTGCCTTCTTCTGTGCATCTGTCCATCCAGAAGGTGGAACTACACTCATGTCAGTTAATGTACTTAGAGTTGAGGCCACTAGAGTTTGTGGTCCTATTAGGATGGAATTAAAAATATCTTCATCAATAGAGTTCATATATAGCCTAATTCTTGCCTTCTAGATAGTGAACTTGGACAAGTTACACACTAGAGGTTTGGTGCTTGCACATTCTTTGTTCTGTGTCATGCTATATGTATAAATCTAGTAATGATAAAAAGAACAGATCAAACTTAGGATCTTTGGTTCAAGGGTTAGCTTGTACAACCAAAAGAACCTCCTCTGATACCAATTGAAAGTGAGGGTTAGATCTGATATACTCTAGAGGGGGGGGGGGTGAATAGAGTATTTAGGTATAACTTAAATCTTTTGTAAAAATATATGGTTATTCCTAACCTTGGATACTATATCACAGAAACAAAAGAGAAATAAGTGTAAACACAGAAAGACCTAAATATCACAGTCACAACAAGAATAAAAAGAAAAAGGGGCAACCTGACGACACAAGAATTTATAGTGGTTCCCCAACCTGGGTACGTCCACTCTTATACAACCCTGGTAGGAATCCACTCAGAGTTTTGATCAGGTGCCTGACACCAATGAGCTTTTGATCAGGTGCCAAACAACCAAACCTCAAGTCTTTTGATCAGGAGACTTGCAACCAAGAATCACTTTTTAAGGGAGATGACAACCCTTTTTACAGTGAGGGATGAGAGAATGATTGTGTCTTCTCTTTCTCAATTCAAACAACTGAGAAGACTTGTGTATTTGATGGTAGCAAAAGCTCCCCCTGAGATGTTGACTTTGTTCAGGATGATGGAAGCTTTGCTGCAGGGTGATAGGTCTTCAGATCTTTTTGCTTGAACCAGATGATCTTTAGGAACTTTTATTGACTGATGCAGTGATTGTTGTCCCTCAAAAGTTCCTGAGAAAAAGTCAGAAGAAGAAGACTCTTGATTTGAATAGTTATTCTTCTTCTTCTTCAGAAAGTTGTACTTCTTCTGGTATAGCAATTTTTTTTATAAGAGCAGAATGAGAGCAGGAAGGATTGATTCGGTGAGAAGATGGTGTCCATTCTTTTTGTGCAATGCTATCATTTTTCTCTGTCTCTTCTATTTTATTCTGAAGGAAGGAAAAATCTCTCTTTAATATTTTCCATGTGGAAGTCCTTTTGAATTTTGAAATTCTTCCTGTAATTAATGCTGACAGCCTTGGAATAATTTAGCATTCATTTGTTTCCCCAACTTTCCCTTAGAAAAACGGCAAGCAACAATTCTGATGAAGACCATAATTAATGTTCTTGTCTAACGGTAATATTCAGATAATATTATAGCACTAATTACTCAGGAATCATTGCCACATAATAAGGACAAAAGAGGGAAATTTCCAAGACTGGATTCGTCAACCTGAGTCCCCAGTTCGTCGAGCTGAGAATAACTGTTCGTCGAGCTGAGATCCAATATCGTCGACCTCTGAATGATGCTTGATAACTTTCTTTTGTGCATCAAGTTCGTCGAGCAGAGATCCAAGATCGTCGAGCAGAGTTTAGATTCTGAACTTAGACAATTTTCTGGTGTAGAGTGTTGAAGTATTAATTTGGCGTTGAGTGAGATGTCCTCTGGCTTTGAGTGTTAAATCACCATTCTGGCGTTGAGTGTAATGTCATCTGGCATTGAGTGGTAAATCACCTTATCTAGAATTAGTCGATCAGAGAATAGAGTTCGTCTAGCTTAGCTCAGAGATTTGTCTTTGAGTTCGACGAGTTGAGCACGACTTTCGTCGACCGGAGATCGACGAACGTAGAACTTTTTATAAATCTTGAATTCTCTAAGCCTTGAGTCTCTAACTTTGTTGAAGGCATGTCCCTAGCATTGTTGACTCAAAAGACTTGACCTAGACTCTAGGACACAACCATGACCCTGGTCTATACATGTTGGGTCATATCCTAGCTTAGTGAACCTAGCCCAAATCCAACTAGGGGTCCAATAACTTACAACTCTTATTTATGCAAATTACTATTTTTTGCATTTCTAGCTTGGGTCCTGCTCTAACGAGCGATTGGCTTTTTAGTAGAGTATTTGTTGGGGATAATCGAGAGTTGAGTTATTCATCTAGGGTTAGCCATAAATAATGTGCTCTCACCCTCATTGTGCTCCTTGTATAAAGTTGAGCAGCATGTTGATTCAAGAGGGCCACTTTCCTGAATTATTTCATGTCGAGTAGGGCAAGTCAACAAAGACCCAATATATGCAAGTTACTTATCTATTGAAATGTTTGTGAATTACTTGCGGTAAAAAGTGGCGAGTCAGTCATGACCGTAAACCGTGCGTACCGGTACAGGAAGGTTGATGTCTCAAGGAGATAGGGAGATACATACCACGGTTGACCGACCGTTATGTTTTTACCTATTGGGTTTCCTCCACTGGTTGGCCAAAATGTTGAATCTCCAGATGTCGCTCACATAAAAGAGTACACAGGGTTGTACGTTGGGGCCTGGGTAATGTGGTACATCCACACCCAGAAGTGGTAAGACTGGACACTGTCACCGACGGCCACATCGGTGAGGCTTGCGGGGTTCGCTACCCTACTGGAAGAGAAGCGGTCCAATCTATGTTGATATAGTGGGTGTGTACATATTTGAATTCCTGCGGTGTGTGCGCGACTTTGAATGTCTGCGGTGTATGCACAGGTTTGAATGCCGGCAGTGTGCGCGCATCTTTGAATGCTTACGATGTGTGCGCATCTTTGAATGTCTGTGATATGTTGGCGGGTTTGAATACCTGTGATGTGAATACATGTTGTGTTGATCACAAGTAGAGCATTTCTTATAACTGGTATATAATGCTGCTGCTATTCCAGTTATCCTATGATGCACCTCTTTTTAATGGTTACTCCTAGCTTATAAATGAAATATTGTACTAACTTTCTTTTGCTTCAGCTATTGTTGATTGTGTTGAGGATCAGTCTCGTCCCTAAGTTTAAGGATCTTGGGGAGGAGGTTTGAATCTACTTAGAACTGTGACTAACGGTTATTTAAATAACCATTCACAGGAGATGGAATAGTGCGAGGCCCGGATATCACATAACAGCTTACCTGCCTTAGAGCCGACACGAGAAGAAGCACCGGTCTCATCCCCAGTCCTTAGAGATGTGAGCACTTAGCTTGGTAAAAGTAGAGAGAGTGTTGTAGTTTTATTTAGCCTGATGGGACGCATGTATAAACTTATGGCTACGACCTTTGTTATATATATAAATTGATTTCTGATTTACTTCTGCTGTGATCTGATGTGATCTGATGAGTTTTCATAGCTTAGCAAGACGATCATTCTCTGCTTGGTGAGTGGTTTGTTGCCATATGAAAAACATAGGATGGCCGTCTTGGGCGGTAAGGCCCGTCTTTGACCCGACCCAGTCTAAGGTTGGGGGAGGGTCTTACAGTGTATCAGGAGGGATGATGCCTCCGGCGAACAGACAACATAATTACTAAGTATAAATATAAAATTAGAGTTGATACGCCTGAAATAGTTATATGTAAACTACGCAAGTGCACGTGCCAGATCAAGTAATAAAGAGTGAGTAAAGATTGTACCAACGAAAAAGTGATTAATCTAAGACTTACAAGTACTAGTTAGTCTGTTTCTTTAAATCCAAGTGAGTTGATTTAAGTGAGTTAAAAGACAAATAAAATTCTAAAGTAAAATTTCTAAGACTTTCTAAAATTACTGTTATCCAAGTTTGGGAAAAACGTTCTTGTATTTTGATTTCCTAAGTCTGTAATGATGGATCAAAAGGAGATAATTATGAGAGCTCTAGGTGCGCTTTTCTACAATGATTTAAAGGTAGAGATTAGTATCTCTCGATATCAAAAATCACTATATCCCATGTTCCATTATCATCTCTAACTCAGGCGAACAAATAATACGATTAATAATAAAAATCAAAGTTGATAACGAAAAGGTGAAATCTCCTTCTCCCTTTCTGCTAAATCGAGTTGATGATACACTTATGTCTCTCCTCTCTTGAATCTCGAAGCACAGTAAAATGATCCGAAAACTTTGGTTAAAAATTTATGTGACTCCTCTCTCGAATCTCGCTATGTAGCAAAATATGTTGCATTCAAACACTCATAATTCTCCTCTCTCGAATCTCAAAATGAAGCATTGAATAAAACAATAATCTAAAAGTTTTACCACAAGATCATCAACTAAATAAGGAAATCACACCAATCTTCTCATAAATTACAATAAACACAAAGATCTCGTCACATAGAATAAAGTACTTTCAAAATACAAAACCTAGAGAATTAGTTCATACTTGTAGGAATACCAAAACCAATTAGAAAGATCTTACTAATCATGATGTTTAGAGACCTAAACAACGCAGGAAAATCCCCTCTACTTCCTTCTTGTTGAAGATCTGGTGAAACCTTCTTCTCTTCTTCTCCCAAAACCTAGATCTAGTTGTAGGAATTCAAAATTATGAAAAAAGAATCTCATTTTATCTCTCACACCCCCTCTTTATACTCATCCCATCCTAAAGGAATATTTTAATTGCTGAAAGATTGACATCTATACACTTGAAACTGCCAAAAATATGAAGGAATTCGGAATTCAAAATTTGAATTTCCGCAACTTGTTATAACAAATTTTCTGAACTATTGCAACAATATTATAACATCTTCCTGGATTTCCCATGTACTTGACCCGTGCCACATCGAGGTTAATACTTCGGATTTCCTATGATAAAAACATATTGAAATGACATTAAAACCCTCAATTTTACAAGATGTCAACATATTTAAATACAATACTTTTTTATATAAATTTGCTAAATCTTTTCATCAAAATAGTAGTATTTAAAACACAAGATAACATATTTTTGAGAAGTTATCAAGAGTCCATGTACAAAATGGAAGCATGGGCTAATTATACAACCCATATTCATCGAGAATAGATCTCCTAGAGCCAGGTCAGTAAGGAGTCAAAGTAAACCACCCAGCAGGGGTAATTGTCAATACTTAAGTCAATTGAAGAATTGGGCAAGTATGAGGATCTCCCCTCACATACTCGCCAAAAGACGACTAGGGTAGTTGCTCGAAAGCAGTTGAACGAGCTCCCTTAGAAGTCATCAAGTTGCCAGAGGTGGGGCTACAAATAAGAATCCCCTTCCCCTTGGATTTGCCTATAAATAGGACCTCATGGGTTCAAGGATATGGACTTTAGAATCTCACAAAAGATCTCCACCACCTCATTTCCTTGACATTAAGCTGATCCTTTGGATCCTTTCTTCAAAGAGACAAGTTTCGAGCTAGAGATTATCCCTCTTCATCGCCATCTTGAGTCTATCTTGTACCCTACTCGTTCATCTTTTGTTGTGGATTAGAAGCTTCTTCAAAGCATCCAAGTACGTGGCGGGACCTCCCTATCACAGCACCAGGGGTCCTTTTTATTATCATTATTTCTGCGTTCTAGAATGCTAAGCCATTGAGCCCGACTGCTGATCCTTTTCCGCGATAGCGATCTAGCGATGTCGTGTAACGACCCCATCCGTTACATGACGTATAGTAGAAGGTCCAGCCGGGGCCCCACACTATATGCCATAAACAGATGGTGAGGTCACAGGATAATACCAAACCATACACGAATCCTAACTCAGAGAATTCTAGCGGAAGCTTTAAGGTGTAAATTTGAACTCTAACCAGGAATGTCCAATATATATAAACCACAGTTATATATACAACCACGGAATGTACAACAAAGGTTTGGCCTTAAGGCCTTACAGTTCCTCTTTCCATATAACATGGATTACAAACCTCGGCACGCAGGCCGGCCATACATGAGGAAAACAAAACAAACAAAATCATTTGCTCAGCCTTCAAGGGCTAGCCGCAGCAGCAGCAGCAACAGAAGCAAGGGCTTCCGCCCTTCATTTACCACTTGGCTCTCTAGCACCTGCATAGGGACAATCCACCCAAACAGTGGCAAACAAGGCAACGGTCAGCATTCAGCTGACCCAATTATAACAATCCTACCCCTTTCTCGGGACAGTCGCATTCTTTCCCTGCACAGCATGGTATCATCAATAGCAACTATGTGCGCGCAGACACAATCAAGCCATCACAACCGTCGGCCACACGGCCCGACAGTCCGTGCACTCAGGGCACATTCTAGGTGTACCGGAATACCAGGGTCAACACCACCGTCTACACGGTATTTGAGCATTCTAGTCTTTTCGGCGCGCGGGCCTAGGACTCTCATTAGGCGCTCCAACAAAACCTATAACCAGGCTTCCAAGTCGGACGGACCTAACGCAGGTACGGATCAGCCACCCCCCGTTGCTCAAGTCGCCGTGCCACCTCGAATACGGAAGTATCCATGGCAATTTATAGGCGCGGGTCGGTTTCACCTTTCCTGTTCGGCAATCTACCTTTCATCGAGTTGCAGCCCAACGGCTCAACCGCACACAAAGTGGCAACGCACTACCACAAGAGTTGCATCCAACCCTCTTCATTTCCTGGACTTCATCCAGTACTTCCTGCTGCACCAAGCAACAGGTAGGCACAAGGCAACACAAGCCATAATCACGGAGTCTTCTCTGATATGCAAACAAGCATCACCAATCCAGACCAGCATGTCCAGATGGGCTTCACACAGCATGCCTAGATCCGTTCTCCAATTTCGGACTCTAACAAGGGGGACTTCACATATCTACCCCAAGGGACACCACAACCCACCGCACACTCGCGGGGAAGGGTTTTCCCTATGCAATGCAGAAAAGAAGGACTTCACATGTCCAAGAAGGGAGATCGTTACCCTTGTCAATCTCTTGGGAGCCATCAAAATCTAGCTGGTGAGAAAGCACCGCAGCAGCTTTGCCTTCACAATGCTGGCCTCGGATCACGAATCGGACCACGGGAGCTCCACCGGTGGCTTGATCTCCTCCTCCTTCTTCTTCCTCCTCTCTCTTTCTCTCTTCCTTAACCAAATGAAGAATGAACTCTTCATCAGCCTCTGCTGTTTTAATCCAGCCAGGAATCACTTGAGCCCTTGGATCCAAAGAAAGAAAATGAACGGCCACGATTTTCCCAAAAACTCACTTTTTTGGCTGACACGGCCTGAGACACGCCCGTGTCACAGGCCGTGTACCCTTAAGCGGCACACGCGGTATTCGTACCGACTGAACTTTACCAGAACACGGGCATCGACACGCCCGTGTCGAACCTGACACGCCCGTGTCAGTCATGAGACACGCCCGTGTCACCCCTGCCTCACCGAGCTACAAGCAGTACACGGGTAGGCATACGGCATCGGACACGCCCGTGTCCAATCTGACACGGCCGTGTTCAAGGCTTGGTTCCGGGCCGTGTAATCTTCTGACTCAGAAAGCCTATTATTTGAGTAACACGCCCTGGGACACGCCCGTGTCCCAGGCCGTGTACCCCCGACACGCCCTGGGACACGCCCGTGTCCCAGGCCGTGTAAAACAACCTGCACCTCAAATCCATTTTTTGAGATTTTTGGGGTGTTACATGTCGCAAAATCCACCCTCGTATGATCGCATCACCAAACTAGCCCCTAGTGTGTGTGAGGGAGCCTTAGCTATAATATTTTATAGTGGGCAGTTCCAAATGGATTTAGGCTACTTTGAATAGCAGCTAATTAAGCACTCAACTCTACACAAGTTATTGACCAGGCTTAATTTGCTGATTAATCATCCATCTTCCTATTGTAGTGTGTTTACTACTTTAGACATAACCAAGCTCAATCAAACTAGGGCTTTGGAACCAACTGAGCTACAAAATTGAATTAAATCAAACGTTTTGGTTCAGTTTTAGTAGCCTACGGTTCGTTAACAGTTCCATTTTTAAAAAATCAATGTGGTTTTGTTCGGTTCATGGTTCGAAAAGCCAACCAAAACCTAATCGAACCAAACTGAATCATATTAGCTTCAATAAAATGAAAAATCTATTATTAATATAATTATGTCTTCGCTCTTGTTACAACTTGTATAGAAGTCAGTGTTTTAGAAAATAAAACTATAATAAAAAAAATTTATTATAAGCATTTGCATGTTTTGTTAATACTTTCTATTCCTTACCAATATTAAATGTTGCATGTTGTGGTTATGCTAATACTGCTTACACACAAATATAAATAATGTTTTGTTTTCCTTCTTATCCAAAATGTCTACGTTTTATATTTTAAAATCACTCAAACCGAACCGAACCTCAGTTCCATTGGTGTAAGTTGTTCAGTTTGGTTCCAAATTTTTGGAATCACATGTGGATGGTTCGAATAGTGGTTTTGATCTAAAACTGAACCAAACCAAATCATTAAAGGTCTAAATCAAATTGCCCTCGCTCGATCACTAGCTTGCGCTCTACACAAGGGGGCTAGATGACGAAAAAATATCTCTGCTCAACAAAGAGCACATCAACCATTGAAATTAATACAAGGGCAACTTTCTCACAACTACTTGACTACTCTCTACAGTAAAATTGTATTGTTGATAAACGGAACAACTGAACAAGACTGTTATGGAAAGTACACCAACTATGATGACCGTAAAAAACAATATTGCAAAGGACTACTCTTTTATTAAAGTCATATGAAAATAAACTAAATTACATAAAATATACTAACAACACTGCATGCTTCCAAAGTGCAACGCAAATTAAGTAACATCACACAATAAAAAGTAACTAGTCCCATTAATTGTAAGATAGAAACATACCCAAATTAACATCGGTCCAAACTTAAGATATGGAGGAAAACATGCATGTTTATGCATAAAGAAATTCCTGTGCTTGCATGACGAGAGCCCGCTCAAAAGAACATGTGTAGTATACATAGTAGATGCATACTTCAAAGTTGCTTATATAAATATATATATGTGCTATGTTTGACTTCAATATTGTTGCATGTTCTCCACTGCGTGCACAACAATGTTTCATCTACAGACCTACTTTTGGGTTGTGGGGCTTGTTGTAAGGGAGGCCTACATCATTATGAGGGTAGTCCCAAAGAGCATTTGTAACAAACTTGAAAGGTGGAGGGACGCAAAATTTACAGTAGCAAACATATGGTAGTGGAGGGACCCACTTTTCTGGTCTTAAACATCCATAATTGGTCAGAGTGACTAAATGTCTGAGAATAATCATTTTCCAACACAAATTATGATACTGACGTGTATTGCAGGTCCACAAGGGCAGCTCTACTTCTTGACACCAAGGATCCAATCGATCACTGCAAAATGAAAGATATATAATTAGTACTATAAATGAATGTTATGTCTTATTAATAACCGCTGATGATCGAGCTCTAGTTGGCTTGAATTAATACAAAAGAGGGAGTGTTGAGAGAGAAAGAAAGAGGGAGTGACCGATGTTTGGGAGAAGAATTAGGAGGAGGAAGAGAGCTAGAACCGCTGATGATCTCCGGGAGAATAAAGCCATCGTTGATAAACTATTTGGTTGTATGTAATTATGAAATCTTATATATATGTATCAAGCTATGTGTGCTTGAGTCATGTATATATATACACTATACAACATACTGGCCGGCCAGCTTAAGTCATTGAACTTAGCACCTCGTACTAACTTACTTTATTATTTTTCTTATGAGAATGATTAATTAATAGTTGATGATGTTCAATATTTAATGATAAGCTTTACGAACTTCCAAATGTATGAATCCTCTTACTTTGTTTTTGTTTTGCGGACTTCTTTGTTATGTTCTACAGAGACCTGCAGAAGTGATATTGAGAACTCCTTTAGCTTTATTCAGGAGTTCGCCTTTTGTATTATATATTGGATATGGCTATGAATGCACACACGCACGCACACACACACGCACACGCACACACACACATGCATGTGCACGCACACACACGCGAGTGACAGTGTACAGGGCGCCCCCTATGCTCCGTGTGACAGTAGCCGGTTTGTAGCGGACAAGCCCTCCACCGTTGGCGGACTTTGCCTGACCCCGCGAAGTCTCTAGCAGTTCTTAATATTTTTCTTATCATGTAACTTTCTCAATATAATATTTTTACCATTACGTATTATTTGTATTTTAAAATTATTACTTTTTATATTTAAATAGTTAAAAATAAAAACAAAATATTTAAATATATATATAATAGTTTTTCGAACTAACACATTAGTTTTGGTGATGTAATGGATAAATCAGCATAGTTATTAAAGGGCGTTGATATCCGCACCACACTTTCGGTTATTCGCACTCACCGCTATTCGTAAATATTGTTTTGAGTTAATGGCTATTTGCAAGCAAATCATTTTTTGCACCGCATTATTTAACTTGAAAAAAATCAATTGTTAAATATATTTTCATTATCAAAACAAGACTAAAATTATATTCAAAAAATATATTGGAGTCCAAACATCATATCCAAAATATATCAAATTCCAAAATTCTTATTCAAAAAATATATTATAGTACAAACATCATATCCAAAACATCATAGAGAATGATGAATTAAATCTTCTCTTCACTTATAACATCTGCAAAAATGAAAAAAAGAATTAGATATATATATATTTAATGAAAATATACTTATATAAACAATGAACTTATTATGCGCACCTTCTCATACTATATCGTCCCACTAACATTATATTACATAACCAAGACTTCTACTAACACATCGAGCCCACTCAATATGCTCCTCTTTTGAACAAAAACTTTTGTCGGTTTGAAAATTCTTGGTCAAATCAATTTCAAACTTTTCATCCATTTCCTCATATGATTTGTTTGAATCTAAATGATGAAAAAAGAAATACAAACATTAAGGGAACACACAAACTAATTTAAATACAATGCTTTTTTGTGAGTATGTACATACCGATTATCACTAAAGATGTAGACATTTACTCTTCAGAAGAAATTTGTCCAAATAAAGTATCCTAACAGTAGAAAAAAATTAATGATCATAAGGTTTAAGAACATTCAGTAAAGGGAGATGACATATGAAATATTTGAAGTTTTATATTGCTTATATGCTGCTCGATACCAAGTGTAGTAACTATAACAATATGAATGCTTAACTTGTATCGAACACATTCCAAGCATTTGGTAAAAAAATTGAAGAAACACATTTACTTGATTCTTGTTTTGACCGGGATAGGATAGTAGATGAAACTATTGTAATTGGATATGTGAAAATGGAAATAAACTCTCAAAAATGATCATGAAGGGCCAATAAGAAGTAAAATATAATATATTTGTTACTGTTTAAGTTCATCAAACATCCTCACTCCAAATCGAGAGGGAGTGTTAAACATTAATCAAGAGCAGACAAATGGTGGATAGCAGATGTAGAAATTTGACTATATTTATTACTTTTGAAAAAAACCAAAGGCCTACAATATTTATTTAAATCAATTCTCCATCAGCTTCGCAGTTTTGATCCTATTCTCTCCCACTTGATCCTAGTTGGAGAAACCCCCACTCCACTAAAAAAATCTAACTCTGTAAATGATCATCCTAACAAAGATAATTGAGGCAACAAATTAATGAAGAAGGAACTCACAAAGTGAGAGATGAGGGAAGAACCCCCTTCTTTTGACGGACAGAAGGAGATAAGGTGTTATCAACAATCCCTTAGAAATGAAGGCTTCGTTTGGGGGGACTTATTTTCACCGGTCAAGCGGTTATGACCGCATAAACCGGGCCTTAATTAAGGTTCGGTTCATGCAGTTGTAACTGCTTGAATTGTAAAAGTAAGTCCTCCCAAACAGAGCCGAAGTTGTAGACGATGGCCTGGTTATGCAACTCATGTAACTGAGAAGGAGTGACGGAGTCTTGAATCAAATTATTCCTAAATCCAGTATTTTCATTTCTCCTCTCGGCCTCTATTGTCGTTGTCTTTAGAAAATTCAAATTGATTTGATGATACCAAACCATGATAAAATAAGGCGTGGAATATGGATTTTGATTAAAAGAAGAAATAAAAAGAAACTGGTGAAGAAATGGCTATGTTCATACATAATCGCTAATTAGATGTTTGAACACCTACAAGGCATTCACGTAATTGTTACTCATTAACCCGTTGGATGTTCATTTGCTAATCAGTCTGCACTAACCAGGTACCAAAACAAAGTGGAGAGTGTGCAGTGGTTGTTACAGTTTCATGGAGAACCAAAGTGGAGAGTGTGGAGCAAGGATGAGGAGATCATACCTGAGAATGGATCTCTTGGGGGTTGAATCGCCGGACAAGTTGAATTGCAGCAAGATGAGAAACCCTAGATGGGGAGGCGGGCGATAGAGATGATGCGTGCGGGCAGGAAAAAAATCGCGTGCATTGAAGTAAAAAACACCTAAAAGCCAATTTTGTGTGTTGTTATCCAGAGGAGTAGTGCGGATATCAGGAGCCTTATTAAAAGGTGATTGTGGGTTCGAATCCTACCGGGCATAGTTTTTTTAAATATTCCTGTGCGTGACTTCTTTAGTCCTATATCACTAAACTATAGAGGCTTCTTGTTTTATATAAGGAGAATAAAGAGCGTAGCTTTATCATTGTTTCTAATGGTAGGATAGCCTAATCAGGGGTTTCCTGTGTTCATGGGTTGGCATGTCCATGTGTCTCGCCAAGCATGATTTGTAGGCCCAATGAGCCCTCTTTTTACCTGCCCAGTAAAAAATGGATGTTCAAGATTGATTTGGAGGGCCTCGAAGGTTACAACTTGCAATCACAATGACCAACAATACTTCTTTGTATATATATAGATATACAAGTTTTTTCGCACGTGTTTGTGTGTGTGTGTGATTCCATCAAACTGCATTAACGAAACTTCAATTTTTTGGATGGCACGGATGAGAGAGAATGAAATCCCATGATATCTACTCAAAATTTATTTTAAATAAAATAAATTCATATTTGTTATAATCTGCTCCTTCGCCCACGCTTCCCTTCGCCGCCACTTTTTGATCATCTCCCCAAAGAGTGCATTCATCACCTTTCTCAGTTCAATCATCTACTTCCTCTTCCCCACCCACTCGCAACCACCTTGCAAGCGGCACAAAATTCTCCAAGCTCGTCTATCCTGTCAACCGGAACACGACCGTGAGAGCTCAATTTAAGCCCGTATGGAGGTGCCGACGACATTACTGGATCCCACTGGCTACCCCCATCGGGGTCGCTAACGTCCGACGACCCCGTCGGAGGAGTCCGGTAAGGCCGAAGGACGAATCACGTTTTCCCCTCCCTCTCACTTTCTCCCCTCTCCGCTCTTTCTCTCTTCTCCCTCTCTCTCTTCTGCACTTGAAAGTAGCAGCAGATTAATAGTGGAAGACAAAAATCAACCGCAAAACCAGGAGTTCAGAAAATCAAATTGCGACCTACAAAGCACTGTCTTAAAAATCACGGCCGCGACTGGCCTCCACCGTGATTTTTTTAAGCAGATAGCAGCGAATGATGACAAGCAAACAAAGGAGGGTTAAAATCAAAAACTCAAATGTAACGGACAAAACACGATAGCAATCAAATGTTTCTTTATTATATAGTATATATATATTATATCATATATAAAGAAATATCAAACTCGTGAATTATAAACTCATTGAAATGATTACAACAATCAAATCTAGATGGATTATTTCATAAGCCATTAATTTGTTTAATATTTTAAAAGAAATACAGGTATCCTAAACCTATAACATGTGAAGGACAGAGAGAGAGGGAGGGAGGGAGAGAGAGGGAGGCAGAAGGGAAATTTTTTTTGTATGTGCAATGTTTGATGTCATGGTCCAAAAATAAATAGGGTCCCACTCTTTATTTACGGAAAGCCTTACTCCTATTTCACGCTTCTTTGATTTAATCTTGTCTTTTGGCGAAACGCTCCCGATTTTTTGCCAAAAACTTAGCATTTTCCTCCCTTGTCGAAAAACAGTAGATCCTTCTCTCATTGTCATTAATGTTCTCTCAACCTTAGTTCTAGGGTTCAACCGTTCTTCTCCGTCGATTGCCTCTCCAACCTCACAGTTCTTGCACCTCATCTACCGCTTCCCGTCCATACGAAGAAGACATTTGATGCCCTTTTGATTATGTATTTTTTATTCTTATTTTGTAAGCTTGTTTTCTAGTTTATGAACACTTTAATCGGATGGAGCCACCCTTCCAGAAAACCTAAAGAAATGTTGTGACTGGAAAAAAATGTGCTTACAGTTGCTCCTGTCTTTATAGATGTTTACAGAAATGTTATGACCTTATTTTACAATTTAAAACCCTATATATTGGTTGCTTGTTATGAATCCAAATTTTTTGTATTCCAGTTGTAACTTCCTTATTTTTTTATTGTTCTCTTTTGTGCAGTATATTCTTACAATTGCATAAATGTTTATTTTTGTAGTTGTAAGTCCTGGATTGTAAATGTTTGTAGTTGCTTATTTGTATCTGCTTACTATTATGTTTTTATGTATAATTACAGTTGTAATTATAGTTGTATTACAGTTCAAAATTTACATGTAATTACAGTAGTATTTTAGGTGTAATTACAGTTGTAATTACAGTTTTTTAGGTCTAATTACAATTGGACTTACAGTTGTTTTTACATTTCATAATATACGTGAAAATTTTCACTGTTTTGTTAGACCACCTGCCTACAGTTTAATTTTAAAGGATATTTATAGTTTAAATTTTTGCTAGTGTTTTTTTTTTCAATTCAATCTTTCAGTTGTAACTTTTTTATTTTTATGGTTCATTGTTTGGTAAGGTTATCATTTATAAAATATTTAGCTCATATGTGATATCTAAATAGAGGTTCTATCCAGTTCTAAGTTTTTTTGGGTTGAACATGTTAATTCAGTTGTAAATTCCAGTTATAACCTCTGTTTTATTTTATTGTTACAATTGACTTGTGATAGCTCTTTTGTAGGTTTGTACAGTTAATTGTTTTGATATTGTAATTATAGTTATTTTAAAAGATATAAGTTCAACTGCAATTACATTTTTATGTATAATTACAGTTCATATTGTAACTTGTAGATGACAGTGGTAGATATAATTACAGTTGTAACTACAGTTCAAAAATTTGTCTGTACTTTTTCTTTGTTTTGTTAATGTATCTGCTTACAGTTATATGCTTACAGTTCTAATTTTAACTAGTATTTTTTTAACTTTTCAATTCGTAATTCCAGTTGTAAATTATCTATTTCTTATGGTTCTTTGTTTCTTATGGTTATATTTTTGTAATATATTTTGCTTATATGTGACATCCAAGTCAAATTTATAAGTTTTCTAAGTTATTCTTTGGTCCAAGAACTACAAGTAAGATTAATTACACATTATATGTGATTTTTTTTGTATTTATATATGTTAATTCCTAAATTTTGTTATAGTGTTTGGGAGTAACTATCTAAACTCTAAATGTGCAGTGTCTAAGTTCAAAATGAAGTCCATCCTTTGTTCGATTTTTTGAAGGAGGAATCCAATAATATTTTGAGGGAAGTAGGTGTTTTTCAACTGTTTGAGATGCCCAGTTAGCCTCAAAATATCCCCCACTTTATGTTCTTGTAAATATGGATAAACAAGCTTTTATGCTAGGAAATAACTACTTGCAATTGACAGTTAATGAGGTAGCCTTGATTTTGGGTCTACCAAACCGTGGACTAGACTTTACATTTGTTAGACTACCCTGCACAGATTAAACCCATAAAGTTATGATTGAGAAAATGAATACTCTCATTGTTGATGATTGGTCTCCGACATTTGAGAGTAGAAGAGTGGATGTCCTAATAAGTTATTTGGTGAATGTTTTCTTTTTTTGTTGAAAGGGATGAAGATCCCAAGTTCCTTGTACAAAATTCATGGTTTATCGACCTTCGTAAAGTATAACTGGCCGAAGGCAATACATCGTTTTTTACTATCATAAGTTGATGCTTTATGTCAAGCTAGTATAGTAAAAAGGTTAGTGTAAATATGAGACACCTAGAGGGATGTGCAACTATATTATTGGTAAGAAGGATAAATTTCAAAGCATATTCTTTATATTAATCATTTTGTATTAATATCCTTATTGGTTGTAAGTGTAGCAGTATGATCAGACAAACGACAGGTGGTTGTGAATGAATTAGCAAGACTACGAATTTGTAGGTGGTTAGCTAGGAAAAATTACGGAGCATAATTTTGCTTCAATCTACTTATGCAACTACAGATGACAAATGAGTTCAGTATTACTTTAATAATTGTAACTATAACATGATTTATTATAGTGACGTTTAAACATGTTTTTGTTGTACTATAGGTTAGACCAAAGTTTTTAGACATTTTGAAGAACTATAAATGTTTACTCGCGGAATAAGATGATGATTCTGACTTCGAACCAGTGAAGAAGAAGAAGAAGGGTAAGGAAGTGAATGAATTTGATAAGCAAGCTGATTTGGTGTTAAAAACTGAGATAGAAGATAATGTTTTTAGTACTGAAGAACATCAACTTACTGCTAAAGATGAGAAGAAATTATAGAGGGAAGCTAGAAAAAATATGGTGAAGAGGAAGGTAAAGAAGGAAGAGAGAAGACAAGCGAAGAATCATTATTCGATGAGGCGTGGCGGGGACTAGAGACCGTCTCCAGTCCTTTATTAAATCGAAAGTCCAGAAGGAGGTGGAAACAATAAAAGATTTTTGTGAATCATGGTTTATAAGGTTGGAAGTCAAATCCTATGGTGGACCATAACTACTGCAAGAAACATCCACTCCATTGCCCATTTCCTCTCCAAAACCATGTCTGTCTGTAGTCAAAATAGAATCAGAGAACGATGAAGATAATGTTCTTATTATTAGTTTATGAAAGACTTGATTTCAAGAGCCTAGAAACCTAGAGGGGGGGGGGGGTGAATAGGTTCTAATATTTTTTAAACAACTTTTAGGCAAACAGCTAGATTAATCTCAGCATAAATAATTCTAATCACAGAACACAATTCACATCACATCATACACAAGATTTATAGTGGTTCCCCATGGTATGGGTACATCCACTTCCCCCTTCGCCTATCCAGTAGATAACTGGATTCATCCCAACTTTCTTCCACTGGCTCGGATCCGCAGATCTTACAACTCAGAACTAAATTGGTTCCTACACCTCCGACTTAAACAAGTCCTACATAAGATTCTTCCCAAGAATCCTACCTCAGGCCTCAGCCCTACCTCAGCCTTTATCACTAGGCTTACAACTCAGACTTTTCACAAGTCCTACCCCTCAGGCTCATAACCCTACCTCAGCCTTTATAATTTTAGGCTTATAACTCAGATCTTATAATAGATCCTACAAGAATTTGAATGTAATAAAGATACAGAAAATTCACCAGATAGATTTCTCTATTGGTGTAGGCTTCTTGATCAGTTCTTGAATAAACTGACTCTTATGATCCAACCTGACTTAGCTGTTTCAAAGCTTCTTTATAGAACAAAATAAAGTTTATCTTCACTTGATGTAGAAGTTGATCTTCAGTCAGCTTCTTCCTTAAATTCAGAATGAAATCTGAATCTTTCTTGCAGACTGTTCTGGATCTACCTTCGTAAAGGTTTCCCCTGTTCTTCACGTGTTCTCCTTATTCTTGTCTTCTCGTTGTTCGTTGTTGTCTTGTTATCACTAACCAGTCTCTTATATAGAGTTTCCCCATGATTACTGGCTGATCTAAGTTGTAATAACCTTCTGACAGTTCTGATAGAGGTGTCAGACCGGTTGGTTACGACAATTGACGAGTCACCAGTCATGTCAGTTGATTCTTCAAAAGCTTTCCAACTCAGCATGAACCACTCAGCAAATTGCTTCACATGTGTCGACACAAATACACTAAGTGTCGACACAAGTCTTCATGATGTCGACACAACATTCAATGTGTCGACTCCGTCCTTCTTTTGCTTCTCGACACTTCTTCTGTTGTACGTGTCAACACAAGTCTAGTGTGTAGACACAAGTCTTCATGTCTCGACATATCTGATGCAGACAGATGGCGTTGAGTGTATGTCAGACGGCGTTGAGTGTATGTCAGACGACGTTGAGTGTGTGTCGACACAAGTCTTGTGTGTCGACACAAGTCCTTCTGGTCTCGACATAGCTGTTGCCGACAAACGGCGTTGAGTGTATGTCGATAGCGTTGAGTGTGTCCAGATGGCGTTGAGTGTGTGTCGACACAAGTCCTGTGTGTTGACACAATTGCTTCTGATCTCGACATAGCACTTATTGAGAGTTGATGTGTCGATACAAGTCTAGTGTGTCGACACAACTGCTTCTAGTGTCGACATAACTCATGTGTGTCGACTTAGCTTCTGCTTTATATGTCGACACAATTCCTGCCTCAGGTGTCGACACAATTTCTGGGTGTCGACACAACTTCTTCATAAGTGTCGACACAGCTTCTTCATAAGTGTCGACACATTTCCTAGGTGTCGACACAGCTTCTTCATAAGTGTCAACACAATGCCTGAGTGTCGACAAAACTTCTTTATAAGTGTCGATAAAATGCCTGAGTGTTAACACAGTTTCTTCACAAGTGTCGACACTTATACTTAGAAAATTTTCTTCCAATTCTTAAACCTGCACAATGAAACTCAAACATATATCAAATACAAATTGATGTATATCATTGACTAAGATGAGGCTTTTCCAAATCTGGTACATATTTTCAGTGCACCCAACAATCTCCCCCTATTTGGAGAAGTCATAACCCTTAGTCAAAGATATACATCTCTTATAATAAAACACAATAGAAATAGATGTAAATACATTTCACAGCAGGGTAATATATAATCACTGTAAATAACTAAACTTAATACTGAAATTGATTTTATTTAATCAAAAAAATGATAGGTTTACATGATTTTCTTTTAGAAAAAAAACAAAATATTACATTATTCTATACATAAGCCTATCTATCCTATCAATGACTAGGCTCCTTAATTACAATGCCTTTTCCTGACTTGATCTTATCCTACATAGGAGGTTCAGTATCCTCAGTAGGTTTCTTTCCTTTCAGAGCTTTCTTCTTTTGTTCTTCAGCCTTTATTCTTTGCCTTTTAAAATAATGAAATGGCTTTGGGAAGTACTTTCTTTGCTCCTGAGCATTAGCAGGTAGCTTCCAAGCTATAACACTCCTTCTGTGTTGAAGAATGGTTTCCTGTTCAGCTTGGTACTTGTTCCATTCTTCCTCTGAATACCATTTACCCATATCATGGGTCTTGTCTTTCACAGCTTTCCAGGCAGTCAATATAATATTCCTTGAAGTAGGACTCCATTGCTCAAAATCAGGCTTCAACTCAGCCTGTTCTCTGAACCTTTTCTTAGAAAGTTGTGCTTCCTTCTGAGCTTCAATGGCAGCTTCTGACATTTCTACTTTTTCAATGATAACAATTTGTGCCTCCTATGGAGGACTGTACATTTTCTGAACTTCCTCTTGAACCATTTCAAAGTCAGCTGGAAGGTAAATCACCTGAGTAACTTCAGCCTGATCTCCTTCAATATAAGCAGGTTGTATTCTAGACTCTGTAACATTATCATCATCACACAAGGTAGGATATCCAAGAGTTGCTCTGATGTTATTTGATATCCATTTAGCATGATCAGAGCTAGCTTTGACTACTAACCTCTCCCCCTTTATGACTTCTCTTTCAATATGATCTCTCATATCATCTTTTTGAAATCTAACTTGATTAACAACATAGTCTGTTCCTTCTTTAAAATAGTCTCTGAACTTTGTCAAGAAATCAGAGATATTCTTCTGAGAGGCTTGAAATGTTGCCTGAATAGCAGCTATATCTTCCTTTAATTGTTTGGACACTTCAGCTTTCACAGTAGTTTTAAGATCAACAATCTTTGTCAATATAGTATGGTGTGAATCTTTCAGATTATCATTCATTCTTATCTGATTCTCAAGACGATATCCCTGCTTTACTGCAATGTCTTCCACCTTAGCTTTCAGATCTTATTGTTGTTTGGCAAAAAATACCACAACATTACCTCATTTATTGAAGCAATCTGTCATTTCCTTTTTATTTTGATTGACTTCAAATCTGATTGACTTGATGTCCCGGGCCAATTGGAATTGTAACTCCTTGTGAGTTTCATCAACATACTTTTCCAGAGATTGTCTTTGCTCATCCAATTTTAATTTAATTTGGACCAGTAGTGAACTGAAGTCCATGCAAGGAGCTGGTGGTGTTATGCCTGTTTGCAAGGCCTTTTTGTAGCCTGTAGTCTTTTTCATTAAGGCAACCATTTTTTTTTCTTAGCCATAGTGGCTTCTTCATCATCAGATAATTCAGATGTACTTTGTATATCAACTGGTTCTTTATTAGTTGGGGCATACTGAGACATCTCCCCCTCAGTCCTTGGTAAATCTTTTTCTTTGATTTGCTCCTCCCCCTCAGTCCTTACTGTAGGTGGATCAGGGAATAGCTCCTTCATAATGAACTCCTGCTATATCTATACAGGAGGAACATGATTAGTTTTTAAAATAAAAGATTTTCCCTGAACAGTCAGATTATTGTTTAGGTCCCTCTCTTCAAAGGAGATACTTACTTGCTCAGCTTGAGCTTCTTTCTCAATATTATTTTAAGCTTCCTTGTTGATTTCAGATACTATATTCATAACAGTATCTGTAGCTAATTCACTCTGTAGGGCAGCTTCAATAATGCCTCTTTCTTGGGCAGGAAGCTCAGTTTGTTCAGGGTTGTCTCCCCCTTGAGTGGAGTCTATCTATTGTTCTTGGGGCTCACTGTCATCCACTTGATCTTTGGCTTCTTTTGGTTGCTGATCTTCATCTGAGCTGAAGACCACCTCTTCTTCAGAATCACTAGAGGATTCTGCTTGTTGAACAACTTTCTTCTATTTTTTATCTTTCTTAATTTATTTCTTAGGAGTAGTGACTTCCTTTGTCAAAACCCTATCCCATCTTGAAAGAATTCTCACATCCATTCTCCTCATGTGATTGATTTTTGATCCAGGCACTTGGTTCAAAACATCTGGTATTACTGAAGATAAACATAAACTTAGGATCCTACCCAGGTTTGGTTTCTTCACTCCTTCTTGGATCTTGTCAAACACTACTGATACCCAGTCAGTTTTTACTTTGAATATGATCCTTATCATCAGATTGAACATGTAGACAAAAATTCGGTCATTTCCACCGGTCTTACATAGAATCACCTTCCCTACTATTTCAGATAAGAACTTTCCTTGGGAATTCATCCCTTTCCGAGTAATGGATGATCCTACTTTGATATCAGGGCTTAGTCCACACCAGCTTAGTGCTTCTTTAATCAGGGAAGGAGTTATTTCATCAGTATCCTTAATCAAGGGAAGCTGAAGAGATTTCCTGATAGTCTTCAGTGTGAGTTTCACTTGGGAATCCTAAACAGTGGCTTTGATTGTCTTCCCTTTAGTATCCACGGTAGCTGATGAATAGAATTTCATTACTTCCTTTTTACATATCTTGGTTGATTCAGAGACCAAGAATTCCAAACCATTTTCTGAAATTAGGGCAATGACACCCTGAATTTCTTCCAAAGCTGTCGTGAACCCTCCACGAACCAGCTCATATCCTTCATTGACTTTGCCATCCTGATGAGGCGCCATTGACGAGAGAGATGGAAGAGAAAAGAAGTGAAGGTCTTTGTCGACACAAGGTGCAGAGCCAAGAATTCTGAAAGTGTAGTCGACCAGATTTTTGCTTCACCTATTTTTAGTGTCAGTGAAAAGGGCAGGTCAAAAGACGGGCCTTAGTCGACAAACTTGTACACGTGTCTCAGAAATGACCTAGGTCTCGACAGAACTTAGGTTTAGTCGACACGACTATGTGTCGACATACTAGTTCCTGTGTCGACATACTGGTGTTTGAGTCGAGAAAACTTATTTTTAGTCGACACATCTATGTGTCGACATACTTGTGTCAGTGTCGATACAGGCTACTTAAGTCTCGACAGAGTTGTATCAACACCAACTTTTGAGAGTCGACACAAAAATCCTCTAGACATAAGGTCTTAATAAGGTTGTGTCGAATCAATTCTTCTGTCGACACAAACTTTATACTTAGACAAATTTACAGAGAAATTTGGTGCTTACATATTCTTCTTGGGGAAGCTTGTGCTAACCTATTCTAGGTTTAACATACCTAATTCAATTTTAAAATAATTGAATTTAATTTCATCCAGAGGTTTTGTAAAAATATCAGCTATTTAATTATCTGTGTTCAAAACCTCTATACTAATATTTTCCTTCTCAATATGTTCTCTGATGAAATGAAACTTAATTTCTATATGCTTGGTCCTACTATGTGATACAGGATTCTTAGCAATAGAAATAACACTAGTAGAATCACAAAACTGTGGAATTCTACTTACCTTGATGTCATAGTCTTCAAGTTGATGTTTTATCCACATCAATTGTTCACAACAACTACCTGTAGCTATATACTCTGATTCAGCTGTTGATATAGCAACACTAGTTTGCTTCTTGCTGCTCCATGACACTAGCCTCCCACCTAGGAATTGATAAGTACCTGTAGTACTCTTCCTGTCTTTTTTACATCCTACAAAGTCTGCATCTGAGAAACCAGTTAGTAGGAAATCTCTATTCTTAGGGTACCAAAGGCCTAGATTAGGTGTGCCCTTAAGATATCTACAAATTCTCTTAACTGCAGTATAATGAGATTCCTTTGGGCAAGCTTGGTACCTAGCACAGACACATGTTGCATACATGATGTCAGGTCTACTAGCAGTCAAGTAAAGTAGGGAACCAATTATCCCTCTATACAAAGACTCATCAATTGGTTTCCCTACCTCATCTTTGCCTATAGGCATACTTGTTCCCATTGGAGTTTTCATGGTGGAGGCTGAGTCCATTCCATACTTCTTAATCAACTCCTTGGTAAACTTAAGCTGGGATATGGACAATCCACCATCAGTCTGTCTTACTTGAAATCCCAAGAAGAACTTCAGCTCAGCCATACTGCTCATCTCAAACTTCCCTTACATAATTTTGACAAACTTTCTACAAAGGTTGTTTTCAGTAGATCTAAAGATAAAGTCATCAACATATATCTGGACTAGGATTATCTTGCCTTTAGATTCCCTATAGAATAGAGTTTTGTCTATCTTTCCTCTAGATAATTTATTCTCAATAAGAAAAGTAGACAAGGTTTCATACCAAGCCCTAGGGGCTTGTTTCAAACCATATAGAGCTTTCCTAAGCCTATATACATAATCAGGATAATGAGAATCTTCAAAACCTGAGGGTTGTTCAACATAGACTTCTTCTTTTAAATCACCATTCAGAAATGCTGATTTTACATCCATCTGATATATCATTAACCCTTGATAGGTAGTATAGTCCAAGAACAACCTTATAGCCTCCAGCCTTGCCACTTGGACAAAGGTTTGATCAAAGTCAATACCTTTCTCTTGCCTGTAGCCTTTTGCTACCAGTCTGGCCTTATTCTTGACTATAGTGCCATTCTCATCAAGCTTGTTTATGTAGATCCACTTTATTCCTATAATATTGTGATCCATAGGTTTAGGAACCAGTTCCCAGACTTTACATCTTCTGAACCGAATGAGCTCTTCTTGCATAACATCAATCCAGTTGGAGTTTAACATAGCTTCTTCAAACTTCATGGGTTCTATTTGAGACAGGAAGCTAGAAAATAGAACTATGTTCATGCTCTTGCTCCTAGTTAGAACACCTTGACTTGCATCACCAATGATTTGGTGAGCTAGATGATCCTTCAAGTGTCTTCTGGCTGGAGGAAATCTGTCAACCTCATGCCTTTCTTCATTTTTCTCAACTTGATGCTCCTCATTGTCTTCTTCATCCAGTGAGACTTGTTCTCCCCTTGGACAACTTGCATCTTTTTCTTCATCCAGCCTAGCAGGAACTTCTTCATTGATGGTTAGCTTGTCCAGCCTATCTGTTAGACCTGTAGAACCAACTGAAGGACTAGACAATTCACTGTTAATAAACTTTGACTCATCAAATACACCTTGTACATATTCTTCTACAACTTGGGTAGTCAAATTATAGATTTTGTATGCCCTACTATGATTGTTATACCCAACAAATATCCCTTCTAGGAAGTTGGCAGCAAACTTTGTTTGGTAGTGCTTACCATTAACTAGAACAAAACTCTTGCTACCAAAGATTCAGAAGTAGGAAATATTTGGTTTTCTGACTTTCAAAATCTGGTAGGGAATCATCTTGTGTTTCTTATTGATGGAGGCTCTATTGAGTACATGACATGTAGTATTTTCTGCCTCAACTTAGAAGTATTCAGGGAGAGTAGTGTCACTAAGTAGTGCTCTACTTGCCTCAATTAGAGTCCTATTCTTTCTTTCAATAACACCATTTTGCTGAGGAGTTCTAGGTGAGGAAAATTCCTGATGAATCCCAAGTTCTTCACAGAACTTTGTCATACATTTAGACTGAAATTCAGTTCCATGGTCACTTCTGATTTTGACCACTGAATTGTTATATTCATTCTGAATTTGTCTAACAAATGTCTGAAAAACAGTTGGGGTTTCAGATTTCTGCCTCAAGAAGAAAACCCATGTATATTTAGAATAGTCATCCACAATAACTAGTGTGTATACTTTCTTACCAAGACTGTGAAGTGACATAGGACCAAACAAATCCATATGTAAGAGATATAAACATCTCATTGAATCTTTGATATCAAGTTCCTAGAAAGAGGACTTAGTCTGCTTGCCCTTTTGACAAGCTGAACACACACCCTCTTTAATGCACTTGACTTGAGGACCATTCCTCACTAACCCCATACTGAATAGTAGCCATATTGACTTATAGTTCAGATGAGCAAGCCTTTTGTGCCATTTGACACATAGTGAGGCCTTTTCTCCTGCTACTAGACAAATGGGTGAGTTGTTAAACTCACAATCTAGGTTAAGGCAATATACATTTCCTTTCCTAGTGCCAGTCAAAATGATCTCTTGATCACTTGACCTTCTTATTTGGCACTCCCCTTTGAGGAAAGAGATGTAATAAACTAGATCACTAAGTTGACTTATGCTAATCAGGTTATGTTTTAGACCCTTCACATAAGCCACTTTAGTGATAGTAATTGATCCACTAGAAATATTACTAAATACTTTGATGATTCCATTTTCTGATCCACCAAAGATAACTTTGGGTCCATTCTCTATGGTACATAATCCCTCAACATTCTTCTAGTTCCAGTCATGTGTCTGGAACATCCACTATCCAAGTACCATATAGGGTTATGGTCACTTGGATTTACCAGCATCAAATAAAGAATCACTTATCCTTAGAACCCAACTTGCTATTGGGTCTTAGATTCTTGTTAGTTTGAAATCCTACAGCTGTTCTGACAGGAAAACTACTATTGGTTTTAACACTTGTGTTAAACCAGCAATCCATTGCAAAGTGGCCCACCTTGCCATAATACCAACACTCAAATCTATTATAACTTTTCTTAGGTACAGACTTCACTACTTTATTGCCAGTAGTCCTGTTAAGTGTTGGTGTTGGAGCAGCAAACTTCAAGAATTCCTCTTAAACCTAATAGGCTTGCCTATAGTGTGGCCTATTGGCATTTGCACTCTTGCCTATGAGATTTCCATACTCACAGTGACCATGAGTAGTGTCATGATCATACCTGTTTGTAGGATTCATCACCTTCCTAAAGAAGATAGGGGGCTTTGCAGCTAGAGGCTGAACTGGGGCCTTACCTTTTCTATGTGAATTGGTGGCCCTAGTTCTTCCCTTAAAACCTAGACCAGTCTTTCCTTTATAAGAAAAACAATTGTCTATTAGGGGTAAGACAGATTTTTGATTGGAGAATTTAGCCACTACCTCTCTTTCTTGATGAAGTTTTGCCTCCTGTTTATTGATATGATTCTCCTTGAAAGAGATTGTGCCCATCTGAATAAAAGTAATGTTTTTCAGTTTGGAAACCTCATTCAATTTTAGATCCAACAGCTTTGCTGAATCAACTACAGCCAGCTTAAGAGACTCAATCTCCTTGGCCTGCTCTTTGACAAGAAACTTGCTCTTCTTCAGAGCATGCAACAACCCACCATACTCATCAATGAGTTGATGTATATCCCCCTCAGACTCAGAACCATCCACTTCTCTTGAAGCAGATGCTTCTGATTCTGATCCAGTAAAGTAATCAGAAGCTAAGGGAGAATTGTATACCTTACTTGGTCCAGGCTGATCCTGGCACTGATCATCTTCTGATTGAGCTGTCAGCCCTTTACAGAAATATTCTTCAACTCCATTTATGGAGTCCAGCATTTGTAGAATTTCTAGTTCCCTAGAATCCTCTTTTGTTGAGAACAACCCAACATATGCTTCTGCATCTTCTTCTCCAGATTCTGAAGATGAAGAGTCTGTCCAACTCTTCTCCTTCTCAGCAATAAGGGATTTCTCCTTCTTGCCTTCTACTTGCTATTTCTTCTTGTCTTTAGACTCCTTCCTCTTATCAGGACAGTTAGCTATGACATGTCAATGCCTGTTGCAGCAATAACAAATAATCTTAGATTTAGATTGTTTACTAGGTTTAGAGGCATACCTGTCCTCCTTGGGAGTCTTCTTTTTCTTATAATATTCATCCTTGGAGTAGGATGTTGATGGCTTGGTTCTCCACTTCTTCTTTTTCATGAACCTTTGGAACTGCCTTGTAAAGGCAGCAAAGTCCTCATCAGAAGTGTGGCTATCTGATGGGTTGTTGTTAGGATTTCCTTCTTCTGCCTCAGCACTCCTTTTGGGTGGAGATGGAGATTTTCTCCTACCCTTTCTTGCGCCTTCATCCTTGAAGGCTACTGACTTTTCTTTGTACTCAGATCTGCTGCCCTTCTCCTCCTCTTTTCTGGTAGGAAGCTGCATTTCATAGGATAATAGCTTTCCAAAAAGTGTGGGTGGAGGTGTATCAGCCAGCCTTGCCACTTCTCTAATGACACATATCTTAGTGTCTTAATCCTTTGTTAGGGAACTAAGACACTTGTCATTCAGTTCATAAGTACTGAAGACTCTTCCATAGGTTATCAGCTCATTTACTATTCTGAAGAACTTCTTGTAGCACTCAGCTATGCTGTTAGACTTGGTTTGTCTAAAGCTTTCATATTCCTGATTCAGCATAGACTTTCTGTCCTCTCTAACTTCTTTTTTATCCTCCATGTAGACAATTAATGTGTCCCACATTTCTTAGAGGTTTTACAGTGCACCAGATTCTGAAATGTGGCATCATCAATAGCACTTATAATAATGTTTTGTGCTCTTTTGTTTAGTGTTGCCAGGATAATCTCATCCTTAGTCATTTCAGAATAGCTCTTACGGGTTTTAACATTTACATCCAAAACTGATACCTTCATTGGAATGAAGGGGCCTTCCTGTATTGTGATATAGATTCTTGGATCAGATGCTTCCATAAACAACCAAACCCTTTCCTTAAAAATGCCAAAGGATTCCTTCCTGCAGATAGGCAATTTTATAGATCCAAATTCCTTTTGATTTTCATTTGAAGCCATTCTTAATATCTGTTATTTGTCATGGAGATTCACTCAGACTGTTAGGTCAATCTTTGAGTAACCTCCCTCTGATACCACTTGAAAGACTTGATCTCAAGAGCCTAGACACCTAGAGGGGGTGGGTGAATAGGTTCTAATCTTTTTTAAACAACTTTTAGGCAAACAGCTAGATTAATCTCAGCACAGATAATTCTAATCACATAACATAATTCACATCACAGCATACACCAGATTTATAGTGGTTCCCCAAGGTATGGGTACATCAACTTTCACCCTTCGCCTATCTAGTAGATAACTGGATTCATCTCAACTTCCTTCCAATGGCTCGGATTCGCAGATCTTACAACTCAGAACCAAATTGGTTCCTACACCTCAGACTTAAATAGTCCTACCTGAGATTCTTCCCAAGAATCCTACCTCAGGCCTCAGCCCTACCTCAGCCTTTATCACTAGGCTCACAACTCAGACTTTTCACATATCCTACCCCTCAGGCTCACAGCCCTACCTCAGCCTTTATAATTTCAGGCTTACAACACAGATCTTACAATAGATCCTACAAGAATTTGAATGTAACAAAGATACAGAAAATTCACCAGATATATTTCTCTATTGGTGTAGGCTTCTTGATCATTTCTTGAATAAACTGACCCTTCTGATCCAACCTGACTTAGCTGTTTCAAAGCTTCTTGATAGAACAAAATAAGGTTGATCTTCACTTGATGTAGAAGTTGATCTTCAGTCAGCTTCTTCCTTAAATTCAGAATGAAATCTGAATCTTTCTTGCAGACTGTTCTGGATCTACCTTCATAAGGGTTTCCCCAGTTCTTCATGTGTTCTCCTTGTTCTTGTCTTCTCATTGTTCGTTGTTGTCTGGTTGTCACGGATCAGTCTCTTATATAGAGTTTCCCCATGATTACCGGCTGAACTGGTTTGTAACAACCTTCTGACAGTTCTGACAGAGGTATTAGACCGGTTGGTTATGATAGCTTTTGAGTCACCAGTCATTTCAGTTGATTCTTCAAAGGCTTTCCAACTCAGCATGAACCACTCAGCACACTACTTCACATGTGTCGACACAAATAGACTAAGTGTCGACACAAGTCTTAATGATGTCAACACTGCATTCAATGTGTCGACTCAGTCCTTCTTCTGCTTCTCGACACTTTTTCTGTTGTATGTGTCGACACAAGTCAAGTGTGTCGACACAAGTCTTTATTTCTCGACATATTTGATGCAGACAGATGGAGTTGAGTGTATGTCAGACAGCGTTGAGTGTATGTCAGACGGCGTTGAGTGTGTGTCGACACAAGTCCTGTGTGTCGACACAAGTCCTTCTGGTCTCGACATAGTTGTTGCCGATAGACGGCGTTGAGTGTGTGTCGACAGCGTTGAGTGTGTCTAGATGGCGTTCAGTGTGTGTCGACAAAAGTCCTGTGTGTCGATATAATTACTTTTGATCTCGACATTGCACTTATTGAGAGTTGATGTGTCGACACAAGTCCAGTGTGTCGACACAACTGCTTCAAGTATCGACTTAACTCCAGTGTGTTGACTTAGCTTCTGCTTTATGTGTCGACACAATTCCTGCATCAGGTGTCGACATAATTTCTAGGTGTCGACAAACCTTCTTCATAAGTGTCGACACAATGCCTGAGTGTCGACACAACTTCTTCATAAGTGTCGAAAAATTTCCTCGGTGTCGACACAGCTTCTTCATAAGTGTCGACACAATGCCTGAGTGTCGACACAGCTTCTTCATAATGTCGACACAATGCCTTATTGTCAACACAGTTTCTTCACAAGTGTCGACACTTGTACTTAAAAAATTTTCTTCCAATTCTTATACCTGCACAATGAAACTCAAACATCTATCAAATACAAATTGATGTATATCATTGACTAAGATGAGGCTTTTCAAAATCTGGTACATATTTTCAGTGTACCCAACAGTTTAGTTAAAAATGTAAAGACCAGGATTTTTAGAAAGCATACACCATCAGACAGTCCTTTGAAAGGCAAAGGTAAGGTAAAAAAGGAGGACAGTTACCCTTGAAGACCATACATATCGGCTTCGTCACGTAAGGTTATATAAGTTATGCTGGAAAAATTTCCAGAAAGGTAATATCGCTCTTGTATATAATGTATATATTTTAAAAAATTTATGTTGCATAGTAATGTTTTTTGTTGGCTATTTTCAGTAGTGACACTGTTTTGAATAGTGGAAATATCTTGATGAAACGAGCAGTAATAGATGAACTACTTGGAGGTTGGTGGCTGCACAACACATATTTAAATGCGCATGTATTGCTACTTGTACAACCCGATGTTCGCCAAGTGAAATGGGCCAAGAGAGCTCGGGTCTGAGCAAGCCGAGTGGGCCCTCACCTGCCGAATACGACAGGCGATAGGTCTGGGGGGTTATGAGGTATGGATGTGCTCGCCCCATGGTATGAATAGGATGTGGGCGAGTGATGACCTCATCAAGTTCTCGCCGCTCACCTCAAGACGAGCCGAAGATTTGCGAGGCCGAGGGTTGGCGAGGCGAGACGAAGGTCGGCGAGGGCTTGTCCCTTCAGGGGATCTTCCATCCCAGGAGGATGGGGTCCCGCCACTAGTGAACTCCGGGAGAATTTTTCCTATAACGTTATATTTATTTTATTTATGTCTGCCGATAGCCATTCCAAGTAACGGAGTTTGGCTATTGGCAGGCCAATCTTGGCTGTGTATAGTAATACCAAAAGACAGGATTGTGCTACTAGTAGGTATAACATCCCTCAATTCAACTAGGCCCCTAGGATTGTTTTGTCATGACTAGGTCGTTACAAAACCCTAGGAAGCTCAAAAAGACCATGTGAACTTAGGCATGAAGGTGAAGATCACCATGGTCTGCAAATAACACATTCCAATTACCTAACCTAGGATTTGAATTTAGAGCATCAACTTCACTCCAGGACCCCACCTAGTCTCTCCTAACCCCCAAGGGAGTTCAATGGGTCACCAAGGGCCCATTGAGGTCAACTAAAGAGGTCAAGTTGACCAAAAGACAACCCTAACCCTAAAGTGGTCAAAGTGCCCTATTAAGGGTCAAGTGGCCTCCAAGGTGCCAAACCAGCCCAACCCAACCCTTCCTAGACCTTGGGGAGGCTAATGGGTCACCAAGAACCCATTGGGGTCAACCGAAAAGGTCAATTTGACCAAGTCAGCTCAACCCTAAAATTAGGTCAAATTAGCCCAAGTGGACCCAAATAATCCCAATCCACTTGGGCTAAGACTAATTTGAGCTGCCCATTAACCTTAGAAGGCTGAGAATTATCTAAAATGTCATTCATTTTCTTGAAATAGTGACTAGGAGAGAGAAAGCTCTATTTCCCCTTTAATGGAGGAGAGAGAAAGTGAAGAGAAGCCATTCATGACCAAGGTAGGCCAAAGGCCTCTCCACTCAATTCCAATGGCTGGATTCATCTTCCCTGGTTAATTAGGAGGAGACCAAAATCCATGGCTGACCCCTAGGTGGCTGGATTCAGAGGAATGTTAGTGGCTAATAACTTCACTAATGGCCATTAATGGCATTGAAGCCATGACCCTCCCTCTCCACCAACTTGTGCTTTTAAGAGCTTTCCCAGTACTGAGCAGCCATTTCCACCATTCCCTTGAAGGAGCTGAGCCCTTTGGTAGTGTGGTTACAGAGCACTGAGCACCTCCACCACCGAAAATGGAGACACGACGATCAACAAGGTTTCAACCATTCTAGAAGTCCACTTCTCCTACCCTCCCTCTGTGCTAGTATCCCCTTCTTCCGTTTTTCAAAATCCACAAGAAATGGTGAAACACCATTTCGGTTTTCATTGTTCTAAACTCAAAAAAATGAGTTCTACGGGAGAAAAACCGTCGGCCGGAGGTGGTGGCTTGGGGGATTCGCTGAAGAGGCCCTCAGGTGGCCGGAAAATGGAGTAGAAATCGGCCCAGGAGGAGGGAATCTTGGCCCTCGGCTAAAGGAAGAAGACGTAATCACGACTGTTGATTCAACTGTTAATATATTAAATATATATAGGAAATATTATGATTTAAATACCTAGAAAATACACTCTTGGATTGTAAATATAGAAGCCCTTAGGTGCTGAATCATGGAAAATGGCCAACATAAAAATTGTAGCCCTTGGAGTCTACTTTATTTTAAAATTTGTTTCAACCTATTTGGGTTAGTGGTCCGACCACAACACACGAAATGGTGCAATCTATACATAGGGTTATCCAGATACTAAATTGAGTGCCCCCATTAATCCAGCCATCCAGATGACTTGAGATTTGGACTGGGGGTCACACTTACATATACCTATGACATATCCAAAAATGTTAATTTTTATAATACAATTTTCTATAGTTTTTGTAAATATTTAATAATCCATGTATGAGTTAATTATAGGGTCTAATGATCTCAAATCCATCTAATATTTTGGTGGTTGACCATTAGAGTCATGACATGACTCTGGTGAAAATTCCAGCCCATTTGGGGTTGATTTTAGCAGGTAATGGTGTGACCAAAGTTTGGTCACTATAGGGAAAATTAGGGCAAGGGGGTAATTGGTGGGTTGAGTGGTCAATCCTCATCCAAAATGGATAAACTTTGGTCACTGCCTCAAAGTCATATAAAACACCCCCTCAAGAGAATTTGAGTGGTTTGGGGTGGAGATGCCCTAAGACCCTAGCGTAGGCCCTAGAGTTGAGGTTTTGGGCCTAGTGAAAGAAATGAGACTATATGTCCTTGGATGGTCTTGGAACTTGGTTGGTGAGTTCCTAGAGTAAAAAATAGGCTCTAGAAAGTGGTTTTTGGATTGTTAGGAACATATACCCTATTTATAATGGTTAAGGATATATTATGATACTTTGGTCCAATATTTAATTACATGCTCAAATGAGTTTGTATACTCATAAAACTTAGGCAGTGAACTTGAATGGATGATATTGTTCCCTAGAAATTCTATTGTGAATTTTTGATTGGTAATCATAGTACTTTATTCATAAACCCTAATTTTGACTTATTCAAAAGATAAATATTTTAAGGTTATTTGCTTCCTGGAAAATGATGAAACTTGGTTATGGAACATTTTAGGACACAATAATGCTATGTGAATTTTTATAAAAATATTGAAAGACTTCTCATATAAGCTCCTTCAAAGTGCCCATTTGTTGAATATTTTAATATAATTCATTTATGTGATCAATTTGAGTTGTAAAATCATAATTCTTGGTCAGTAGACTTTTCTAGTCATATTTATAATCTAGTATTTTTTAAAAAAAATTGGATGGTTGGTTTAATTTTTTCCCTATTTATCATTATATTGTGGTTATTTATCCAATAATTTGTTGAGGGTCAAATCTTTTTTGTAAAATTGGAATTTTTGATATTTACTGTTATTTTGATGTTAACAAATTGTCATAATTTTTCTAAGGCCATACCTAGTCAGAAAAGTGTACTTAGTGTTCAAAAGCATATGTGGCCTGATTTAATAGAAATTACAATAAATACCAGATAAAGTAGGAAAATTATAATCTTCTGTATTATTCCTAAAATATTATGATAGACCCCCAATAATAATCTTAGGTCATTTGGATGATTATTTGGAGGGTCAACATTCTTGCACATCATATAGTCAATTAGGTCTGCACACAGCAAAACCGTAGAATTAGGGAAACATGTGAACCTTGATATGGGGTAGTTGGTGTACCTGGTCTGATTGAGAATGAATAAGGTCACCAATAGAAGGCAGGTTGTGAGAGCCTGGTTGATTAAGGGCAAGGTTGTGCTCGGGATCGACGATGGATCGTCTTTCCCTATAAGAAGGCTAAATACACTTAGGGTTAGTTCAAGTGTAATGCTAAGGGCTTTGGACATGGGTAGATACCAACAATAGTAAATGCCTTGTGAAATGGAACTTTGGGCTTCAGCTACCATCATAGTTACTAGTGCCCCCGAGAGCCTTTCACCGGGCACACCCTGGGCTGTCCAAAGTTAATCTTAAACTGTAAGACTAGAATGATTAAAGAGCAACTAGTAAATACTAGTACTTCACTTTCACTCACCCCATAGTCACGAGAGGCTAGTTTTGTTTAGACTCATGAGTGGTAGGCTCGACAGTGGTAGGTACGGACTGGTTAGTCTGGGGAGTCAGTGGCTCGAAAGGTTTTTGTGACGGATGGGTTAGTCTAAGGAGTCAATGGCTCGGTGATTTATATCTATCATAATTGCATGTGCATAAAGGTGGTGGGTCTTCGATATTAGACAGTCATTTGTACTGACATCAATGCATTGACTCGGCAAGTATGGTTCTCACTTAGCCAAGGAAAAGTCTGGTGGGTTTGTCAGCATTAGTATGTGGTGACTCTGGTGTGTCCTTAAGAGGCGTACATAAGGGCTAGCCCTGGTAGTGTAGATACCTGCCTAGGAGTAGGGTGGCCCAACCCATTATCTCCATTGGCCACTACGGAGGCACCTGGGAGTGAAGCTAGCTTCCAAAACCAGGGAACTAAATGTCTGTGCGTATAGAGTTGGGTGTGTGTGTTGCACTTGTATGAACATAGCATTAAACCAGTATATCATAATATATCGTGTCATCATTACATTTAAACCCCTACCCCTATTGTATAATTTAGTATGAGGCTTTTTATATAATAGGCCTTGAAAAATGACCCCTTAATCTATAAGTTTGTATGGACATTCTTTTAAATTAAGGATAATTTTAATATAGCTTATTCACTTTACTATTTTTACTACTCTGTACTTTACTTGTTTACATTACTGCTTTATTTCTATAGTTCTTTTGTGTATACTCTTGCTAGGGCAGTTATCACCTGCTTATTCCACTCTGCTTTATTGTCCTCAGTATTCCTCCTCCCCGCATGGTTCCTAGGAGCCGCGAGAGTGAGGCGAGGATGATAGTGTCTTAGTCTTTTGACAAACGGTCGGAGGACCACATCATTTTAGGGGACTGAGCAGCAGGAGCATCAGCACTAGCAGGATGAGGAGGCAGGACATGAGGAGCAGTTGCTGCACACTACCGCTATTACACGGCGATAGGTCGAGGATAGATTTCATTTTGCTTCCACTTAAATGTCGTGAGTTGTGAGAGAGAGATCATTTGTAGTAGACATGTATCGAGCTTAAGCCCATTTTCTATTCTCTTTCTTACATTGTACTCATTGTGGACTATTGCTCTTTATATATATTGATAGTGAGTTATGATCTATGGACTTGTATCACTTACTTCTCTTTTGTTGATACATTGTGATGTGATCGTTTTAGCCGGCAGAATCGGTGCCATGCGGTAACATCTAACTTAGTAGTTGAAGTCACCATAAGGCAGCGGTTCTGGGCGTAAGTGATAACTTTTCAAAATTAAGTTATTTCGTCATTTCATTTACAAGTTTTCATCCTATATAAATAAAAAATCATTATTAAATCAAGTAAAATAGGGTTTAAACTATGTTCTGATATAATTTAGGTTCTAAACATAAAATTATGATATTTCTTTGAAAAAATATAAGAAATGAATCAAGTTGGAAGAATAAAATATAAATAACTCTAGAAATGTTGTTGCAACAAATCGGTTACTTCCGAATTATGTCTATTTATCCAGAGACAAAGTTGTTACGAACAAATTATTTATTACCTAATTATTCCTATTTTCCAGAGATAGAGTTGTTGCAACAAATTACTGACGGAAATCTAGAATTTTTAAATTCAAAATTGTCGATGGTTACAAAATCGAAAGGAGGCATTTCTTCAGCGAATTAAAGGCTCTTTAAAGACAAAATTGCGGCGACAAAAGTGCTGACAGAAATCAAGTTTTTGAAATTCAAATTGATGGCGGTTACAAGATCAAAAGGAGGCGTTTCTTCAGCGAATTAAAGACTCTTTAAAGGGGCGAGCCACTATATATATATATAGTGAGGGAGGGGAAAAGAAGAAAAAGGCAAAGTACAGTGACTTGGGTAACGGAATTCAAAGGGCTATCTCGACGACTCTTTGGTTTGCATATTATAATTCTTCTGTTACCATAGCTGCAAAATTCCTATTGAAAAATCCTATATTTCCGACCATGAGAAACTAATCCTCTCGCGAGTTTTGTATGTTGTGAATTATCTGAAGTTTGCCTGAATGCTTTCATGATCAATTGAATTATATTAGTTTTATCTTAAATTTCAGTCTCTTCCTTCATGATGATGATAAGAAATTACCATCTTATGCTTTCTACTACGAACTATATATGAGAGCTGCGTTCGTAAGTCTTGAGAATTTAATTTGGCTACATATGATTTAACGTATCACTATCATTCTAGTTGTGGAGTTAAGATCCTCACTTTTATACGTATGTTTACTTGTGTAACTTGTATTTAAAGCTGCTCACTAAATATGCATAACGCGATGATGAAATCGAGAGATGCTCTTCGCAGGTTTAGGATTTCCACAAGATAATAATTTATTTAAGTTCATTTGTATTTTCACACAAAGGCAAGCTAAGGATAAAGATCAATATACAAAGCTCGTATTTCTCACCAATATCTAATCTCAGTAATTTAAAATTCGCATGTTAGTTCTATTTCATTTCTCTACAAAAACTGATACTTTACATATATTAATTTTATTTCATTTCTCTACAAAACTACTATTTTGCTTGACTTAGTAGAAAAGAAAATTACTAGTATTCATAAGCTTAAGTAAAAATATTGTCCCTGTGGATTCGATACTCTACTTTCTACTTTATTACTTATCGCGACACGTATACTTGCGTTGCATTTTATATATCTAGTTTTCGCGTACCAGTAAGACCCGGTTGCGAAGCAAAAGGGGGGGGGTCTTACAGTAGCCCTGCTAAGAAAATTATAAATAGACCCTAAAAGGAACCTTTATAGAGGATCCAGTTTCTTTTGGCTTCCTCTTCTTCAGCCTATTTTTGTTTAGCTCTGAAGACTCTCCAAGGTACCCAACTTCAATTTTGTTTTGGGAGGGGAATCGCTCTAAGTTTTTTGGGTGTGTGGTGGGTCCTCCATATTGTAACTAGGGTGTGGGTCATGTTTGTGTCTTCAGCCTATCGGCCTTTCTTAGGAGAAGTAGGTGTGGGTTGCCCCCCCCCCTTTTTAGGTCTGAACTCCTCGTTGGGCTCAATCTTGATTCCAACACTACTCAGTTCAAGAAATAAGGTATCAAAGATGAATCTAAAGAGTTTCCTTTATGTATCATCAGACTATGTTGTAAGTACACTATCATAGCGTTATAACTTTTATTACACATTGCGTTGATGTTTACTAACCTTATTCCACGGTACTATACGAGAAGCAATACGCAAAACACTAGGTTCATAATCAACCATTTAATCACAATCAGTGTTAAAAACAATGAACTAATTAGTATCATGTCATGCCACCTAACAAATTATTAGGCTTTATTGGTGTTTCACTTAAAGGAATGTAAATGAGAGATTTATGACTCAATGAAAAGAAAACATCACTTTTCAGACCTACTAGGATTGGTGAGTTTTTTTAAAAAAAGCAATGAACTGATATTAACATTTGTAAATATTTATTAATTTTGTGAGCCATCTTGTAGGTAAAATTACTCCATGAAGAGGACACTAGAGCACTGTAAGTTGGCATTAAGAATTAACCAATTGTAGAAGTTCCTGACTTGCCTCAATAGGGAAATGGTGATGACTATGGGGTATTCGTTCTAAAATTTATGGAGGCGGTGGTATCAACTCAAGAAATATCTTGGAAGGAATGTTGTTCTTGTCACTAAATGTTAATTTTTTACTTTTTAGTGACAATTTTTATATAGTCACTAAATTAAAAAACTTAATAACTAAATAATAATTTTATTCATTAATTAAGTTAATAACAATGTTATTTAATTAAAAACTTCTAATTTTTCACAAAAATTTAGCTCATTATATGTATGAGATAGTAATTTCAATGAGAAGGTGGGTGCACAGTTGTGAGAAATTCGAAAAGATGGGAGCGCTAACCAAACTATCCGAGCATTATAATTACTTATGTTGCGGACTAGCTCGATGCCCCGGTCGGACCGGATAATCTTGGACCATCTCAGCTCACGGAGCGGTCGAGCACGCACACAGTCGATGAAAATGAAATAGTGAACACAAGTCTTGATGACGTGGAAAAACCCCTTAAATGGGTAAAAAACCACGTGACCGGATCTGTGCCGGTCAAATTCCACTAGCTTCCGGGGGTTACAGTATGTTCGGTGAATCGGGGCGACAGACCGCTCCCGTTACAACTTGAGGGGGAGAAATAGAGAGAGAGAGTAGCTTCCTGCAGGCAACAGGCTGCACTGTAGGAGCGACTGGGACGAGAGAATGCGTGGAATGCTTCTGGTACGCGTGCCTGGGGCGGCGCGCGTTTGCTGGCTTCAGATGTCTTCTTCCTTCAACTTCCTTCGGATCTTGAGTGTCCCCTCGCTATCAGCGCGTTAGTGGGGTACCAATAGCCGCTGGCAGGTGCTGATGGCCACTGGTGGCCGCTGGAGGTCGCTGGTGGTCGCTGGTGGCCGCTGGAGGTCGCTGGTGGCCGTTGGTGGGCGTTGGCGGCGAGAGGTGGCCGACACGGTGGAGGAGGCGGGAGAGCTCTCACCTGCGGAAGAGGGAGAAGAATCCTTGGAGGAAAAGATGAGAAATGAAGAGCCCCTGGGGTCCTTTTATAGCCTCCAGGGGAAGATCATGGCGGGCCCCACCACTAAAGTGGTGGGATAGTGGGTGGTTACCCCCTTAATCAGACGGCGACCAGGCGGTTAGACCGGCTAGGCGGTGGCGGCTAGGTCGGCTAGGCGGTGGCCTGGCGAGGAGGCTAGGCGGCGTTCTGGCCGGGCGGCCAGGCGGTTAGGCCGGCTAGGCGGTGGTGGCTAGGCGGCGGCCAGGCGGCGGCGGCTAGGCCGGCTAGGCAGTGGCCTGGCGAGGCGGACTGGCGGCGATCTGGCCGGGCAGCAAGGCGGTTAGCCCGGCTAGGCGGTGGCGGCTAGGCGGTGGCTAGGCGGTGGCTAGGCCGGCGAGGCGACGGCCTTGGGAGGCGGCCAGCCGGCAGTCTGGTCAGACGGCCAGGCGGCCAGGCGGTTACGCCGGCTAGGCGGTGGCGGCTAGGCGGTTTCCTTCCATGAAGCGGGGGAGTGGGTCCCGCCCCCTAGGCGGTTTCCTTCCATGAAGCGGGGGAGTGGGTCCCGCTCCCATCATCTCCATGAGAGATCATGGGGGTGGGGCCCACCCATGATTTTCCCTCATGGAGATCATGGGGGGCTCCTTTTTCCTTATAAAATGAGGGAGAATCCCATCAAATGCCCCCCAAATCCCTTCAGTCCGGGAACGAAGAGAGCGCAAGGAGGGATTTTCTTCGTTCTTTGTTCTTATGGCGAGTGCCGGTGCGATTTCCGAGGCTACGGCGGTGGAGCGAGGTTCCAAGGTAACAGGTAGTACGGAGGCTCGCCGTACGGGCGTAGGACGCAAGCGGACGGAGACCGGGCGTTGAGGTGGCGCATGCGAGGAAGGGCCGCGGGGGCGGGTGCTGGTTGCGCGCGATGGTGGCGTGCGCCGGCTGTGCGTGTGCTGGACGCGCACGCAGGCCGCACAGGCCCCGCGCCCTGGCCGCGCGGGCTAGCCGTGCTCGTCGGCCGTGCCTTGGCCGCGCGTGCTGGCCGCGCGCGCTGGCCGCGCGCCCTGGCCGCGCGGGCTTGGCGCGCGGGCTGCGTGCATAGTTCGCGCCGGCCGCGCGGGCTACTCGGGCTAGCCGCGTTTGCAAGTTGCGTGGGCTGTGCGGGCCGGATTTTGCACTTTGAGGTCTTGTAACTGTGAACTGATTTTATTTCTTTGTCGTGTGCAGGTGGCGAAACGTTCCTCAGGTCCGATGCGCTTACGCTCTTCCTTGACTGAGGACGAAATAGAGATTTGGAGGGCAAAGTACGGGATTCCTTCAGACTTGATGGTGAGGATCCCGCGGCCCAAGGAGCGGGTTCAGAACCCCCCTCGTGGGTGGATGACGATTTGCGACATTTCCCTTAGATCCGGCTTCCGGTTTCCGCCTTGCAATGAGGTGATAGAGATTTTGAAGTTCTGTAGAGTCCCCGTTTCCCAGTTTACCCCGACTGGGGTCGTCCGAATTATGGGCTTGGTTAATTTCTTTCGTGAGCATGGGAGCTCGCTTTCTTTGGATCAGTTTCGGGACTGGTGCGAAGTTCGCCTTGATGGTGGCGAACGGATTGAGGTGCGCAGCAACAATGTCTGGTTGGAGTTTGAGGCCCGTAAAGATCGTCGCTACGGTAATACTTTGTTCGGATATGTGAAGAACTCCTGGGGTCTTCCTGAGGTGTGGAATGCGCTTCCCGATCATTGCCGTCGTGTGAGAGGGAGGGAGCGTGACTTCTCCCCAGTGCTGGGATTCTCTGAGCCTCGTGAGCTGGCCAATCGTCTCTTACATATATATATTTATGTAGATGAAAAGCGACTGTTGGGATGTGGTATTTCGGCGAGCACGACTCAGGTGGCGATGTCTTCTCAGGGAGGTGGTCGTAAGAGGAAGACAATGACGGCTCCTGTTGGTGATTCTGATGCTGTGGTGGTGGTTTCTGATGGCCCAGCTCCAGAGGTGCGGTCGTCTATTTCTCCAGTTCTTTCGGCGCTCGTCAGCACGGCGGCTCCTCGAATGTCTTCTTCCTTGAGAGCGATAAGCGAGGCGGTAAGGGGTTGACTGTCTCCTTTTCCTTCTTCTTTTGTTTGAAAGTGACTGATGGTGTGTCTTTCTTTTGCAGATCGAGACTTAGGCGTAGATTGCGGTGACCTGGAATGATCATTATGTGAGCTTGAAGGACGGATATCTCGCTTTGCAGGAGAAGCTTCGGTTGTCGATGAGCTCACTTTCCTCCTTGAAGGAGGAGCATGACCGGGATATTGCGCGGCTCCATCGAAATGGCTCAGAGTTGAAGTCTGAGCTAGAAGATTCGCGTACTGCCCTAGATGTGGAGAGGTCTCTGGTGGAGAGGACTACTCAGATGCTGAAGCATGCAAAGGAGAAGACATCTGGCTTGGGATCCCAACTGCAAGCGGCGCGAGAGGAGATTTCAGGCCTTGAGACTCAGCTTCGGGCGGCGAAGGCACAGGTGGTGGTTCTGTCTTCTGATGACCATGCATCGGAGCTGAAGGCTGCAGGTCTTGCTGAGTACCTAGAGTCCCTGGACTACATGCGGGATCGTAGCCTGATTGCGGAGGAGGTTCGTGATGATATTTGGTCCAAGGAAGTGGAGCCTCACATGGATGATATACGCGAGCTAGCGCTCCGCCGCGGCGTCTCGAAGGCCTTTCGCTTCGTAGGGAAGCGTCTTGGGTGCGACACCTCCAGTTTCAGCTTTGCGGACGTTTCAGGGGATGAGTGCTCCGACTCAGATGCTGATGAATAGTAGCTGTAGTGCTTGTCTGTTGTTGTATGTTTTGTCATATATTTGTCGTCATTTTCTTTCGTTGTAGCTTTTGAGATTGTTGCCGCTTAGAGCTCGAATTCATTGTTTTTTATGATAGCTTTATTTGTATGTTACTGTCATATGGACTGAGCGGATATGTGTTTTTCCACATTTGTGGCGCCCTCTCAAGTGTTTTGAGATTTTGATTGAATCGTCTTTGATTTTATAAAAATAGAGAGGGAGTAGACTCCTGCGGAGGTGTTCATGTGTAGCGGGTTCATGATTTCGTGCGTAAAGCTGACTTGTGGTTTGGTTGCGTGCAACAAAGTCTGGTTGGCTTGCGGTTTAGTTGCGTGGAACTGGTCCACGGCTTTGTGTGTAGGGCTGGCATGCGGCTTTGTTGCGTGGAACTGGTCCACGGCTTTGTGCGCGGGGCTGGCCTGCGGCTTTGTTGCGTGGAACTAGTCCACGCCTTTGTGTGCGGGGCTGGCCTGCGGCTTAGTTGCGTAGAACTGGTCCACGGCTTTGTGCGCAGGGCTGTCCTGCGGCTTTGTTGCGTGGAACTGGTCCACGGCTTTGTGCGTGGGGCTGGCCTGCGGCTTAGTTGCGTAGAACTGGTCCACGGTTTTGTGCGCAGGGCTGGCCTGCAGCTTTGTTGCATGGAACTGGTCCACGGCTTTGTGCGCAGGGCTGGCCTGCGGCTTTGTTGCGTAGAACTGGTCCATGGCTTTGCGCGCAGGGCTGGCTTGTGGCTTTGTTGCGTAGAACTGGTCCACGGCTTTGTGCGCAGGGCTGGCCTGCGGCTTTGTTGCATGGAACTGGTCCACGGCTTTGTGCGCAGGGCTGGCCTGCGGCTTTGTTGCGTGGAACTGGTCCACGGCTTTGTGCGCAGGGCTGGCCTGCGGCTTTGTTGCGTAGAACTAGTCCACGGCTTTGTGCGCAGGGCTGGCCTGCGGCTTTGTTGCGTGGAACTGGTCCACGACTTTGTGCGCAGGGCTGGCCTGCGGCTTTGTTGCGTAGAACTGGTCCACGGCTTTGTGCGCAGGGCTGGCCTGCGGCTTTGTTGCGTGGAACTAGTCCACGGCTTTGTGCGCAGGGCTGGCCTGCGGCTTTGTTGCGATGGGGACAGGCCCCCACGATGTTGGACGGGTTAGGGATACCCTAAATCTTGTTAGAACATATTTGCAGAAACTAAAATGCAACTCTTTGAATAATAGTTTGCACGAGATCAGGCTTGCGACTTATATGAATCATATAGTCTTGAATTAAAAACTGCTGCATAAAAGAATCATAATGTATCACTGGTAAAAGCGGCACAGATTTTGCGCGTTCCACGTGCGAGGGAGAGTTTTTCCTTTGGCGTTTCGTAACTTGTACGTGCCAGGTTTTATCACGGCGGTAACAATGAATGGTCCTTTCCATGTTGGAGATAGCTTGTCTCCTTGTGTTCCCTTTTCGGCGGCCTCCAAGGTGCGAAGTACCAGGTCTCCCACGTTGATCGGCCGGGCCTTTACTTGGCGGTTGTAGTAGCGGGCCGTGCGTTGTTGGTAGGCGACGGTGCAGAGAGCGGCTTCTTCGCGTACTTCGAAGATCAAGTCGAGGTTGTCACGGAGCGCCTCATCGTTTGTCTGGGGATCAAAGTTGGATGTCCGGGGACTAGGGACGCCGATGTCGACCGGGATAATAGCCTCCGTTCCATAGCAGAGATTGTACGGAGTTTCTCCTGTAGGCGTCCTCTCTGTGGTGCGATATGCCCATAACACATTAGGAAGAGCGTCCACCCATTGCCCCCCAGCATCTTCTAGCCGTGTCTTTAATCCCTTTAGGACAGTACGGTTGGTTACTTCGATTTGCCCATTGGATTGCAGATGTGATACTGCTGTGTGCCGCAACTCTATCTTTAAATCTTCACATAACTTGGTAAAGGATTTTCCAGTGAATTGGGTGCCGTTATCGGTGATGATGATTGCCGGTATGCCGAAGCGACATACGATATTCTTCCAGACGAACTGTTTGGCGTTCTCTTCGGTTATCCTGGCCAGTGGTTCTGCCTCGACCCACTTGGTGAAATAATCAATTGCCATAATGATGAATTTCCTCTGACTAGAAGCTAGGGGCAAAGGTCCAAGGAGATCTATCCCCCACTGTGCAAACGTTCAGGCTCCTTGTAGTGACATGAGGGCTACCGGGGGCTGCCGGGGAACGTTGGCGTGCACTTGACAACTCCAACATTTTTGGACGAACTCTGTCGCCTCCTTCTTCATGGTTGGCCAATAAAATCCTTGCCGTAGGATTTTCCTGGCCAGGGCCTTTCCTCCTAGATGCTCGCCGCATACTCCTTGGTGGACTTCGCGGAGCGCGTACTCGGCGTCTCTTTCTGATAGGCATTTCAGGTAGGGTCCTGCGAAGGATTGTTTGTACAGTTCTTCATCTATCAGGGTGAATGATATCGCTCTCATTCTCAGGCGGCGAGCCTCCTTTTGATCTTCCGGTGGCTGTTGGCCCTTCAAATGGGCGATTAGTGGGGCTGTCCATGTCTCTTCTGCTTCATTGACTTCTATTAATTCCCATGGGCCATGAATACTGGGGAAAACTATTTCTTCTACCCGGCGCCTTCTTGTCTGGTATTGCGTCGAAGATGTGGCTAGCTTTGACAGGGCATCCACCTTGTTATTTTGCTCTCGAGGGATATACATAATTTGGAATTGTGGGATTTGGATGAGAAGATACTTGACGAGCTGCAAGTACTGGGCAAGCTGTTCATTCTTGGCTTCTAATTGTCCTTCTACCTGCGAGACAACAAGTTGTGAGTCAAAGTAAATGGTCAGCTGCTTGACTTGGCAGCTGATGGCGAGCCTGATTCCTGCGATGAGGGCTTCATTTTCTGCCACATTGTTTGTAGCAGGGAATTTTAGTCGGAGTCCATATTCTAGGGTAACGAGCTCTGGATTAATAAGGAGCAGGCCTGCTCCAGCGCCTTCTACTCCTGAGGCCCCATCCACGTATAGGGTCCAAGCTTGTCTGACCTCTGCTGGCGTAACTTCTGCTTCCGCTGGTAGAGTGTTCTCGACGATAAAGTCAGCCAAAACCTGAGACTTGATGACGGGGCACGGGAGGAAGTGGATATCGAATTCGCCCAACTCGACAGCCCACTTAACCAGTCGACCGGATGCTTCAGGTTTTTGGAGAATAGCTTGGATTGGTAACTCGGTTAGGACTTTAACGGTGTGCGCTTGGAAGTATGGACGAAGTTTTCTGGCGGAGAAGACAAGTGCTAAGGCTGTTTTGTCTGCAGCCGGGTAGCGGGTTTCAGAATCAGAAAGGATTTTACTAAGGTAGTATTTGGGGCGCTGAATTCCTCCTTCATCCTTAACTAGGACTGAGCTCAATGCTGCTGGTGTGATGGAGAGATACAAAAAGAGGATCTCTCCGGGAGCTGGCTTGGATAGAAGTGGGGGAGAAGCAAGGTATTGCTTTAAGGATTTGAAGGCCGACTGACACTCATCTGTCCATTGAAATCCTGAGCTTCGAGCTCCTCGGAGGATTTTGAAGAAGGGGAGGTTTTTGTCCCCCATCCTAGCCAGGAATCGGGATAGTGTTGTGATTCTTCCGTTCAATCGCTGTACATCTTTGAGCGATCTGGGTGGAGACATTTCTTCGAGAGCCTTAATTTTTTCAAGATTGGCCTCTATTCCGCACTGGGTAACCATAAACCCTAGAAACTTCCCCGAAGCGACTCCGAAGGTGCACTTGCTAGGGTTAAGTCTTATTCCATACTATTTGAGGATTTTGAAACATTTCTCCAAATTTTCGAAATGGTCTTCCCGACGAACGCTCTTAACTAGCATATCGTCTACATACACTTCCATGGACCTGTCGATGAGTTCTTTAAAGATTTTGTTCATGAGTCGCTGATAGGTAGCTCCTGCGTTCTTAAGTCTGAATGGCATTACTCTGTAACAATAAATCCCTTTGTCGGTACGGAAAGCCGTGTGCTCTTCGTCGGCTTGGTCCATTCGAAACTGGTTGTACCCGGAGTAGGCGTCCATGAAGCTAAGTAGCTGATGTCCGGCAGTTGAATCAACTAACTGATCTATCCTGGGAAGTGGAAAACTGTCTTTAGGGCAAGCTTGATTGAGGTTTGTGTAGTCCACGCACATCCCCCATTTTCCTGAAGATTTCTTTACCAAGACAACATTAGCCACCCAAGTGGGGTAGTCAACTTCTCGAATGAATTGGGCGCGAAGGAGTTTTTCAACCTCCTCTTCGATTGCATGGAGCCTTTCTGGGGCGAAACTCCTCTTCTTTTGGATGACGGGCTTACATGCGGGGTTAATGTTGAGGGAGTGATGAATGATCTGAGGGTCAATCCCAGGCATATCTTCCGGGGACTAGGCGAAGATATCCTTATTCTTCCGGAGGTAGGCTGTTAACTCTTCCCTCTCACGCTCCTGTAAGAGGGAACCGAGCTGGACGGTGCGATCTAGTTCTGTCGGAGAGAGGGGGACTTCAACTAGGCCTTCGATGGGTGCCCCCCTCTACAGAGCTGCTTCATCTCTGAGGTCGAAGTCATCGATGTTCAGTGTGGCAGGCTTGGTGGGCTGTGCTTGCTTAGAATAACAACTCCTTGCGGTTTCCTGAATTCTGCGCACTATTCCAATTCCTCCTGGAGTAGGGAACTTCATTGCTAGATGGGGAATAGATGGGATAGCTTTAAAGATGGTCTAAACGGGCCTTCCAAAGATAGCGTTGTATGCTGAGTTTGATTTTACTACCACGAACTGGGCTTCATGCGTGATCTGTCTTGGAAATTCTCCCAATGTGACTGGTAGGGTGACTGTTCCGATGACTTGGACCTGATGGTTGTCGAAGCCGTATATCGGGCCAGCTGCCGGAGTTAGCTGCTGCCAGGATATATTCATATTCTGCAGAGTGGTGGAGAAAAGGACGTCAATTGAACTACCATTATCGACAAGAATTCGCTTGACATTGTAGCAGGGGTTTCCGATGCCAGCACTAATTACAAGCGGGTCTTGATGCGGGATTCGGATGCCAATGAGGTCTTCATCCCCAAATGATATGGTGGTGTCTTGCTTACTTCTTTTATCTTCATGGGCCTCCTTTCCAGAGTGAACTGATAGTACTTGCGTGGTCAGAATAGGTGATCTGGCAATGGTTTCGATGTTTCCTACCACTTGCCTTCCTCCCCAGGGCACCAGCGGGGCATTCTACTGGTCCCTGGGATGTCTAGGCGGACCTTGCTGTTCCTGGACCCTTCCTTGCAGAAATCTACCGAGCAGTCCTAGGCGGACCAAGCGCTCGATCTCCTCCTTTAGGCGAGCGCAATCTTCGGTGGTGTGACCGGTCGTCCGATGATATTCACAATACTTCGATTGATCGTTCTTAGGATTTGGAGGCGGTTGCCTTGGTCGCTGCAATGCTGGTTCATTCTGGATGGCATACAAAACGTTGGTGCGGGAAGTGTTGAGAGGGGTATAATATTTAGGAGGATCTCTCTGCGAGTCACGCCTGCGCTACCTGGCTCGACGTTCCTCGGGGAATCTTCCTTCCTGGCGCTGAGGGGTCGACTCTTTATCTCTCTGCCTTTTTTGTACTCCATCGAACTGCCGTCGATGAGCTTCAATAGCTTCATCCGCGGCTATTTGTTCCTCGATTCTGTGCACCAAATCTGGATAGTTGGGAATGGTCTCTCTCATAAGCGCTGAGTAGAAACCGCTGGGACGAATACCTCCTAGGAATACTCCACGCAGGAGTTCGGGGTCGACTCCTGGGATCTGGCGGGCTTCTATAGTGAAACGTCGGAAGAATTCTTTGAGGGTTTCCCCCTCGCTTTAGCGGATTCCAGAGAGATGAGATGGATCACGAACAATCCTTCGATTAGAGATGAATTGGTCGGAGAACTTCCTGGTCAGCTCGGTAAAACTAGTAATGGTACCGGGCCTCATGGAGTGGAACCATGTTCGAGCTTGCCCTTTGAGGGTAGTTGGGAATACTTGGCATAACAACTGATCAGTGGCATGGAAGATCCTCATAATAGTGGTGAAATGATTGACATGCTCAAGGGGATCGTCAGTTCCATCGAATGTTTTGATGTTTGGGAGTTTGAATCCTTGTGGAATTGGATGATCGATGATCTGCGGGGTCAAGGGGGAGCCTTGATAAAGTGGTCGCTGAGGGTGGAAATCTCTCCTTGTAGCTTGGCAGCATTCTTCTGCAACAACTTCCCTGATTTCCTGACGAGTAAGGAGAGGGCGGATGGGAGCATTGTTAACTAGATTGCGGGGGTGATCTGCCCCTGTTATTCTTAGGTGGGGGTGAGCCAAACTGGCGGCGTCTGAATGGTCTTCAGACTCGTCTCGCTCTACAGGGTCTTCCTGGTTCCTTGGCGGATTGAGCAGTGGAGGATGGTTGGCTGGCGGAGGAGCTGGAGGTGCTCCCAGGTTCCGAAGCAGTGCGAGCATCTCTGTTTGCTGCTCTTCCATTTGACGGACACGCCCTTCCAAGGCGGTAACCTGGCGGTAGTTGCTTCAGCGGTCAGCGGTATGTCTACAAGAGGGTGAGACCGTGCTGGTTCGGTGTGTCCGCCAAATGCGGATCCTTCAGCCGTGCGGACACTTCTCTTTGGCATTGCGGTAATATGGATGATAAACTTGTTCTGGGAAGGATACTGGGAATATGTTCCCACAGACGACGCCAAACTGTTGCGGACTAGCTCGATGCCTCGGTCAGACTGGATAATCTTGGACCGTCTCAGCTCACGGAGCGGTCGAGCGCGCACACAGTCGATGAAAATGAAATAGTGAACACAAGTCTTGATGAAGTGGAAAACCCCCTTAAATGGGTAAAAAACCACGTGACCGGATCTGTGCCGGTCAAATTCCACTAGCTTCCGGGGGTTACAGTATGTTCGGTGAATCGGGGCGACAGACCGCTCCCGTTACAACTTGAGGGGGAGAAATAGAGAGAGAGTAGCTTCCTGCGGGCAACAGGCTGCACTGCAGGAGCGACTGGGACGAGAGAATGCGTGGAATGCTTCTGGTACGCTTGCTTGGGGCGGCGCGCGTTTGCTGGCTTCGGATGTCTTCTTCCTTCAACTTCCTTCGAATCTTGAGTGTCCCCTCGCTGTCAGCGCGTTAGTGGGGTGCCAATAGCCGCTGGCAGGTGCTGATGGCCACTGGTGGCCGCTGGAGGTCGCTGGTGGTCGCTGGTGGCCGCTGGAGGTCGCTGGTGGCCGCTGGCGGCGAGAGGTGGCCGACACGGTGGAGGAGGCGGGAGAGCTCTCACCTGCGGAAGAGGGAGAAGAATCCTTGGAGGAAAAGATGAGAAATGAAGAGCCCCTGGGGTCCTTTTATAGCCTCCAGGGGAAGATCATGGCGGCCCCACCACTAAAGTGGTGGGATAGTGGGTGGTTACCCCCTTAATCGGACGGCGACCAGGCGGTTAGACCGACTAGGTGGTGGCGGCTAGGCGGCGGCGGCTAGGCTGGCTGGCGATGGCCTGGCGAGGCGGCCAAGCGGCGTTCTGTCCAGGCGGCCAGGCGGTTAGGCCGGCTAGGCGGTGGTGGCTAGGCGGCGGCCAGGCGGCGGCGGCGGCTAGGCCGGCTCGGTGGTGGCCTGGCGAGGCGGCCAGGCGGCGATCTGGCCGGGCGGCCAGGCGGTTAGGCCGGCTAGGCGGTGGCGGCTAGGCGGCGGCTAGGCCGGCGCGGCGACGGCCTTGGGAGGCGGCCAGCCGGCAGTCTGGTCAGGCGTCCAGGCGGCCAGGCAGTTAGGCCGGCTAGGCGGTTTCCTTCCATGAAGCGGGGGAGTGGGTCCCGCCCCCTAGGCGGTTTCCTTCCATGAAGCGGGGGAGTGGGTCCCGCTCCCATCATCTCCATGAGAGATTATGGGGGTGGGTCCCACCCATGATTTTCCCTCATGGAGATCATGGGGGGCTCCTTTTTCCTTATAAAATGAGGGAGAATCCCATCAACTTATTATATTTTTAATATAATGACTATTATTTTTAAGGAATTTTCAATTTGTTGGTGATTATTGACAAAAAAATTTTAAGTATTTCTAGCAATGACCAATATTTTGTTATCACTAAATAATATTCATGTATTTTTATTTGTGGCCAATAATTTTTGTCATTAAATAGAATTATTTAGTGTCAAAAATACTTTTGGTCACTGAATAATAACATATAGTGTCAAAATTTATTAGTCACAAGGAAAAGTATTTTATCATTAAAAAAATATTTTTTTATGACTAAATAATTTTCTAGTCACTAATTAAACGAACAAAAATATTTAATGATCAGAGTAGAATTACGTCGCAAAAAGTGCATATTCTTAGTGACTAAATAATTTTTCAGTCACAAATTAAATGAACAACAATATTTAGTGATCAAAATAGAATTACATCACAAAAAGTGCATATTTTTAGTGACTAAATAATTTTTAAGTCATCAATTAAATGAAAAACAATATTTAGTGGCCAAAATAAAAATTCGTCACAAAAAGTGCATCTTTAGTGACAAAATATATTTGCTCACAAATATTTTGTCACTGAAAGTCACTTTTCTTGTAGTGCTTCTAATCCAAAATGTCTACTTTTAATTTTTTTTTAAAATCACTCAAATCGAACCAAACCTCGGTTCCAATGGTGTAAGTGGTTCAGTTTTTTTCCAAATTTTTGGAATCACATACGGATGGTTCAATTAATGATTTTGATTTAAAACCAAATCAAATCAAATCATTACAGATCAAAATCAAAGATAACTAGCTTGCGCTCTACACAAGGGGGCTAGCTGCCGAAAAAAATATCACTACTGAATAAAGAGCACATCAACCATTGAAATTAATTCATGGGAACTTGCTCACAACTCCTTGACTACTGTCCATAATAAAATTGTATTGTTGATAGATGGAACAAGACTGTTATGGAAATTACACCAACTATGATGACTGCAAAAAACAATATTGCAAAGGACTACTCTTTTATTAAAGTCATTTGAAAATAAACTAAATTACATAAAATATACTAACAACACTGCATGCTTCCAAAGTGCAACACAAATTAATTAACATCACACAATAAAAAGTAGCCAGTCCCATTTATTGCAAGATAGAAACATACTCCAAAATAACGTCGGTCCAAAGTTAACATATGGCGGGAAAACAGGCATGTTTATGCATGAAGAAATTGTTGTGCATGCATGATGAGAGCTTGCTCAAAAAAACATGTGTATACACTGTGAAACATACGCAGTAGATGCATGCTTCAAAGTTGCATATATATATCTTCTACGATGACTAATTCACAACATATATTTTTTTTATTTCAGAGCTTGCATATGTGCTATGTTTGACTTCAATATTATTGCATGTGCTCCGCTACATGCACAATAATGTTTTATCTACAGACCTACTTTTGGGTTGTGGGGCTTGTTGTAAGGGAGGCCTACATCATTGCGAGGGTAGTCCCAAAGAGCATTTGTAACAAACTTGAAAGGTGGACGACGCAAAATTTACAGTACCAAATATATGGTAGTGGAGGGCCCCACTTTTTTGGCCTTAAACATCCAGAATTGGTCTGAGTTACTAAATGTCTGAGAATAATCATTTGCCAAAACAATTTATGACACTAACGTGTATTGCAGGTCCACAAGGGCAACTCTACTTCTTGACACCAAGGATCCAATATGATCATTGCAAAATGAAAGATATATATAATTAGTACTATGAATGAATGTTATGTCTTATTAATAACCACTGACAATCGAGCTCTAATTGGCTCGGATTAATACAAAAGAGGGAGTGTTGAGTGTGAAAGAAAGCGAGAGTGACCGATGTTTGGGAAAAGAATTAGGAGGAGGAAGAGAACTAGAACCGCTGATGATCTCTGGGAGATTAACGCCGCCATTGATAAACTATTTGGTTGCTTGTAATTATGAAATCTTCTATATATGTATCTAGCTATGTGTGCTTGAGTCATGTATATATATACACTATACTATATATTGGCTGGCCAATTTAAGTCATTGAACTTGGCTACTCGTACTCACTTATTTTATTATTTTTCTTTTGAGAATGATTAATTAATAGTTGGTGATGTTCAATATTTAATGATAAGCTTTACGAACTTCCAAATGTACGACTCCTCTTACTTTGTTTTTGTTTTGCAGACTTTTTCGTTATGTTCTACAGAGACCTGCAGAAGTGATATTGAGAACTCCTTTAGCTATATTCAGGAGTTCACTTTTTGTATTACATATGGGATATGACTATGAATGAACACACGCACGCACGTGCGTGCACACATACACACACACGATTGATAGTATACGGGGCGCCCCCCTTGCTCCGTGTGACAGTACCCAGTCTGTGGCGGATGAGCCCTCCACCCCTGGCGGACTTCACCTGCCCCTGCGAAGTCTCTGGCGGTTCTTAATATTTTTCTTATCATGCACCTTTCTTAATTAATATAATTTTTTTACCATTACATATTATTTGTATTTTTAAATTATTACTTTTTTATATTTAAATAGTTAAAAATAAAAACAAAAAATTTAAATAAATAAATATATATATAATAGTTTTTCGAACTAACACATTAGTTTTGGTGACATAATGGAAAAAGCAGTGTAGTTATTAAAGGGCGCTGATATCCGCACCGCACTTTTAGTAATCCGCACTCACCGCTATTCGCAAGTATTGTTTTGAGTTAATGGCTATCTGCAAGCAAATCATTTTTGCACCGCATTATTTAACTTGAAAAGAAAAATTATTAAATATATTTTCATTGTCAAACAAGACTAAAATTATATTCAAAAAATATATTGGAGTCCAAACATCATATCCAAAATATATCAAAGTCCAAAATTCATATTCAAAAAATATATTATTGTCCAAACATCATATCCAAAACATCTTAGAGAATGCTGAATTAAATCTTCTCTTCACTTGTAACATCTGCAAAAATGAAAAAAAATAGATAAATATTTAATGAAAATATACGTCTATAAATAATGAACTTATTATGCATACCTTCTCAAACCACATAGTCTAACTCCACTAATATTATATTATATAACCAAGACTTCTACTAACACATCGAGCCCACTCAATAAGCTCCTCTTTTGAACAAAAACTTTTGTCGATTTGAAAATTCTTTGTCAAATCAATTTCAAACTTTTCATCCATTTACTCATATGATTTGTTTGAATCTAAATGACTAAAAAGAAATACAAACATTAAGGGCACACACAAACTAATTGAAATACAATGCTTTTTATGAGTATGTACATACCTATTATCACTAAAGATGTAAACATTGACTCTTCGAAAGTAATTTGTCCAAAAAAGTACCCTAACAGTAGAACAAAATTAATGACCATAAGATTTAAGAACATTCAGTAAAGGGAGATGACATATGAAATATTTAAAGTTTTATATTGCTTATATGATGCTCGATACCAAGTGTAGTAACTATAACAATATGAATGCTTAACTTGTATCGAACACATTGCGAGCATTTTGTAAAAAAATTTAAGAAACACATTTACTTGATTCTCATTTTGACCAGGATAGGATTGTAGATGAAACTATTGTAATTGGATATGTGAAAATGGAAATAAACTCTCAAAAATGATCATGAAGGGCCAATAAGAAGTAAAATATAATATATTTGTTACTATTTAAGTTCATCAAACATCCTCACTCCAAATTTAGAAGGAGTGTTAAACATTAATCAACAGCGGACCAAAGGTGGATAACAGATGTAGAAATTTGACTATATTTATTACTTTGGAAATAAACTCTCAAAAATGATCATGAAGGGCCAATAAGAAGTAAAATATAATATATTTGTTACTATTTAAGTTCATCAAACATCCTCACTCCAAATTTAGAAGGAGTGTTAAACATTAATCAACAGCGGACCAAAGGTAGATAACAGATGTAGAAATTTGACTATATTTATTACTTTGGAAAAAAACCAAATTAAGCCCTACAATATTTATTCAAATCAATTCTCCGTCAGCTTCGCAGCTTTGATCCTATTCTCTCCCACTTGATCCTAGTTGAAGACACCCCCACTCCACTACACAAAATTCTAACTCTGTAAATCATTATCCTAACAACAATAAATTGAGGAAACAAACTAATGAAGAAGGAACTCACAAAGTGAGTGATGAGGGAAGAACCCCCTTCTTTTGACAGATAGAAGGAGATGAGGTGTTATCAGCAATCCCAGATAAATGAAGGCTCCATTTAGGGGGACTTATTTTCACCTGTCAGCGGTTATGACCGAATGAAATGATCCTTAAATAAGGTTTAGTTCATGCAATCGTAACCGCTTGACCCGTAAAAATAAGTCCTCCCAAGTAGAGCCGAAGTTGAAGACGATGGCCTGGTTATGCAGCTCATGTAATTGAGAAGGAATGACGGAGTCTTGAATCAAATTATTCCTAAATCTAGTATTTTCATTTCTCCTCTTGGCCTCTATTATCGTTGTCTTTAGAAAATTCAAATTGATTTGATGGTACCAAACCATGATAAAACAAGGCGTGGAGGATGGATTTTGATTAAAAGAAGAAATAAGAAGAAATTGGTGAAGAAATGACTAAGTTCATACACAATCGCTAATTAGATGTTTGAACACCTCCAAGGCATTCACATAATTGCGACTCATTCACCCGCTGGATGTTTGTTTGCTAATCAGTCCGCCACTAACCAGGTACCAAACCAAAGTGGAGAGTGTGCAGTGGTTGTTATAGTTTCATGGCGAACCAAAGTGGAGAGTATGGATCAAGGATGAGGAGATCATACCTGAGAATATATCGCTTGGGGGTTGAATCGCCGGATAAGTTAAATCACAGTAGGATGAGAAACCCTTGATGGGGAGGCGGGCGAGAGAGATGACGCGTGCGTGTATGGAAAAAAATCGCGTTCGTTGATGCAAAAAACACCTAAAAGTACAATTTTGAGTGTGGTTATCCAGAGGAGTAGTGCAGATATAAGGAGCCTTATTCATGTGCACGACTTCTTTAGTCCCACAACCCAAACAGCAGAGGCTTCTTCTTGTATATAAGGAGAATAAAGAGCGTAGCTTATCATTGTTTCTAATGGCAGGATAGCCAAATTACGGGCTTCCTGTGTTCACATGCTGGCATGTCCATGTGTCCTGCCAAGCATGATTTGTAGGCCAAGTGGGCCCTCTTTTTACCGGCCCAGTAAAAAATGGATGTTCAAGATTGATTTTGAAGGCCTCGAATGTTACAACGTGCAATCACAACGACTAACGATACTTCTTTGTTTAAATATATAGATATACGTGTTTTTTCGCAAGTGTGTGTGTGTGTGTGTGTGTGTGTGTGTGTGTGTGTGTGTGTGATTACATCAAACTGCATTAACAAAACTTCAATTCTATAGATGACACGGATGAGAGAGAATGAAGAGAGAGAGAGAGAATAAAATCCCGTAAAATCTACTCAAAATTTATTTTAAAATAAATAAATAAAATATTCATATCTGTTATAATCTGCTCCTCCGCCCCCAATTTCCTCCGCCGCCACTTTTCGATCATCTCCCCAAAGAGCGCATCCATCACCTTTCTCAGCTCAATCAACTTCATCCTCTTCCCCGCCCACTCCCAACCACCTCGCAAGCGGCACAAAATTCTCCAAGCTCGCCTATCCCGTCAGCCGGAATACGACCGTGAGAGCTCAATTTAAGCCCGCATAGAGGTGTTGGCGGCATGACCGGATCCCACCGGCTACCCCCACTGGGGTCGCCAACATCCGACAACCCCGTCGGAGGGGTCTGGTCAGGCCGAAGGCCGAATCACGTTGCCCCTCCCTCTCTCTTTCTCCTCTCTCTTCTATTTCACTCTCTTCTCCCTCTCTCTCTCTCTCTTCTGCACATGAAAGCAGCAGCAGATTAATAGTGGAAGACAGAAATCAACCGCAAAACCAGGAGTTAAGACAATCAAATTGTGGCTGACAAAGCACTGTCCAAAAAATCACGGTGGCGACTGGCCTCCACCATGATTTTTTTAAGTAGGCAGCAGCGAAGGATGACAAGCGAATAGAGGAGGGTTAAAATCGGAAACTCAAATATAACGAACAAAACACTGTAGTAATCAAACGTTTCTTTATTATATAGTATATATATTATATATCAAATATAAAGAAATATCAAACTCATGAATTTTAAACTCATTGAATTGATTACAACTGTAACATCCCATGTTACTTCTAGACCCCTTAACTTAGATTGGGTTAGGCATGAGGTGGGTGTTAGGGAAATTGGCTAGCCTTGACCCAAGGTAGTGAGTTGTAACCATGTGGAGCCCACTATAGGGACCAAGGTCAAGCTAGGTCAAACTAGCCTAAATAGGGACTCTAGCCACACCATGACCCCACCATATTTCCCTAACCCTAAGAACAACCAAAGTGGACCTAGGGCATGCCACTAGGTCAACACTTTGACCCTAGTTGATCCAAGTCAACCTCAGAACTAAAATGGTCAAACCCACACTCATAAGCCCAATTAGCCTAAGTAGGGCACCCCCTTGACACAACCCAAGTTGGGTGGTGCCACTAGGCTCATGACCATCAAGTGGGGTCAGCCCACTCATCATGTTGACCAAGTCAACTCTCCAAGTCAACAAGCCAATTATTTGATCTAAAAGAGGGAAACGAAGACAGGGCCCTTCTCCTTCGGTTAGGCTCACCTAACAAGGCCCATTAACAGCCCAAGGCAACAAGGACAACCCCTACCCCTCTGGATTAGGAGAGAGATTACATGCAAGGGGCATTATAGAGAAATCACCTAAAAAGAGGAGAGAGAAATGGAATATAATGAGAGGTGGTCATGTGGCCTTCACTCCCTCAGCCCAAAAGGTGTTGTCCGACCTCCTCACATCATTCCAGAAGGAATTAGGGGTTGAGAGCAACTTAGCAAGCATGGGCGGAGAAACCAAGGCTGAGCCTGAGCTCACCTTGGTTGTATCTCCCCATATACCCCGTCTTAGTCCAAACCAACCTCACCATCAGCTTCAGTGAGTGGAAACGAGTGGAATTCGAGTGCTGGATCAGTGCATTTGGTGGAGGAAAAACGTTTCGGGCAGGAGATCGCCGGAGCAACTCTTCCATGGCAAACCGCCGCCACACTCGCCGCCAAGACCTGGAACAGGTCTGTTTCGCCTCACCTCTACCCGTACTAGGATCCTAGATCCACTAGGAGAGATATCGGGCTCAATTAATCCCGATGCCATGTGAGAAAATCCTGATTTTTCCGAGAATTCACCACCTCTCGGGATCGCCGGCTCCGCCGCCTCCTTCCATCTTACCGCCGGCAAAAGATGGCCACCACCACCATGAAGGTGGTTGCACCGTTGGCCGACAGTGGCGCCGTCTCAGCTGGCCGGAAACGACCCGGCAAAGTGGCCCAGGAAAGTCAATCCCAGACATTGGCTGATCGGGGACGATGAACAGATCCCGTCTATTATTCTTTAAGATTCGTGCTTAAACAATATAAATGTTATAATATAAATGTTATGAAATGTGTATTTCTGTCACACATTTATAGTCACCTTCTATGTAAATTTTAAGGTACTTAGAGGCATCAAAATAACTTTACCCTTGAATGCAAAATGTAGCCTGATGTGTTACCTTTAAAATGCCACCCTAAACTTAGGTTTTGGTCCAGTGGTCTGGCCTGTAGGGCATTTTTCCCAGGACTGGTCCTAGACTAGGTCAGAAACTAAAACCTAAGCCCATCCCAAACTAGAGGTCCACATGGCCTGAAATTTTGGGCATGTCGCTTATTTGGACATATCTAGCCCCTGCCAAAAATTGAGAATTTTTGGGACAGCTGTGCTTATAGTTTTTGTAATAATATAAAAACTAAATAAATGAAATAATTGGACTTATATGCCTCCAAATGGCCCCAAATTTTGGTGGTAGGTCCTTGGTGACAGCATTGGTGCATGATAAAAATTTTAGCACATTTGGATCACTGCATGTTGGCGTTATCCACTTGCATGTGTTGGCTTATGTATAGCATTGGTGTGCCAATAGCAATAATTTAAATATTGTACATTCAGCTTAATTGAGGCATCCCAAAATCATGGATTTGATTCCATTGGTTCATAAGGGTAAAATTCACCCCTCAGATTAATTATGGGATTTTTGGAATCAAAAATCCCATTATTTGGAATTTTTAAAATCTATCCCTTATTGGAAAATAAATTGAGAAAATAGGTTTTGATCATGCAAAAATCCTCAAACTTGCCAAGTTAAAAATAAGGTTATATTTGACTTAGTAAAAATTGATCTTTCTGTTTGAGAACTTCTGGAGTAAAATACCTTGAAATGACCATTTTACCCTTATTGCATTTATTCATGAATTGATGGAAATACATATCAGAAAAATTTGGAAATATTACTAGTGTTGTATAATTATATTATTAGTCTTGTATAATTATCTAAGAATTTATGGATGTATTGATAATTTTTAAATCTACATAATGACATTTTCATAAATATTTAAGAATGGGATTTGTTAGGCCATTACATCATAGAGGTTAATGAAACTCTGCCATTAGTCTTAAATTAATGTATTATATGCTCTGTAATTTTACTAGAATTTTTGTAATTGAATTCCTTATACTTCCTTTGTAAAATGATAATTATGATGATTTTGTATTAATTAAGGAATAAATAGAAATATTTAATGTAAAATTATAAATCTTGAAAGACAGTGATATTTCACTATGTTATAGGTCAGAAAAATTTCTCACATCAGTAGGATTAATATATGATATACTCCATGTGTTAAATGACTTGAAGAATTATTTGAAGAAATTAATTAATGGTATAAATAATTTGGAAAATTATGAAAATCATCATGGTCATCATATAGGTCCATACCACCATAGGATAAATAATTTGAGACATATGGGCCAAGGAATTAGAAGTTGGATTCCGGGGTGGAATTAGGTCATGGGCTGCGCATAGTAAAGGTAGGTTATACCTTACGGCCACCGGGGGATAGATCGACAATTGAGCTAGGGAATATGATTAGAAGTATAACCCTGGTGGTAAGTGTTGTCTTAGTGACGAGAGTAAAAGTGCAAGTCATTGGGTGTCAACTGGAGTGTAGGTCGGCGGAAGACCGTCGCCCTCCTAATAACAACTTAAGTCATTAGGGTCAACTAAGAGTAACAATGAGAGTTGAGTGTGGATTATGGGTAGACATCAACTAAAAGTAATTATCCTTGCGAAAAGGGAACTTTGGATTTTAATTCCATCTTAGTTCCTAGTGCCCCCGAGACCCCTTCATTGGGCATACCCTAGGCAGTCCTGGGATTAACCCTAATTCACTAAGTATAATAACCGGTAGGCAAGAGTAGCCTAATAGGCTAGGTAAATTGTACTTATTCTCACTCGTGCTGGGTTGGAGGTACTTGGTGTCTGTTGACTACTTGCTCACCCGTGCAGAGTTGGAAGGAATTGATGTGACATTTATATTCACCCGTGCCGGGTTGGAGGGACTCAGAGTCTGTTGACTACTGTCTCACCCGGGCAGGGTTGGAGGAATCAGGACGGGTTGGTCCTACGAGCTGGAGGCTCGGGTTACACTATTGCATGTGAGTAAATAACTGTGGTGGGTCATGCGGTACTGGCCAATCGTCACACCGATGGCAGTACGGTGACTCGGGTGAGGTGTACGGGTTGAAGGCCCAGTATGTTGTTTAATACTGCGGTCAGGAAGACAATCCCCGATGACGTGCACCCGACCTAAAAGACTAGCAGGTAGCTAGCAATAGTACGCAGAGACTCTAGAGTGCACTTATCGGTGTACAGAGGCGTACAGGAGAGGTCTTGGCCTGCTAGTGTGTATACCCGCCTAGAAAGCGGAAGCGCCCATTCCGCTGCTGCCGTAGCCACAACGGCGGTACCTGAGAGTGATGCTAGCTCTCGAAAAGTGGACTAAAGGTCTGTGATCACGGAGTCGTTGTGTGTGAGTTGCACTTGCCTGCTACATAAATTGCATCATAACCTTCATTCATATTAGGGCATACGCTTCATAGATCCTTATCATACAAATTAGTATGGGCTCTTTTATATGATAAGTTACAATTCCAAGAAACCTTAACTTATAAATTTGTATGGGCATTTTTATAAGTTAAGGTACGCTCTGTGATGGTAGTGTAGTGGTAGTGTAGTTTTACTTTCCTGCTTTACTTTAAGTTCTTCCTTTACTAGCACTGTTTTTTACTTACTTGTACTGCACTTTACTCTTCACGTACCTGTGCTATATACTTGGAACTTCTTGATGTAGAATTATACATACACTTGCTAGTAAGCTTCTTGTCACCTGCTTCCACTTTTGTTACCCCTTGTTATCCTCCGCTTCGTCCTCCCGCTCCGTGTCTAGGAGTTGCAGGGCGAGGTGCGGAGGAAACGACTTAGTCTTTTTGACTAATGGTCGGTGACCATATCATTTTAGGAGCACGAGGAGATGGAGCAGCATGTCGAGGAGCCAGGACTTGAGGAGCAGATGCCGATACCACTTACTACCACTACTGGAGCACATGTTAAGGTGTGATGAGTTGAGATGTTAGATTCCGCTGTTATTAGATTTAGAGAGAGAGTGATTTGATATTGATGTACTGGGCATAAGCCCTTATTCACTTTCATTTTCGTACTCATTTTGGACTATATTCATGTACTTTTCATTTGATATATATATGATTAGTACTGTGGATGTGGACTGTGATATTTACTCCGTTTTATACTTCTATTTCTCATATTGGCTGACAGGTTTATGATCGTACTAGCCGGCGGAATCGGCGACTTGCGGTGTCGACTGACCCATGTGCTGGTGTCACCGTAAGGCGGCGGTTCTGGGCATAAGATCCGGGTTAGCCCCGGAGAGGGGGGGACAAATTTTACAAACTGGTATCACTTAAACAAACGATCATAGTAGAAAGAAGTCCATAACACTGGAATACCCCGCTCGAGCATTAGTTTGCGGACAAACTATGCAGCAGAAGTAATGGTGTGCCCATGTGCAAAAAGTCACATAAAACAGTCCATTAAACAATGAGTTAGGCCAATTTTGACGTTTACCTTACCTTTATGCAACCTCCACAGGATGCGGTTCCTCCCCCTCCGGCTGCCATTCCCTTCATGGAGACAGAGATGGGACAAACTCTGACGGCTATCCTAGATGCCTTCAGAGACTAGCAAGCCCCGACACAGCTGCCAAACCCAGGGTCAAGCTGGTTGAGTGCCTTTAAGAGTCTGTCTCCACCGGTGTACCGCGGGACAAAAGATGCTGTGAAGACGGAAGAGTGGTTAGAGACCATTCAAGAGCTGTTAGCTGGCATCAGCTGCCCCGTCAGACAGGCTGTCCCTCTTGCCACCTCAGTACTGGAGGCTCATGCGAAGAGGTGGTGGAAGTCTATACGAGACTCTACATACGCTGATAGGGAGCTGATGGATATTACTTGGGAGGAATTCAGTGATGAGTTCTTGGAGCACTATGTATCCTCCACAGACCGAGATGCCTTGGAAGCTAGATTTCATAACCTCCAACAGGGAAGTCGATCTGTGATCGAATATCAGAGAGAGTTCTCCCACTTGGCTAGGTTCGCGGGATTCCATGACTGGGATGACCGGAAGTATGCAAAGAGGTTCTACCATGGGCTCCGGGACACCTTGAGGCAGCCCTTGTTATTCATATCGCATGGCACCACTACACAGATCATTGAGATGGCGAAGAAGCTGGAGGCTGACCAGTTAATGGTGCAAGGCAGAGGAAAGAGACCGCTAGAGGGGTCATCCTCCGGAGATGGTAGCAGGACATCGCAGAGAGGCAAGTTCATTGGACACAGGAGGGGTGGGGGACGTCATCGTCCCAACTTTAGACAGGAGCAGAGGCCTCCTACAGTGCTAGCTCCCCCACCTCTACAGACTCACGGGCCGATGAGACAGGAGGATTGTGTCCAGAGACAACTCACATGCTTTGGATGCGGCCAAGCTGGGCATTTCAAGTCGCAGTGCCCACATGAGATCCACCCACTCCCTCCTCCTCCTCCACCTCCAGTGGCCCCTCCAGCACACCAGGGCCAAGGACGAGGATGAGGTCGAGGCCGAGGCCGAGGACATTACGGCCGAGGCCGAGACCGGGAGCAGGTGTATGCGCTGGACCTCATAGAGCAGAGGAACCCCGAGGAAGTGATTACATGTACTTTAATTATTGCAAGTTTAGAAGTTTTCAACTTTAATAAGTACCTTGAGAACCTTAGAAATAATCTTTATCTTTGAACTCAAACAAAACCACGGCATAGTTATGATCAGCGGCAAGCCCGCTCATACCCTCTTCGACACGGGTGCTTCACACTCTTTTGTGACGGACACCTTTATTGAAGGACTAGAGAGCGTGGAAAGGTTTCCTGGCATAGAGAGGAGGGTGCGTCTTGGCTCGGAGCTATGGACTATGGTTAGCTGCAACATGGAGGCCGAGATCGGAGGCATGGCGTTCGAAGCTCCGGCAGCGGTCTTGAAGTTACAAGACTTCGATTTGATTTTGGGCATGACATGGCTCCATTGGAACCATGCTCAGATAGACTGCCCCTCGAAGAGGATCACACTCAGACATGGAGATTCCTACGTCACCATTGAAGGTATCCGTCCAATCCCCCACCTTTCTTTATCTTAAGTGCAGGCTATCAAGGCCTATGAGCAAGGGGAGGAGGTGTACCTCATTTGCTTCGAGATGGCAGTAGTAGAGAGTTTTATAGCTGACATCCCGGTGGCTCGGGATTTCTCCGATGTGTTTCTGGAGAAATTACCCGGACTACCACTGGCTCGGGACTTGGACTTCAGGATTTAGTTGGTGCTGGGGGCGAGACCAATGTCCCGGGCACCTTACAGGATGGCTCCCAGAGAGTTGGCAGAGTTCAGGACCCAGCTGCAGGAACTTGTGGAGTCGGGATTTGTGCGGCCGAGTTCGTCATCGTGGGGAGCACCGGTTTTATTTGTGAAGAAGAAGGATGGATCTCTCCGACTGTGTATAGATTACAGGGAATTGAACAGGTTGACGGTTCGGAACACCTACCCATTACCCCGGATAGATGAGTTATCTGATCAACTTCAGGGAGCCTTCTGGTTCTCTAAGCTAGATTTACGATCTGGCTATTATCAGTTGCGCATCCGGGAGGAAGACATACCGAAGACAGCATTCAGCTCACGTTATGGATTATACGAATTCACGGTCATGCCATTTGGGCTCACGAATGCCCCCTCAGCATTCATGACGCTCATGAACCGTGTATTCGAACCTTATTTGGATCGCTTTGTCATAATATTCATCGACGACATCCAGATTTACTCCCGGACTCAAGAGGAGCATGCAGAGCACCTGACACACGTCTTACAGAGGCTGAGGGAATTTCAGATGTACACAAAGTTCTCTAAGTGCAAGTTCTGGCTATAGGAGGTGGCTTTTCTAGGGCATACAATCAGTGGGGCTGGATTGGCAGTGGATCCATCCAAAGTAGAGGCAGTGCGGGATTGGCCACGGCAAAAGACAGCGTCAGACATCCACAGTTTCTTGGGTTGAGCAGGTTATTATCACAAGTTCGTGGAGGGGTTCTCGAGGATAGCCCTCCCCCTCACGTCCTTGACGAAGAAGGATGCGGTGTTTGATTGGACAGAGCAGTGCGAGGCAGCTTTTCAGGAGTTGAAGGACCGACTCACTTCATCCCCCATCCTGCACTCCCATCTGGGAGTGAAGGATTCCAGATTTATACAGATGCCTCCTATCAGGCGATGGGTGTTGTCCTTATGCTGTATGGACATGTTATTGCTTATGCTTCGCGACAGTTGAAGAAGCATGAGCATAACTATCCAGTACTTGATCTCGAGCCCGGGGCTATGGTATTCGCCCTCAAGACGTGGAGACACTACTTATACGGGATTCATTGTGATATCTACTCGGATCACAAGAATCTCAAGTACATTGACACGTAGAAGGATCTTAACCTGCGCCAGAGGTGATGGCTAGAGTTCCTCTGCGATTATAATTATGAGATGCACTATCACCCGGGGAAGGCAAACACTATAGCGGATGCTTTGAGCAGGAGAGCCGGTACTTCTGGACCGGAGCCTCAGGTGATGTATATAGAGCTGCTACGCATGATGGAAGATATGCATATTACCATAGTTTCAGGGGCCGATCCAGTGGAGTACCGAGAGTACCTGAGCTCTTTGGTCGGCGACGATGATATCCGGGAGCGCATTCTTACACATCAGAGATTGGATGCTGCACTAGAGCCTATTTTCAGCGCCTTGGAAGGGGGCAAGTTTGAGGACTATACACTGCAGGATGGCCTCCTTTGATTCCGGGGTCGAGTATATATACCAGCGGGAGATGGTATCCGGGATGACATACTCAGAGAGGTACACTGCTCCAGATACTCAGTGCATCCCAGCATCACCAAGATGTGGGCAGATTTACGGAAGACCATGTACTGGCCTGGGATGAAGAGGGAGATCACCTATTTTGTGACACGTTGCGAGACCTTCCAGCGCGTGAAGGCGGAGTGCAAGAGCCCGGGAGGTTTATTACAGCCACTGCCAGTCCCAGAGTGGAAGTTCGAGGACATTTCTATGGATTTTGTACACGGACTGCCTCGCTCCCACTCTGGGAACAATTCCATCTAGGTCATTGTAGACAGACTGACCAAGGTAGCGCGGTTCATTCCAGTCAGGAAGGATGCTCCAGTTGTAGTTTTGGTGAGAGTATTCGTGGAACAGTTCGTTAGATACCATGGCATCCCCAGGTCTATTGTCTCGGACCGAGACGTTCGCTTCACTTCCAGGGAGTGGAGGGCAGTGCATGCTTACTTGGGTTCCAGACTCACTTTTAACACTGCCTTCCATCCGCAGACCGACGGCCAGACGGAGCGGACAAATAAGACTATGGAAGACCTGCTCAGACTATGCATACTGGATACGGGGATGCCTTGGGAGAGGTTGCTACCACTGATTGAGTTCTCGTATAATAACAGCCACCAGGCTAGCATTAGGATGGCTCCATACGAGGCACTTTATGGGAGGAAGTGCCGGACGCCGCTATCTTGGGTTTAGGACGTGGACACTCGAACTCTTGGTTCTGATTTTGTGGAAGACACGGAGGCTCATATTCGTTTGATCAGGTATCGGCTACTAGAGGCCCAGAGTAGGCAGGCAAAGTATTATGATGTTCGGAACCAGAAGGTCGAGTTCCAGGTTGGAGACAGAGTTTTCTTGAAGATATGTCCAGTACACGGTGTCTCTCGGGTACGGAGGCACAAGAAGCTCAGTCTGCGATATGTGGGGCCATACTTGATCTTAGAGCGGATCGTCCCCTTGGCTTACCGACTGCAGCTGCTACCGGAGTTTGGTACCTTACACGACGTCTTCCATGTCTCTTCCTTGCGAAGAGCTCTCCTTCGGCCGGAGCAGTACATTACTGTTACAGCCGGACCAGTACCGCTAGACAGATCAGTTAGACTGGAGCTGATCCGGATCGACGATACGGACGTCCGAGTGTTGCGGAAGAAGAAGGTCCCTCTCGTGAAGGTGTTGTGGTCCAACCATGGATGGGAGGAGCACACCTGGGAGCCGAGGGATTGGATGTTGGAGCAACACCCGGAGTTGTTCACACCAGGTACAATTTAATTTATGCTTTAAATCTCTTATAATCTTGGAATTTGAACCCTTGTAGACCCAAACATAAATTTCGGGGACGAATTTTTTTTTATTTATTTATAGGATTTGTAACATCCCATGTTACTTCTAGACCCCTTAACTTAGATTGGGTTAGGCATGAGGTGGGTGTTAGGGAAATTGGCTAGCCTTGACCCTAGGTAGTGAGTTGTAACCACGTGGAGCCCATTATAGGACCAAGGTCAAGCTAGGTCAAACTAGCCTAAATAGGGACTCTAGCCACACCATGACCCCACCACATTGCCCTAACCCTAAGAACAATCTAAGTGGACCTAGGGCATGCCACTAGGTCAACACTATGACCCTAGTTGACCCAAGTCAACCTTGGACCTAAAATGGTCAAACCCACACTCATAAGCCCAATTAGCCTAAGTAGGGCACCCCCTTGACCCAACCCAAGTTGGGTGGTGCCACTAGGCTCATGACCATCAAGTGGGGTCAGCCCACTCATCATGTTGACCAAGTCAACTCTCCAAGTCAACAAGTTAACTATTTGACTTAAAAGAGGGAAATGAAGACCAAGCCCTTCTCCTTGGGTTAGGCTTACCTAACATGGCCCATTAACAGCCCAATGCAAAATGGACAACCCCTACCCCTCTGGATTAGGAGAGAGATTACATGCAAGGGGCATTATGGAGAAATCACCTAAAAAGAGGAGAGAGAAATGGAATATAATGTGAGGTGGTCATGTGGCCTTCACTCCTTCAGCCCAAAAGGTGCTGGCCGACCTCCTCACATCATTCCAGAAGGAATTAGGGGCTGAGAGCCACTTGGCAAGCATGGGCTGATCAACCAAGGCTGAGCCCGAGCTCACCTTGGTTGTATCTCCCCATATACCCCGCCTCAGTCCAAACCAACCTCACCATCAACTTCAGTGAGTGGAAATGAGTAGAATTCGAGTGCTGGATCAGTGCATTTGGTGGAGGAACAAGGTTTCGGGCAGGAGATCGCCGTAGCAACTCTTCCATGGCAAACCGCCGCCACACTCGCAGCCAAGACCTGGAACAGGTCTTTTTTGCCTCACCTCTACCCGTACTAGGATCCTAGATCAACTAGGAGAGATATCGGGCTAAATTGAGCCCGATGCCATGTGAAAAAATCCTGATTTTTTCGAGAAATCGCCACCTCTCGGGATCGCCGGCGCCGCCGCCTCCCGCCGTCTTACCACCGGCAAAAGATGGCCACCACCACCGTGAAGGTGGTGGCACCGTTGGCCGGCAGTGGCGCCGCCTCAGCTGGCCGGAAACGGCCCCGCAAAGTAGCCAGGAAAGTCAATCCCAGCCGTTGGCTGATCGGGGACGATGAACAGATCCCGTCTATTGTTCTTTAATATTCGTGCTTAAACTATATAAATGTTATAATATAAATGTTATGAAATGTGTATTTCTGTCACACATTTACAGTCACCTTCTATGCAAATTTTAAGGTACTTAGAGGCATAAAATTAACTTTACCCTTGAATGAAAAATGTAGCCTGATGTGTTACCTTTAAAATGCAACCCTAAACTTAAGTTTTGGTCCAGTGGTCTGGCCCGTAGGGCATTTTTCCTATGACTGGTCCTAGGCTAGGTCAGTAACTAAAACATAATCCCATGCCAAACCAGAGGTCCACATGGCCTGAAATTTTGGGCATGTAGCTTATTTGGGCATATCTAGCCCCTGCCAAAAATTGAGAATTTTTGGGACAACTTTGTCTATAGTTTTTGTCATAATATCAAAAACTAAATAAATGAAATAATTGGACATATATACCTCCAAATGGCCCCAAATTGTGGTGGTAGGTCCTTGGGGACATCATTGGTTCATGATAAAAATTTTAGCACATTTGTATCACTGTATGTTGGTGTAATCCACTTGCATGTGTTGGCTTATGTATAGCCTTGGTGTGCCAATAGCAATAATTTAAATATTGTACATTCAGCTTAATTGAGGCATCCAAAAATCATGGATTTGATTCCAGTGGTTCATTAGGGTAAAATTAACCCCTCAGATTAATTATGGGATTTTTGGAATCAAAAATCTCATTATTTGGAATTTTGAAAATATAGCCCTTATTGGAAAATAAATTGAGAAAATAGGTTTTGATCATGCAAAAATCCTCAAACTTGCTAAGTTAAAAAGAAGGTTATATTTGACTTAGTAAAAATTGATCTTTCTATTTTAAAACTTCTGGAGTAAAATACCTTGAAATGACCATTTTACCCTTATTGCATTTATTCATGAATTGATGGAAATACATATCAGAAAAATTTGGAAATATTCCTAGTGTTGTATAATTGTATTATTACTCTTGTATAATTATCTCAGAATTTATGGATGTACTGATAATTTTTAAATCTACATAATGGCATTTTCGTAAATATTTAAGAATGGGATTTGTTAGGCCAATACATTATAGAGGTCGATGAAACTCTGTCATTAGTCTTAAATTAATGTCTTATATGCTCTGTAATTTTCGTAGAAAATTATTAATTGAATTCCTTATACTTCCTTTGCAAAATGATAATTATGATGATTTTGTATTAATTAAAGAATAAATATAAATATTTAATGGTATAAAAATTTCTCACATCAGTAAGATTATGATATGATATACTCCGTGTGTTAAATGACTTGAAGAATTATTTGAAGAAATTAATTAATGGTATAAATAATTGGGAAAATTATGAAAATCATCATGGTCATCATATAGGTCCATACCACCCTAGTATAAATAATTTGAGACATATGGGCCAAGGAATTAGAAGGTAGATTCCGGGGTGGAGTTAGGTCATGGGCTGCACATAGTAAAGGTAGGTTATACCTTAGGGCCACCGGGGGATAGATCGACAATTGAGCTAGGGAACATGATTAGAAGTATAACCCTGGTGTTTAGTGTTGTCTTAGTGATGAGAGTAAAAGTGTAAGTCATTGGGTGTCAACTGAAGTGGAGGTAGGCGGAAGACCGTCGCCCTCCTGATAAAAACTTAAGTCATTAGGGTCAACTAAGAGTAACAATGAGAGTTGAGTGTGGATTATGGGTAGACATTAACTAAAAGTAATTATCCTTGCGAAAAGGGAACTTTGGATTTTAATTTCATCTTGGTTCCTAGTCACCCCGAGACCCCTTCATTTGGCATACCCTGGGCAGTCCTGGGATTAACCCTAATTCACTAAGTATAATAATCGGTAGGCAAGAGTAGCCTAATAGGCTAGGTAAATTGTACTTGTTCTCACTCGTGCCAGGTTGGAGGTACTTGGAGTCTAGTGACTACTTGCTCACCCGTGCAGAGTTGGAAGGAATTGATGTGATATATATATTCACCCGTGCTGGGTTGGAGGGACTCGGAGTCTGTTGACTACTTGCTCACCCGGGCAGGGTTGGAGGAATTAGGACGGGTTGGTCCTGCGAGCTGGAGGCTCGAGTTAAACTATTACATGTGAGTAAACAACTGTGGTGGGTCATGCAGTACTGGCCAATCGTCACACCGATGGCAGTACCGTGACTCGGGTGAGGTGTACGGGTGGAAGGGCCAGTATGTTGTTTAATACTGCGGTTAGACAGACAATCCCCGAAGACGTGCACCCGACCTAAAAGACTAGCAGGTAGCTAGCAATAGTACGCGGAGACTCTAGAGTGCACTTGTCGGTGTACAGAGGCGTACTGGAGAGGTCTTGGCCTGGTAGTGTGTATACCCGCCTAGAAAGCGAAAGCGCCCGTTCCGCTGCTGCCGTAGCCACAATGGCGGTACCTGAGAGTGATGCTAGCTCTTGAAAAGTGGGAACTAAAGGTCTGTGATAACGGAGTCGTTGTGTGTGAGTTGCACTTGCCTGCTACATAAATTGCATCATAATATTCATTCATATTAGGGCATACACTTCATAGATCCTTATCATATAAATTAGTATGGGCTCTTTTATATGATAAGTTACAATTCCTAGAAACCATAACTTATAAATTTGTATGGGCATTTTTATAAGTTAAGATACGCTCTGTGATGGTAATGGTAGTGGTAGTGTAGTTTTACTTTCCTACATTACTTTAAGTTCTTCCTTTACTAGCACTGCTTTTTACTTACTTGTACTGCACTTTACTCTTCACTTACATGTGCTATATACTTGGAACTGCTAGATGTAGAATTATACATACACTTGCTAGTTAGCTTCTTGTCACCTCCTTCCACTTTTGTTACCCCTTGTTATCCTCCGCTTCGTCCTCCCGCTCGGTGCCTAGGAGTTGCGGGGCGAGGTGCGGAGGAAACGACTTAGTCTTTTTGACTAATGGTCGGTGACCATATCATTTTAGGAGCACGAGGAGATGGAGCAGCATGTCGAGGAGCCAGGACTTGAGGAGCAGATGTCAATACCACTTACTACCACTACTGGAGCACATGTTCAGGTGTGATGAGTTGAGATGTTAGATTCCTCTATTGTTAGATTGAGAGAGAGAGAGTGATTTGATATTGATGTACTGGCCATAAGCCCTTATTCACTTTCATTTTCGTACTCATTTTGGACTATATTCATGTACTTTTCATTTGATATATATATGATTAGTACTGTGGCTGTGGACTGTGATATTTACTCCGTTTTATACTTCTATTTCTCATAATGACCGACAGGTTTATGATCGTACTAGCCGGCAGAATCGGCGACTTGTGGTGTCAACTAACCCGTGTGTTAGTGTCATCGTAAGGCAGCGGTTCTGGGCATAAGATTAGGGTTAGCCTCGGAGAGGGGGGGATGGATTTTACAACAACTATAGATCTGGATGCATTATTTGATCATAAGTCATTCATTTGTTAAATATTTAAAAAATTAAAAAAAATATTGGTATCCTAAACCTATTATATGTGAAGGATAAAGAGAGAGGGAGGGAGGGAGAGAGGGGGCGGTGGGAGGGCAATTTTTTTGTACGTGCAGTGTTTGATGCGATGGTCCGTAAATAAATAGGGCCTTCAGTCTTTATTTATGGAAAGCCTCACTCATATTTCACGCTTATTTGTTTTAATTTTGTCTTTTGGCGAAACGCTCGCAATTTTTCTATCGAACACCTAGCATTTTCCACCCTCGCTGAAAAACAGTAGATCCTTCTCCCATCAGCATTAATGTTCTCTCAGCCTTAGTTCCGGGGTTCAACCGTTCTTCTCCGTCTATTGCATCTCCAACCTCACAGTTCTTGCACCTCAAATACTACTTCCCGTCTATATGGAGAAGACATTTGACGCCCTTTTGATTATGTATTTTCTATTCTTATTTTGTAAGGTTGTTTTCTGATGTATGAACACTTTAATCGAATGGAGCCACCCTTCCAGGAAACCTAAAGAAATGTTGTGACCGAAAAAAAAATGTGCTTACAATTGTTATTGTATTTATAGATGTTTATAGAAATATTATGACCTTATTTTACAGTTTAAAACCCTATATATTGGTTGCTAGTTATGATTCCAAATTTTTTTTGTATTCCAACTGTAACTTCCGTATTTTTTATGGTTCTCTTTTGTGCACTATATTCTTACAGTTCCGTAAAAGTTTATTTTTGCAGTTGTATGTCCTAGATTGTAAATATTTGTAGTTGCTTATTTGTATCTGCTTACTGTTATATTTTTATGTATAATTATAGTTGTAATTGAAGTAGTATTACAGTTCAAAATTTACGTGTAATTACAGTAGTATTTTACGTGTAATTATAGTAGTATTTTAAATGTTAGTATTTATGTATAATTATAGTTATAATTGAAGTAGTATTACATTTCAAAATTTATGTGTAATTACAGTAGTATTTTAGGTGTAATTACAATTGTAATTATAGTTTTTAGGTCTAATTACAATTAGACTTACAGTTGTTATTACATTTCATAATATACATGAAAATTTTCACTGTTTTATTAGTCCACCTACCTACAGTTTAATTTTGAAGGATATTTACAGTTTAAATATTTGCTAGTATTTTTTTATTTTTCAATTCAATCTTTCAGTTGTAACTTTTTGTTTTTATGGTTCATTGTTTGGTAAGGTTATCATTTATAAAATATTTTGCTCATATGTGATATCAAAGTAGAGGTTCTGTCCAGTTCTAAGTTTTTTTGGGTTGAACATGTTAGTTCAGTTGTAAATTCAAGCTGTAACTTCTATTTTATTGTATTGTTACAATTGACTTGTGATGGCTCTTTTGTAGGTTTGTACCATTAATTGTTTTGATATTGTAATTATAGATATTTTTAAAGATATAAGTTCAACTACAATTAAATTTTTATGTATAATTACAGTTCACATTGTAACTTGTACATGATAGTGGTAGATATAATTACAGTTGCAACTACAGTTCAAATATTTGTCTGTAGTTTTCTTTGTTTTTGAAAGATAGGGTAAGCTCTGAAAAACTCTAAAGGGGGGGGGGGGGGGGTTGAATTGAGTTATTAAGATCTTTTTGTTTTTTGCTGAAATAAGAAGTCTTTAATAAGATATGTTACTATAATATAGGTGTATGAGTGTACAAGTGCAGAAAATGAACTAGAGAAAAGACAACTAAGCTACACAACAAAACATATCACAGCATAAGCACACAGGAAGATCACAGCCACACAGACAACACAAGAAATTTTATAGTGGTTCCCCAAACTTGGGTACATCCACTCTTCTACCACCCTAGGTAGGAATCCACTACAGGTTTTGATCAGGTGACTGCCACCAATGAGCTTTTGAACAGGTGCTCAAAAACCAAACCAAGTCTTTTGGAAGGAGACTTACAACCAAAATAATTTTGAAGGGAATTAAAACAGTATACAGAGGTGTGGAAGAGAGTTTGATGGAAGTCTTCTTTTCTCAAGTCAAAATTAGAAGACTATGTGGATTCTGTGGTGTTGTCAAAGCTCCCCCTGAAATCTTGAATGGTTCAGGAGTGGAAACTTTGTTATGGGTGAGTAGTCCTTTTGCTGTATGATCAACTCTCCAGAGATCCTTTGACTGATTTGAATATTCTTGTCACTTGAGATCCCTGAAAATAAAGAAGGCTAAGAAGAAAGACTCTTGGTTGTGATTGTTGTTCTTTCTTCTTCTTTTGAGAGCAGTTGATTTCCTGAGAACTGTATGCACTGCACTTTTTCTTGTCTGTCTGCTTTTTCGTTTCACTTGCTTATTGATGACAAGGAGTTTCTATATTGACTTCTTTCTAGCAGGGAGAGATGATCAGACTGATAACTTCCTCAAGGTCAAATTCAAAAACCTGCAATAAATGCTCAGCTGAAATCTAGGGAATAAAAACGGCAAGAATGCTGTCATATATTCTATTCTATGTCTATCCCGAGATATAAGAAATTAATTCCATGGAAGATATTTGCAATCAATGCTACCTGTAACGGCTCGATTCAAAGAATATAAGTGCATTGATTATCCAGAGAATTAATGGCCTATAATAGATATAAAATAAGGAGACAGAAAAGGAAATAATAAATAACAATATGTCTTACAGTTTTTGTCGACCCGAGATCAGCTTTCGTCGACCTGAGATCAGCTTTCGTCGACCTGAGATCAGCTTTCATCGACCCGTGATCAGCTTTCATCGACCTGAGCTCTGCGAACAACTGCACTGCATAAACTGACGGATTTTGTGCTCTATGTTCGTCGACCTAAGAATGTGAGATTAGTCGACCTAAGAACTTGGTCAAACTGACGGTGTTGAGATAATAGTACATCTGGCATTGAGTTGTTTGAGAGTGTTGAATCATTGATAGTGTTGAGAGGGTTGAGTGATCTTTGGCTCTGAGTCAGCTTTGGCTTTGAGTGAACTATGTCGCTGAGTTAATTATGGCGCTGAGTGATCTTTGGCATTGAGAGTTGAAATATTAGTCGACCTGAGAACAGAGTTCGTCGAGCTCAGCTAAGAAAATTTATATTTGAGTTAGTCGAGATGAGCACGACTTTCATCGATCGGAGATCAACGAACGTAGATCTCCTTATTCTAAAACTTTAATTCTCTAAGTCTTGAGTCTCTGACAGTGTTGGAGGCTGGTCCTTTATACTGTTGTCTCTAAGGAATTGACCTAGACTCTAGAAACACATAAAACTTGACCCTTCTATACAACATGGGTCACACCCTAAGATGAGAACCTAGCCCAAATCACCTAGGGGTTCCAACAATCTCCCCCTATTTGGGTGAGGTTACTTCAAACAAAAACAGAGAAAAATCACAGGTCAAAATGAAGTAGACATAACATAAAACTGAGATAATTGATAGAATAAATAAGCTATCAGTACCTTTATAAAGCTATGCACCCAGATTGTTCACAAAAAATAGAAGAAGAAAATAAACAACCTAAATGTCCTTGGGAGAATCAAAAGATTTAGCAAATTTGATTACTCTGTTAGGATATTGTGCTTGCCTCAGCATCATGGTCATATCTACATCCCCAAGAGCCTTTTGAGAAGTAGTTCTTTGAACAACAGCTTCAGGATGCAGATGCATGTATTCTTCAGCATTAAACAACTTTCCAACTTGATATCTTTCAAATTCTTTCTTCCTGTAGCTTGACATTGTTGAGAATTGAGAAGGATCTTGACCTTTTTCTCTGGCTTGCCTTATCTGAGAGAGAGCAATAGATTCTTTGAATCTAGCCATTCTGGTAGTTGGGCTAGTCTCAGGATCATAGGCTAGAATTGGAGGTCCTTCAGGGCTATTTGCTTTGCCAGTAGATGAAGGAGGTGAGAATATTGGCTTGGGGGCAAAATGCTGATCATTGGATGAACTTTTAGAGGAGAGTTGATGTCTGTGTTTGTGCTGACTGTCTCTAGAAGATTGAGATGGTCTTTCTTGTCTTTGATAGGTTTTGGTGAATGTGGGCTTGGAAAGTGTACCTGAGCTTTGAGAAAAAGTTCCTGAAGCACCTACAGCTGGAGGAGGAGGAGGAGGATGATCCCTGTTGAACTTCTTTGGAGGACGAGAATATCTTCTGCTTTTCTTCCTTGACTTTTGTTCATTTTTGGATAGCCACATCCATGCTGGCATACCCTTATATGGAGTTATATTGTACAGAATATAATATGGAGTGTCATTTATTGAGTTGAGTTTTGGAGCAGGAGGTGGAGGAACTTTTCTTTTCTTGGAGATTTTTTTCCTCTTAGGATCCTCATCATAGTCATCATCATCATCAGAATCATCAGAAGACTGGGGATTGTCATACATGTCATCAATCTGTCTTATTACATCCTTGGGAATTTCTTTGCTAGCTGGAGTACGGACAACTTCAGCAAGAGCTGCTTCAGCTTCCATAGCAATGTCTTGATCTATAAGATCATCAAGATTATGGAGAGGGCTATCATCCATGATATAGGATGACCCAGGAGGATTAGATGTCTGATCATCAGACTTATTATCTGGAGGAGCTATCAAACTTTTCTCTATAATGTCTAACACCTCTGAGCTGACAGGAGGGGTGTAGCACACTAATGCTTTAGATGATGGAGTGGGGAGGGAGAGGAAGAAATGAATGTAGGACCCAAATATTTTCAGCAAAGTTGCTAGATTCACTTTAGATTTAATAAAATAGACCCTTCCAAATAGAATTTCTTGCAAGATGGTCTCTTGAGCATTTGATACTATAATATCTGTACAGTGATTATTTACATCTGCTACTGAGTCTGTTATCTCTGCATCATCTGTGTCCATATCAGATTCAAGAAAATTTATGAAGTCTGTTTCCATATTAACATCTATTCCTACTGTTGGAGATACTGCTGCTGGTTCTACTGCTGGTGCTGTTGCTTCTGCTATAACTGCTGGTTCTGCTGCTGCTGTTGTTGTTTCTGCTATAACTGTTGGTTCTGCTACTATTGTTGCTTCTGCTATAACTACTGGTTCTGCTGCTATTGCTACTTCATCATCAAGTATCTCCCCCTGCCTTGTTTCAATAGGTACTGAAGCCAGGCCCCCAGATGAAGAGAAAGCAGAAGTGAGTGCAGAAACTTGAGCAGAAAGACTGGAGATGGATGCAACAAGAGGGGAATGATAGTGGAGGATGGGGTTGGTTGGATTTGTGATTGGGATGGAACTTGAGGGGCAGGAGGTTGTGAAGGGGTGGAGAGAATCTCTTAAGTGGGGTGGAGAGTGGCTTGTGCAGCCCTTCTACTTTCAGAAGTTTTAGTGGAGGAGGAGATAGCCTTGGTTGGCTTTGTTATGGTCCTCTCCCACCTGCTAAAAAGAGTACAAGTGAGTCTCTTTGAAGCATTTTTGGATATGGTCGAGGAGACCAGGGATCCTGCAGCCTTCTCCTTGAAGAAGATCCCTAGGATCCTTCCAAAACACACCTCTTTCTTTTTGTTTTTCTTTTTAATCAAATCGAACAGGATTTGAGCCTAGTTCACAGATTTCTTATTAACTATGGCACATATAACCAGGAACTGATGCCTGGTGATGTAGTTGTGTGCAGTGTGCTTTCCTAGCAACACTTTCCCAGTTACATCGGCAAGAAACTTATACTCAGCAGACAAAAGTTTCTTTAGTAGTTTGTTGGGGGTGTCTCCAGAATAACCCATTATTCTTAGCATCAAATCATATTCTTCAGAATCTATCTCTAAGTCATCTTCACCATTTTTCAATCCAAAAACCTCGGTTAAAATATCGGGGGTAAGAGGATAGCGTTACCCGCGATGGTTCCGGTCATTGTATTCCCGTATGAGATAGCTGTATAGACCCATTCCCCGATCTCTGTTGCAGATATCTTTATGCGAGTGGAGAGCAGAGACTTTAGGTGTTGATCTTCCAGGAGTTGTAGAATGTCCAGGAAGATTTGATCAGAATACTGGAAAGATTCAAAGTCTATATCGAAACCCGAGTCGAACTTCATAGCAGCAAGAGGTCCTGCGAAAATCGCCATGAGAGCACCTACAAAGGAAAATGGAGATCAAGTGCAAAGGGAAATGAAAGCGCGGGATGGAGTTCGAAAAAAACCAAGATATAAGGTTTTTTGGAATATGAAACGACAGACTCCGTTCCACGAGAATTAAAAAATCTTCGATCTGAGGTCGATGATATAATTTAGAGTTAAACAGTTCGTCGATCTCAGTCTGAAGAGTTGAAGACATTTCATCGATCTCTGGTCGACGAAAGGTTTCTGAAGCAAGTATGTCGATCTCAGGTCGACGAAAATCACTTCACCAAGAGATTTTGTCGATCTCAGGTCGACGAAAAATCTCAAGAAGAGTTATCAGTTCGTCGATCTCAGGTCAACGAATAGACACAATTCTTTAACCATAGATAGAGCATTAGATTAAATCCTGACCATTTATCATAACAAGCTGATTGACAAAGAACAGATGCTTGGATGAGTCCAATGGCTTAGTGAATATATCTGCTCTTTGCAAATCAGTAGAGATAAATTCAAGTTTAATCTTTTGTTTGTCAACACAATCTCTAATGAAATGATGTCTAATGTCTATATGCTTGGTTCTAGAATACAATACTGGATTTTGTGCAATTGAAATAGCACTTGTATTATCACATAGAATAGTTGAATTATTTAAGTTGACACCATAATCCAGTAGTTAGTTTTGTATCCACAAGATCTGTGAACAGCAACTGCCTGCAGCCATATATTCAGCTTCAGTAGTGGATGTTGAAACAGATGTTTACTTTCTACAGAACCAAGATACAAGTCTGTAACCAAGGAACTGACAAGTTCCAGAGGTGCTTTTCCTGTCTACTCTATATCCAACATAATCAGCATCAAAAAATCCAGTTAACACAAATGTTGATTCAATTGAATATTAGAGGCCTAGATCTGGACAACCTTTTATATATCTTAGAATCCTTTTTAAGAAAAAAAGGTGAGATTCTTTTGGGTTCACCTGGAACCTAGCACAAAGATATGTGGCAAACATAATATCTAGTCTGCTTGCTGTTAAATATAGTAGGGATCCAACAATGGCCCTATACCTGGTCTGATCAACTGGTTTTCCAAAATCATCAGCATCTACCACAGCATTGGCAGCCATGGGAGTTTTCATGGCAGAGGCATCATTCATCCCAAACTTCTTAATAAGCTCTTTAGCATATTTATACTGAGAGATGAAGATCCCTTCAGGGGTTTGTTTCACTTGGAGACCAAGGAAATATGATAACTTACCCATGCTAATCATCTCAAACCTTGAGTGCATTAAATTAGAAAATCTTTTGCACAGATTTGGATCAGTAGAACCAATAATTATGTCATCTACATATATTTGTACTAAGAGAATTTTATCATGATGCAACTTTGTAAAAAGGGTTTTATCTACCATGCCTCTAGAAAAACCATGCTCTAAAAGAAAGCTGGCTAAGGTCTCATACCAAGCTCTTGGAGCTTTATTTAAACCCTAGAGAGTCTTATGCAATTTAAAAACATAAGAGGGATGATATGGAGAGATAAAACCTGGAGGTTGTTAAACATACACCTCTTCTTTGAGTTCTCCATTTAGGAATGCACTTTTCACATCCATTTGGTAGACTTTAAACTTTTTGAATGCTGTATAAGCTAAGAAAATCCTTATAGCTTCAAGTCTGGCAACTGGAGCAAAGGTTTGATCATAATCAATCCCTTCCTCTTGCTTGTATCCTTGAGCAACAAGCCTTGCCTTGTTCCTCACTATCACACCTTGGGAATCAAGTTTATTTATGAATACCCACTTAGTCTCAATTACTGGATAGCCCTTAGGCCTTGGAACTAAGTCCCAAACTTTACACCTCTCAAACTGGTTGAGTTCCTCTTGCATTGCAGTGATCAATTTTGGATCTTGCTCTGCATCAGATATGGATTGAGGCTCAATTTGATAGAGAAAGCAGACAAGCATCACATCAGGGTTGAGTTGATGCCTTGTCTGTACTCCTACTGATATGTCTCCAATTACTTGAGATCTAGGGTTATCCCTAAGTGTGATAAGATCATTAGGTGGAGTTGGTTTAGCAATAGTTATTTGATTTAATTCCTCTTGTAGAATTGTATCAACTGTTGAAGGAAGTTGAACTGCTTCCACAGTATCTTCCTCACTTTCAGCTTCTGATATAGCTTATGGAGAGGGATGTGATTCAACCTTTGAGGTGAGGTTTAGATCATCTAAGCTTTCAAACAAATTTTGTACCTGCAGATTATTGTTGGTAGAGATGTCTCTCTCTTGATAACCTGTATCACATAGTTGGCTTACTGATATCAGGTTATGCTTAAGACCATTTACATAAGTCACTTTCTTGAATGTGATAGTTCTACAATTGAAATCTCCATAGCCTTCTGTAAGTCCAAAGCCTGAGTCCCCAAATATTACTTTAGGTCCAGTCTATGCTTTATAGTTGATTAGGAATTTCTTGCAACCTATCATATATTTAGGGGTCTGTTTGGGACAGCTCTAGCGGCTGGAGAAGATCTTTCCCAGCCGCCAGAGTTTTTAATGGCGTTGTTTGGGAGAGCTTTTCAATGAAATCGCGGTTCGAAGAGCTGCTCTCAGAGCTCTTTTTGGTAAGCAACTCCCCCCTGCGTTCAGCTCTCCAAAAATCTCTTTTCGTCATCCTCGATATCGCGATATCCCGAAGCCCTTCCCTCTTCCCGATCCCGCAGCCCATCTGTCATTTCTCCCGATCCCGCAGCCCCAATCCCGCAGCCCATCCCTCTTCCCGACCGCAACGACATCCGGCAACAGATCCTCCGGCGACATCGGCGATCGCGTGGCTTCCATCGACGATCCTGATCGGCGACATCGGCAGCATCGGAGACTCCTTCTTCTCCAGCCCTAGCATCCATCTTCTCCAACCCGAGCTTCCATCGGCTTCTCCAACCTGAGCTTCCATCGTCTTTTCTAGCCCTAACTTTCTTTGGACAACAGAGGTCCAACTCCAGCCCTAGCTTTCTCCTCTGGTTTGTTCTCTTCCTACACGATCTTCTTTACTTGTTGGTTTGTTTTGCTCTCCTAATTTTGTGTGTGTGTGTGTAATTTTTGTGTTTGTGTGTGTGTTTATGTATGTGCTTGTGTGTATTAATGTGTGTGTGTGTATGAATATGTGTGTGTGTGTGTGTATGAATGTGTGTGTGTGTGTGTATGATTGTGTATGGGTGTGTTATTTTTTTTTGTGTTTGTTCTTAATAATGTGTGTGTGTGTATGAACGTGTGTGTGTGTATGATTGTTTGTTTGTGTGTGTGTTTATGTATGTGTGTGTGTGTGTATGAATGTGTGTGTGTGTATGAATGTGTGTGTAAGAATGTGTCTTTGTGTATGAATGTGTGTGTGTGTGTGTATGAATGTGTGTATGTGTGTATGATTGTGTATGGGTGTGTTATTTTTTGTGTGTTTGTTCTTAATAATGTGTGTATGTGTGGGTGTGTAATTTTTTTGTGTGGATGTGTGAGTGTGTATGTATGTAGGTGTGTGTATGTGTGTGTGTGTGTATGTGTGTGTGTGTGTGTGTGTGTGTGTGTGTGTGTGTGTGTGTGTGTGTGTGTTTATGTATGTGTGTGTGTGTATGAATGTGTGTGGGTGTGTATGAATGTGTGTGTGTGTGTGTGTGTGTGATTGTTTGTTTGTGTGTTTATGTATGTGTGTGTGTGTGTGTATGAATGTGTGTGTAAGAATGTGTGTAAGAATGTGTGTGTATATATATATGAATGTGTGTGTGTGTGTGTATGAATGTGTGTGGGTGTGTTATTTTTTTTTGTGTTTATTCTTAATAATGTGTGTATGTGTGGGTGTGTAATTTTTTGGTGTGGATGTGTGAGTGTGTATGTAGGTGTGTGTGTGTGTGTGTGTGTGTGTGTGTGTGTGTGTGTGTGTGTGTGTGTTTATGTATGTGTGTGTGTGTGTATGAATGTGTGTGGGTGTGTATGAATGTGTGTGGGTGTGTATGAATGTGTGTGGGTGTGTATGAATGTGTGTGGGTGTGTATGAATGTGTGTGTGTGTGTATGATTGTGTATGGGTGTGTTATTTTTTTTGTGTTTGTTCTTAATAATGTGTGTATGTGTGGGTGTGTAATTTTTTTTGTGTTGATGTGTGAGTGTGTATGTATGTAGGTGTGTGTGTGTGTGTGTGTGTGTGTGTGTGTGTGTGTGTGTGTTTGAATGTGTGTGTGTGTGTTAGGTTTTTTTGTGAATGTGTGTGTGTGTGTGTGTATGTAGATGTGTTTGTGTGTGTGTGTATGCGGGTGTATGTGTTATTTTTTACTCACTCCTTGTGTGTGTGGGCTTAGATCTCTTTTATTACTCTCAGTTGCTGCTATAAAGCCTATTGACCGTCAATTCAGAGATATTCCGGCTGACATAAGGTATGATCCTCGTTACATGCCATTTTTCAAGGATTGTGTTGGTGCCATTGACGGTACACATGTTGATGCGAGGATACCCGTAGAAGATCAAGTACGATACATAGGACGTCATGGCACGACGACACAAAATGTAATGGTAGTCTGTGATTTTAACATGTGTTTTACATTTGCCATGGCTTGATGGGAGGGATCTGCTCATGATAGTCGCATCTTTGCACGCGCATTGACTGATGATTTATTGCACTTTCCGCATCCCCCACAAGGTATACTAATCAATTTGTTTACATTCGTTCAAATTGTTCGTATTCATAATGTTTACCTGTTTAACAAAACAAATAAATACAGGTAAATATTATTTAGTCGATGCTGGATATCTGTTAAAGATGGGTTATTTGAAGACATATCCAGAAACAAGATATCATTTGGCAGACTTTGCCCGTAGAAGTCGGCCTGTACATGGAAGGCAAGAACATTTCAATAAGGCGCATTCATCTCTTCGCAGTGTAATCGAGCGAACGTTTGGAGTCTGGAAAATAAGTGGCACATTTTGAGCAAAATGCCACAGTACATCTTCAAGAAAAAGCGTTCCATAGTGCTAGCGACATTGTCCTTGCATAACTTCATTCGTAGGCATCCGTCTCGCTAGGACCCTGAGTTTAATGCTTATGATGCTGATGAGGCTTCTTTCGTTCCCTCGGAAGATGAAGACCCTGCGACAAAGGATGATATTGAAAGCGATATGTGTGATGCTGCTGGAGCAAAACATATATCTACAGTACGAGATAACATTGCCGAAGAAATATACAGCGCGCGCAGGTGATCAAAAGGATTGGAAAAAATAGTCGCCGGATGTTGGAAGACCTTTTTTTTCCTATTTTGTAGAACTATGTAAAAGACTACTGTTATTATTTATTTTTTAAAAAACAGCTTCCAAAAGTTGTTTATCCAAACAGCTAAAAATAGAAAATCACTCTTCAAAGCGCACTTCTGCACAGAACACCCAAACAGTCTGCAGCTTTTCAAAACTGCTCCCCAGAGATCTATTTTAAAACAGCTCTATCCGGCCAACAGCTTTTCAATCCACCAGAGCAGTCCCAAACAAACCCTAGAGCAACCACTGTCCAGGTACCACTTATTTTGAGTGATATGGTTCTCTTCTACTTGCAAAGAGGATTAGAAGTTTTTGACCCGGGTTACCTTGGGTCCTTGTTGCTTGACATCACTGAAACTTGAAATAAATGAACATTCAGGTTGATCCTTATAACCTAAAGGATGATACCTTCTAGGAGGTATGACCCACTGACTAAAAGGATTTAAGGATTTATCAGTTTTTAGGTTACTTTGGTTAAGAACTGAATTTGACAAATTTGAGTATGTTCGTCGACCTGAGCTCGACGATCTGGGTTGAGTTCTTTGATCTCTACTCAAAGAACGGAGGTATCCATTCTCAGAGCCCCAAAAACGTCGATCTCTGGTCGATGAACCATACTGATTTCGTCGATCCCAGTTCGAAGAACAGTTTACAATATTATTTGCATTCAGGGTACGTCGTTCTGAGGTCGACGAACCATACCCATTTCGTCGTTCTGAGTTCGATGAAATATGTTGAACATAGTTATGGTGTTTATTTTCCTTTTTCTGATTGGTTTTCTTAAGTTCTAACTGTTTAAGAACTTTATTAACCTTCTCTACCTGTTCAGTATTTTTCATACAACTTTCAGAGATGAAATTAATAGGTTTTGATAATTGATTTTTCTGAATTAGGATTAGTTCACTAGATGAGGCTCCAAATCCTAGTTTGTTATTGTTAGATCTTGTATTAACTATGCTAGTTGTATCTAACAGTTGTAAACTTCTACCATTCAAGGATTTTTCTAGTTCCTTAGCCTTACTTAATTTAGATTTTATAAAAACTATTTGTTGGTTGGCTAAGCTTAATTCTTTTGTTAACTTTTCATTTTCAGCAAAGACTTTTTCTTATTCTAAAAGTTTTCCCTGAGAAGTTTGATTTCCTTCTCAGATCCTATTAGGTCTAAACACAAGTGTTTAAATTCAAACTGAAATTCTTTAGATTGAAAGTCATATGAAGAAATTACCTGATCCTCTTCAGAGAGGAATTCTTCATCTTCTGATTCTTCTGAATCTGATCTGCAGCTTCCAGCATCTATTGCAATAAGGCAAACTTCCCTTGCCTTCTTTTCTTCTATATCATCCTCACTAGAACTGGAGGAGGATGTTTCATCTTCAGTATCACTCCAGGTTTCAGCTACAAAGCCCTTCTCCTTCTTTTTGTACTTACTAGAAGAGGCTTTGTTGTGCTGAAGTCTTCTTGAATCCTTTTCTTGCCTTCTGTCCTTCTTTTGGACTTCTGGACATTCTGAGATGAAGTGTCCAGGTTTCCTGCACCTAAAATAGATAACCTCTTTAGAAAGAGTCTTGTCATACCTGGGTTTATCTTCATTCCTTGAAGCCTTCCTCCTGAAGTCCTTCCTTGCCATTTTATAGAATCTCTTAGCAAAGAGACCCATAAGTTCTTTATTGGTTGGCAAGCTGGGAGATTCTTCTGCAGCTTTGAATGCTAAGTTTTGCTCCTTCCTGGTAGGTGTTGAAGCATTTGGTTCAACTGCAGCTTCTCTTGACTTGATCAATTGCTCATAGGATTTGAGCTTTCCAAGAAGATATTCTGTTTAAATTTCAGCCATGCTTCTGGCTTCTCTGATGGGCCAGATTCTGGAGTCCAATGTGCTAGGGAAGCACATGAGGATCTTGTCATTGACCTCAGTCAGAGTAATTTCCTTGTCCAATGTTCTGAGCTTACTAATGATGGAGCTCAGCCTGTTGTACATTACTTCCACAGATTCTGCTTCATCTTTCCTGAAATTCTCATATTGGGATATGAGGTTTGATCTTTTATCCTTCCTCTCATCAGCAGAGCCTTCTACCATTTGGTTGAGGGAATCCCAAATGGCTTTGGCAGATGTACATTCAGCAACTTTCTGAAACATATCATCTGACATAGTTTGGGCCAGTATGTTCATAGCTCTGGCATCAGCAATCTTATGCTTCTTATCTGTATAAGCTTGATTTGGAGGAGGCACTACACTAAGATTTACTATAGTTGAAGTAGAGGCCACTGGAGCTGGTGGTCTTGTCAAGATGGAATTAAAGATGTCCTTATCAATAGAGTTCATATAAAGCTTGATTCTTGCCTTCCAGATTCCAAACTTTTGCAAGTTGCAGACTGGAGGTATGGTGCTGGCATAATCCTTGTTTTGTGCCATGATATCAGAAAATAAAATCTAATCAGAGAGACTAATAAGAATTATACAGAGTTTATCCTTAGGATCTTGATTAATCCAGGTGTAAGCCTGTATGATATGATTAACCACCCTCTGATACCAATTGAAAGATAGGGTAAGCTTTGAAAAACTCTAGAGGGGGGGGGGGGGGTGAATAGAGTTATTAATATCTTTTTTATTTTTGCTGAAATAAAAAGTCTTTAATAAAATATGTTACTATAATATAGGTGTATGAGTGTACAAGTGCAGCAAATGAATTAGAGAAAAGACAACTAAGCTACACAACAAAACTTATCACAGCACAAGTACATAGGAAGATCGCAGCCACACAGACAACACAAGAAATTTTATAGTGGTTCCCCAAACTTGGGTACATCGACTCTTCTACCACCCTAGGTAGGAATCCATTACAGGTTTTGATCAGGTGACTGCCACCAATGAGCTTTTGATCAGGTGCTCAAAAACCATCCCAAGTTTTTTGGAGGAGACTTGCAACCAGAATAATTTTTAAGGGAATTAAAACCCTGTACAGAGGTGGGGAAGAGAGTTTGATGGAAGTCTTCTTTTCTCAAGTCAAAATGAGAAGACTATGTGGATTCTGTTGTGTTGTCAAAGCCCCCCCTGTAATCTTGAATGGTTCAGGAGTGAAAACTTTGCTAAGGGTGAGTAGGCCTTTTACTGTATGATCAACTCTCCAGAGATCCTTTGACTGATTTGAATATTCTTGTCACTTGAGATCCCTGAAAACAAAGAAGGTGCCGAAGAAAGACTCTTAATTATGATTGTTGTTCTTTCTTCTTCTTTTGAGAGTAGTTGATTTCCTGAGAACTGTATGCACTGCACTTTTTCTTGTCTGTCTGCTTTTTCGTATCACTTGCTTGTTGATGACAAGGAGTTTTTGTATTGACTTCTTTCTAGCAGGGAGAGATGATCGGATTGATAACTGCCTCAAGGTCGAATTCAAAAACCTGCAATAAATGCTCAGCCGAAATCTAGGCAATGAAAACGGCAAGAATGTTGTCATATATTCTATTCTATATCTGTCCCGAGATATAAGCAATTAATTCCATGGAGGATATTTGCAATCAATAATGCCAGTAACGGCTCGATTCAAAGAATATAAGCGAATTTATTATCTAGAGAATTACCGACCTATAATAGATATCAAATAAGGAGACAGAAAAGGAAAGAATAAATAACAGTATGTCTTACAGTTTTCGTCGACCTTAGATCAGCTTTCATCGACCTGAGATCAGCTTTCGTCGACCTGTGATAAGCTTTCGTCGACCCGAGCTCTGCAAACAACTGCACTGCATAAATTGATGGATTCTGTGCTCTAAGTTCGTCGACCTGAGAGTGTGAGATTAGTCGACCTAAGTTTTGGAACACCCTATTACTAATTTGGGTAAGGATCACTATGTGATTAGGACTTTGTTTTGACCTTGTTGTATAGTCTGATAGGTCAATTAGAATGAGTCTTAGGGTTAGTACTTAGGTTTGAAAGCTGCCCTCAAGACCTTCTAAAGATAAGGATTCAAGTGCTGAGACAAAGACAATTCTCGTCGAGATCAGGTCGACGAAACGTTGAACTTAGGTCGACGATCTCTGAGCTCAGTTCAATGAGGCGTCGAACTCCGTTCGAGGATATTCGAGCTCAGATCGACGCTCTGTCTCTAGCTATTTTCCAAGTCGCTGAGATCAGGTCGACGATCGTAGAGCTCAGGTCGACATTTGTTGTCTCTAGTATAAATCCAATCTCTGAGCTCAGGTCGATGATAGCTGAGCTCAGGTCGACGATTTTCTGAGAGGTTGACGTTTTCAGGATTCAAATTCAGGACAGTTATGGAATTCATTCAGATTTATTTTCAGCATTTATGACAAAGGATTCTGTAGCCGTTTCAAGCATTCTGGAGCAAGTTTCTAGGAAGAATAATTGGAATGTTTCTTAGGACTTTCCCAAGAGACAGTTGTCAATTATGGAAGTAATTTATTACTGAGTAACGACCATCAAAAGTCAGGATCTGATATACTACCTAGAGAATTATTCTGAATATAGTACACAGACAAGATTTGAAAAAGATACACAGAAGAGAGAACAAAAAAAAAGTATTACTCATCAAGAATTCATCTTCTGGAATAGAATCAGCAGACAAAAGCTTACAGAATTACTGAGTCAGAATTCTTCAAGAACACAAGGAACACCATTGTGAAGGAGATCATCTACCTTTCTACTCCTTCAAGCTTCAAGTGTTCAAAAGCTTCATTATCAAGGACTCCAGACATCACACCTTTCAGCATCTGTTGAAATCATCTATTGTTGGAGATCTGAAGCAACTGAAGACCTATCACCATAAGCAAAGCTCATCTTCCTCAACCCTTACAGATCTCAGGGGGAGCTTTGACAACATATGCCACTTGTCTTCTCTCAGATTGTTGACAGAGAAGAACAACTCATCTCATTTTATTTTTCCTTTCTCTCCTATAAAAGGGTTTCTCAAAACTCCCTTCAAAAGTTTTGTGCCTGGTTTATGAGACCTTGTCAAAACTCAGTGGTGGCAAAACACCTTATCAAAAAATCTAGTTTTGGTTTATAGCACCTTATCAAAAGCTCATTGGTGCCCAGGACACCTGATCAACTATTCCTGCAGTGGATTCCTACCTAGGGTGGTAGAAGAGTGGATGTACCCAGGTTGTTGGGGAACCACTATAGCTCCTTGTGTCATCTGGCTTGCTGTGCTTTTTGCTTTGCTGTGTGTTATGTGTTTCTATTTTCTTACTGCTTTAGTGTTTACTTTTCTTGCTAGCACATTACATATATAGTAAATCAAGTCTTCCACTGCTTTACAGTTTTAATTGTAAATTATTTTAAAATACTCTATTCACCCCCGCCCCTCTAGAGTGAAGATAGATCTTACCCTCACTTTCAATTGGTATCAGAGGCAGGTTGGTTACTCAACAACTGAATCTTCAACAGATTGGTTGAACAGGCTAACACCTGAACCAAAAGATCCTTGATAAAATAAATCTTCTATAGAGGGTTATTACTTTTTGTATTATATTTATTTCCATACAAAACCTTGGCACAGAACAAAGATTATGCTAGCACCAGACCTCCAGTGTGTAACCTGTGACACCTCCCCTATAAAGACCATATAATATGGGTTCGGATGGGGCCCCACAACATACGGACGCCACAGCTTTAGTATTAAAAGATGATATGAAACTACCCAATCTCAAAAACTCCAGACACACACAGCGGAATCAGAACAAACCCACAGAAGTTATCCACTAATGATAGAGTATCAAATGGCCTTAAGGCCTTATACAATAATAGTATAAAACATATAAATATGCCAAGCACTCCTAGGCTACCTCGGCATGTAAGCCGGACATAAACATAACAAAAGTAGCAAACACAAAAGGAGAAACCAAGCACAGCAACACTTCATGAGGCTTAGGGCTTTTTGCCCGGCGCGCTAGCTCCTGCATGCGATCCTTGCCCTGTAAGGATTTGAAGTAACGTGGGTCAGCAAGGGCTGACCTCTACTGTGTAACAAACACATCTCCTCCCGACCGTCCCTAACGGACCCCGGGGTACCACTCCACTTGCAAGTTAGCACTTCGTATACCAAAAGAGCATATATATTAAAGCGGTAAAATAGGCTTGGATGTCTCATACAACATACAAGTTCTCTACGTTTTGTACAAAGTGAAAGGGGCCTACTATGCAACATGAATGCAACCCGGGTTTCACCCAAGGCACCCTAGCTCGTATGCTTCTGGCACAACATCAAACACTTGGTACTTCCGTTTCCCCATTAGCTTAAAGCCGCAAACACAAGGGAACCACCATGTCCCTAACGACACACACGCCATCACACGGAACCTTGCAAAGGCCCCACCCGCACAAGGGTCATATACCCCGGGGCTTGCCCACACATTCTGACTTCGCACGTCAGGGTTCCGTCTCACACTGACCGATTCTAAGAAGCCTTGCTGGACCCCACCCGCTCATGGCCACATTGCCCGGGCTTGTCCTCCGCTTGACATTCTCGTCAGTCCACACAAGGGGCTAGTCTCGCTGGGACACTTCCCCCACATGACCTGCGCGTCACGGGATAGCCAGCCGACCACGGAGACATAGCCGCGCCTTTGCACAGCACAAATAAAGGTTTCCCCACCCCAATTAACATTCGCACCGTGTCTTTCCCGTGCTCCAAGGAAATCATCTACCGCACAACACGGAGCTAACCTTGTCCGGTTCCGACCACGAGTACTCACTCAAATGTAAGGGGGAGAACACATACACACAACTGTGTATTGCCGCAACGGATTTCTACCGAATCCCCGAAGCTCGCTATACAACATCACTGGGTCGGACTAACGGTCGCGACCACGGATTCACCCACAATGCCTAATCCGCTAACGGAGCGGATCTCTAATGCAAAGCATGCTGGGATAAACATACTCAACCCGGAGGTTCCTCTTGAACCGCTACACGAATCCCTCTCATTTAAGATATTCGACGCTCAAAATACGAAAGGAAGGGGATGCTATTCATGCATCCTAAATCCTAAAAACCGAGAGGAGAAGTGTTGTTACCTTCCATCCCCTCTTCCTAGCCATGGAGAAGATTTCCTCGGTTGAACACCACCGCAACGCTCCCATCTTCGCGGATCTGAACTCCGCTCGCGAAACGGACCTCCGAAGCTTCGCCGGTGGCCGGATCTTGGCCTCCTTGCTCTCCCTTCTCTCTAGAACTTAGAGAGATAAAAGAAAGTGGGGAATGAGGGTTTGGAACCCTATTCCCGGCCTTAAACTGCCCAGGGAGGCCCCCCACCGTTGGATCTTCCAAAGAAAAGAATGAACGGCCACGATCGGAACCCAAATTAGAAAATCTGGGCCGAACACGGGTTGCAACACGGCCGTGTGCATGGCCGTGTTAGCCATTCGCCGTCTCGACCGAGTCGAAAAACCAGCACACGGCCTTTGACATGGCCTCCGACACGCCCGTGTCACCTGCGACACGCCCGTGTCGGGACCCGTGTCACGCCCCCCGTGTGCACTCGACCAACATTTCGCAGTCAGAGAGGTACATGGCCTTGTGACACGGCATCAGACACGCCCATGTCAAATTTGACACGCCCGTGTTTGTGCCCGTGTCACGGCCCGTGTACCACAATTGCAGAATCCCTGGAGTGACACGGCCTGGGACACGCCCGTGTCCTAGGCCGTGTTCTACAACTCGACTAGCGTCGACCGCCAAAGCGTCGACCGCACGACCCGAGGCCGAACACGCCTGTGTCACGCCCATTACACGCCCGTGACACGCCCGTGACACGCCCGTGACACGCCCGTGACACGCCCGTGACACCTGCTCCAAAAACCAAACTGGGCTTAAAACATCACCCGTCCCTATTTTGAGTTTCGGGGTGTTACAACTCTCTCCCCCTTAAAAGAATTTCGTCCCGAAATTTAAAACATGGAAGGTAAACAAAACTAAACAGTACCTGAGGAGAAAAGGTCGGGGTACTCCTCTAGTATGGCCTGCTCTCGCTCCCATGAGAGCTCCTCGCAACCACAGTTGTCCCAACGGACCTTTACGAGTCTGACCTCCTTGTTCTGCAATTGCCGAACCTCTGAGTCTTCTATCCCGATTGGACGAACTCTCGTCCTCAAGTCTTCCTCTACCGGCACCGCCGTCGGCTCAATCACCACGCTGGCTTCTAACAACGCTTTCCTCAGGACGGAGACGTGAAAAATGTCATGCAATCCACTTAGCTCTGTGGACAACGCCAACCGGTACGCTGCCTCTCCCACTCGCTCGATGACCTTGAATGGTCCCAAAAATCTCGGACTCAGCTTCTTAAGTCGGCGAATTCGCGAAACGCCTTTGTACGACTTGATCTTAAGATACACCCAGTCGCCCACAGCGAATTCCACATGCCTGTGGCGAGCATTGAAATACTTCGACTGCCGATCTTGAGCTACCTTCATGCGCTCTTGGATGGTCCGCACTAGCTCACTAGCGTCGGCTACCACTTCTTTCCCCAAAAGCTTGGTGTCTCCCGCCTCTGTCCAAGACATCGGTGTTCGACACCGCCTCCCATACAGAGCTTCGTATGGCGCCATCTTGATTCTAGCTTGGTAACTATTGTTATACGCAAACTCCACCATGAAGAGGTGATCCTCCCACATCTTGCCGAAGTCGAGAGTACACATCCTTAGCATATCTTCCAAAGTACGGTTCGTTCTCTCAGTTTGCCCATCGGTTTGAGGATGAAAAGCCGTACTGAACTTGAGTTTTGTGCCCAAGCTCTTTTGCACCAACCGCCAATCCTTAGATGTGAAACGTCCATCCCGGTCGCTGACTATACTCTTCGGAATCCCATGGAGTCGTACAACATTGCGGACATACAACTCCACCAACTTTTCCACACCGTCCTCCTTCCGGTTTGGGATGAAATGTGCCACTTTGGTCAAGCGGTCCACAATCACCCAAATGGCATCATTACCCTGCTGCGATCTAGGTAACCCATGCACAAAGTCCATGGAGATGTCATCAAATTTCCATTCGGGGATTGGAAGAGGCTTCAAGAACCTGCCCGGCTTCTGACATTCGGCCTTCACCAAGGCACATGTTTGGCACCGACTCACACACAAAGCTACGTCCCGCTTCATCCCAGGCCACCAATAGGACTTCTTCAAGTCCAAGTACATCTTTGTACTACCCGGGTGAATGGAGTACTTAGTGAAGTGGGCCTCAAACATCAACTCCTCGCGGAGCTTACCGAACTGCGGTACACAAATCCTTCCGCCCTTCCTCAGAATCCCATCAACCATCTCCCAGGCGCTATCCTCGCCCTTTAGAGCTTCCTCCACGAAAGGTTGGAACTCCGCATCTACACGGGTCGCTTCCCGAATACGATCGATTAAGTCACTCTGCATCTCAATCCAATTTAGTCGAGCCACGCTAGACTCGCCTCTTGCCACACATTCCAAACCAAGGGACTCCCAGTCCCGCCTTAACCACTCATCGTGAGCTTCAATCCAATTTCCTTGCCCCGAGTATTTCCTACTCAAAGCATCTGCCACCACATTGGCTTTCCCTGGCGTGTACTGAATCTCCACCTCATAGTCCCCCAGGAACTCGACCCACCTACGCTGCCGCATATTTAGGTCCTTATGATCTAGGAGATACTTCAGACTCTTGTGGTCCGTGAAGATCTCCACCTTTGCACCATAAACATAGTGCCTCCACAACTTCAAAGCAAAAATTACCGCCGCCAACTCCAAATCATGGACGGGGTAATTTCACTCATGAGGCTTCAGCTGCCTCGACCCAAAAGCTATCACACTACCATGCTGCACCCAACACGCAACCTAAACCGCATCCGGATGCGTCACTGAAAATCTGGAATCCTTTGGTCCCCTTTGGTAGACTTAGGATCGGCGCCGTCATTAGCCTCTCCTTCAGTGTTTCAAATGCCTGATTGCACTCTTGAGTCCATACAAACTTCTGATCTTTGCGAGTTACTGAAGTGAGGGGTAGAGCTATCCGTGAAAAGTTTTCCACAAACCTTCTGTAGTACCCGGCTAGTCCAAGAAAACTCCGGACTTCCGCCACGGTCCTCAAAACTGGCCACTCTCTGATGGCTTCTACTTTCGTTGGATCCACTGCCACCCCGTCCCCACTGATTACATGGCCCAAAAACGCCACCTTCTCCAACCAAAACTCGCATTTCGAGAACTTCACATAGAGCTGGTTCTCTCTCAACATTTGTAACACTATCCGCTTCCGACTTGGAATACACCAATATGTCATCGATAAAGACGACTATGAACCAGTCTAAATATTCGCGAAACACTCGGTTCATCAAGTCCATGAACACGGACGGCGCGTTCGTCAGCCCGAACGGCATCACCGAGAACTCAAAATGACCATACCTCGTACCAAATGCGGTCTTGGGTATGTCTTCGTCACGAATCCGCAACTGATAATACCCGGACTTCAGGTCCAACTTGGAGTACACCACCGACCCCACCAATTGGTCGAAGAGATCGTCTATCCGAGAAATCGGATACTTATTCTTGACGGTCAATTTGTTCAACTCTCGGTAGTCTATGCACAGACGCATACTACCGTCCTTCTTCTTTACAAATAACACCGGCGCACTCCACGGTGAAGAGCTGGGCCTGATATACCCTTGCTCCAAAAGCTCCTGCAACTGAACCTTGAGCTCGGCCAACTCCTTTGGTGCCATCCTGAAGGGTGGACGCGACACTGGTCTAGCCTCGGGCACCAACTCGATGGAGAAATCAATCTCCCGCCGAGGAGGTGCTCCCGGTAACTCCTCGGGAAAAACATCTCCAAACTCCGCCACCACGGGCACTTCTCCAAGAGACAGCCTGGAAAGGCTAACCTCCAACAACGCTACTAGAGCTACACCTCCCTGGTTAACAGCTCGCACTAACTGAAGTGCCGAAACTAGGGAACAGGCCACTCCATGCAGGCCTTCAAACTTGACTTTCGCTTGCCCAACGCCCCTCAGGGTTACCACCTTGGACAAACAGTCGATACTGGCACGCTGCTCCGCTAGCCAATCCATCCCCAAAATCACATCGAACTCGGACAACAGCAAGATCGCCGCTACCAATACGAAGTCGACTCCCTCAAGACTCCAACAAATCCGGCCTCTAGCCCTGGTAGTCATAGATGACCCATTGGGCATGCGCACCTTCAACTCGGAGTCCGTCGAGAAAGACTCCACTCTGATCCTCCGGATAAAGCCTTCCGCAAGGAAGGAGTGCGACGCTCCCGTATCAAAGAGTACCCTAGCGGGGTACCCAGATACCATTACAAAGCCTACACACATGCAACAAACATAAAGGCTTGAAAGACAGGAATCTAAGGTGCAGGTTGACCTCTCGTACCTGTCACCACATCGGGTTGACGGATTGCTTCTTGTTGCCCAAGGTTGTAGGCCCTTGGCTGCACTGGTTGAAACCGAGAAGCACTCGACTCCGCCATCTTCCCTTTCTCTGCGGCACTGGGGCCGGAGCGCACAGTTTGCTCCTGCCTTGGCTCTTGCTCAGTGCCCCCTTGGGTACAAAATCTTGCTATGTGGCCCGGCTTGCCACAACTATAGCACGTCTGAGGGCCCTTAGAGCGTGACCCTCCGGACGTCCAATTACTTTTCTCTCCCGACTTATATGGGGAAGGCTTCTTCTTCCATCGGCTCCCTTCCGCCTTTCCATGGGACTGAGCAGGCTTCTTCTCCTCCCCCTGTTTGGGTGTGAAACACTTGCGACGCTGAGATCGCTCCATGTCACTCTCCAAAATTCGGGCCGCCTCCACCAATTCGTTGAATCCCGCACTTTTCATCGATATGAGGGGTTGTCTTAGATTCTCCCTCAGTCCATGATAGAAGAGATTGTCCCTCTCTTCATCGTCTGCCATGGTCGTCCCTGCATAACGACCCAAGCGAATAAATTCCTGAACATACTCATCCACTGACTTGTCTCGCTGCACCAGATGTAGGAACTGTCTCTGGAGGTCTAACCTCGTTGAGGCGGGTATGTACTTCTTCAGGAAGGCATTCCCAAACTCCTCGATGGACGGTGTGCGTCCCAGAAACTGCCGGCCACTGTGGCTTACCCACCATAACTTGGCATCTCCCTCCAACATAAAGGCTGTGAACTCTGTCTTTTTCTCGTCTGGCACCTCTGCCGCCCTCAGAAGCTCCTGAATTCTAGCCCACCAATCCTCTACATCTGTGGGTGTGTCTATTCCCATGAAGGTTGGAGGGTGGAAACTCAGAAAGTACTTCATTTGCCGGTCCCCATGCCCGACAACCACTCTTTCGGCCTGCGGCTCTGCCCGCCTGGCTTCCTCAACCTGCACGGTCGCTGCCGTGTCCGGGGTAGCAGGAGTTGCTACCTGAGCAACGGGGGCTGCTACCTGTGCTGTCGCTGCAGCTTGGGCCGCCACCATCGCTTCTGCAAGCATACGACAGAAGTCGGCCGGTGTGACCCCCATCCCTAGCGGACCTTGCGCAGTTGCACTACTTGTCGAGAGCTCTTCTCTTGGCCTCGAGGTCCCAGCCTCGTTGCTTGCACTCTAAATACAAGCAAGAAAACACAAATCATTCTCTAATCGCAAGACTCGAACACCAGGACACTCATGGTCCTGCGATACTCCTATGTGGATAACTTCTTATACGCGACTCGACTTATACTTTCGACCGCGAAACTTCTCGTTGGAACGCGAACCTCCCTCTGATACCAAATTGTAACACCTTCCCTATAAAGACCATATAATATGGGTCCGGCCGGGGCCCCACAACATACGGACGCCACAGCTTTAGTATTAAAAGATGATATGAAACTACCCAATCTCAAAAACTCCAGACACACACAGCGAAAACAGAACAAACCCACAGAAGTTATCCACTAATGATAGAGTATCAAATGGCCTTAAGGCCTTACACAATAATAGTCCAAAACATATAAATGTGCCAAGCACTCCTAGGCTACCTCGGCATGCAAGCCGGACATAAACATAACAAAAGTAGCAAACACAAAAGGAGAAACCAAGCATAGCAACACTTCATGAGGCTTAGGGCTTTTCGCCCGGCGCGCTAGCTCCTGCATGCGATCCTTGCCCTGTAAGGATTTGAAGTAACGTGGGTCAGCAAGGGCTGACCTCTACTGTGTAACAAACACATCTCCTCCCGGCTGGCCCTAACGGACCCCAGGGTACCACTCCACCTGCAAGTTAGCACTTCGTATACCAAAAGAGCATATATATTAAAGCGGTAAAACAGGCTTGGATGTCTCATACAACATACATGTTCTCTACGTTTTGTACAAAGTGAAAGGGGCCTACTATGCAACATGAATGCAACCCGAGTTTCACCCAAGGCACCCTAGCTCATATGCATCTAGCACAACATCAAACACTGGGTACTTTCGTTTCCCCATTGGCTTAAAGCCGCAAACACAAGGGAACCACCATGTCCCTAACGGCACACACGCTGTCACACGGAAACTTGCAAAGGCCCCACCCGCACGAGGGTCATATACCCCGGGGCTTGCCCGCACATTCTGACTTCGCACGTCAGGGTTCCGTCTCACACTGACCGATTCTAAGAAGCCTTGCTGGACCCCACCCGCTCATGGCCACATTGCTCGGGCTTGTCCTCCGCTCGACATTCTCGTCAGTCCACACAAGGGGCTAGTCTCGCCGGGACACTTCCCCCACATGACTTGCGCATCACGGGATAGCCAGCCGACCACGGAGACATAGCCGCGCCTTTGCACAGCACAAACAAAGGTTTCCCCACCCCAATCACCATTTGCACCGTGTCTTTCCCGTGCTCCAAGGAAATCATCTACCGCACAACACGGAGCTAACCTTGTCCGGTTCCGACCACGAGTACTCACTCAAATGTTAGGGGGAGAACACATACATACAACGGCGTATTGCCGCAACGGATTTCTACCGAATCCCCGAAGCTCGCTATGCAACATCACCGGGTCGGACTAACGGTCGCGACCACGGCTTCACCCGCAATGCCTAATCCGCTAACGGAGCGGATCTCTAATGCAAAGCATGCCGGGATGAACATACTCAACCTGGAGGTTCCTCTTGAACCGCTACACGAATCCCTCTCATTTGAGAGATTCGGCGCTCAAAATACGAAAGGAAGGTGATGCTATTCATGCATCCTAAATCCTAAAAACCGAGAGGAGAAGTGTCGTTACCTTCCGTCCCCTCTTCCTAGCCATGGAGAAGATTTGCTCGGTTGAACATCACCGCAATGCTCCCACCTTCGCAGATCTGAACTCCGCTCGCGAAACGGACCTCCGAAGCTTCGTTGGCGGCCGGATCTTGGCCTCCTTGCTCTCCCTTCTCTCTAGAACTTAGAGAGATAAAAGAAAGTGGGGAATGAGGGTTTGGAACCCTATTCCCGGCCTTAAACCGCCCAGGGAGGCCCCCCACCGTTGGATCTTCCAAAGAAAAGAACGAACGGCCACGATTGGAACCCAAATTAGAAAATCTGGGCCGAACACGGGTTGCAACACGGCCGTGTGCATGGCCGTGTTAGCCATTCGCCGTCTCGACCGAGTCGAAAAACCAGCACACGGCCTTTGACACGGCCTCCGACACGCCCGTATCACCTGCGACACGCCCGTGTCGGGACCCGTGTCACGCCCCCCGTGTGCACTCGACCAATATTTCGCTGTCAGAGAGGTACACGGCCTTGTGACACGGCATCAGACACGCCCGTGTCAAATTTTGACACGCCCGTGTTTGTGCCCGTGTCACGGCCCATGTACCACACTTGCAGAATCCCTGGAGTGACACGGCCTGGGACACGCCCGTGTCCTAGGCCGTGTTCTACAACTCGACTAGCGTCGACCGCCAAAGCGTCGACCGCACGACCCGAGGCCGAACACGCCCGTGACACGCCCATGACACGCTCGTGATACGCTCGTGACACGCCCGTGACATGCCCGTGACACGCCCGTGACACGCCCGTGACACCTGCTCCAAAAACCAAACTGGGCTTAAAACATCACCCGTCCCTCTTTTGAGTTTCGGGGTGTTACATAACCTTTCTAAGTTTGTACTTTGGAAGGCAAGGATTTGGCTTTACATGAATTTTATTGATGAGGACATTTTTAATTCTATTTTGACAGTTTGTCCAAGACCCCCAGTAATTACAAGTACAAGTATTGTTCCACCTCCTTCAGAAACAGATGCAGAAATAAAGAAATGGAAAGTTGAAGATGCAAAGGCTATGAATATCCTTGCTCAGACTATGTCTAATGAGATATTCCAAAAGGTGGCTGAATGCAGTTCAGTAAAAGAGATATGGGACAAGTTATCTGAAATTGTCTCAGGATCTACTGATGAAAGGAAGGACAGGAGATCCCATCTCATAAGCTAATATGAGAACTTCAAGAAAGGAGAAACTGAATCAGTGGCTGACATGTACAACAGGCTCAGCCTAATAGTTAGTGAATTAAAAACACTGGACAAGGAGATCTCTCTAACTGAACTAAACAACAAGATCCTAATGTGCTTCCCTAGCACTTGGGACTCAAGGATCTGGCCAATCAAGGATGTCAGAAGCCTAAGTGAGATCACCACAGAGGCTCTTCTGGGCAAGCTCAAATCTTATGAGCTGCTCATCAAGAATAGGAAAGAAGATCAAAAGACTACTTCTCCAGCAAACAGAAAAGAGAAGACCATAGCATTCAAAGCTACTGAAGAACTGCCTGAAGACAAGGTCACAGGCAATGAAGAATTGATGAGCTTGCTGGCCAAAAGATTCTATAAGATGGCCAGGAAAGATTTCAGAAAGAGGTCATCCAGAGGGCATGAGAAGCTAAGGTATGACAAGTCAAATAATAAAGAAATAATCTGTTTTGGATGCAGGAAACAAGGCCATATTGTGCCTGACTGTCCAGAAAATCAGAATAAGGACAAGAAGGATAGGAAAGATAGGAGAAAAGACAAGGACTTCAGGGGAAACAATTACAACAAATCCTCCTCCAGTAAAAATAAACATACAAGGAAGGGATTTGTAGCAGAAACCTGGAGTGAAACTGAAGAAGAATCAGAGGCTTCATCAAGCTCAAGTGATGATGAAGATGATGCTGAAAAAAAAAGGAATTCTGCATGACGGCTATCAATGCCTCCCAACAAAATTCTGATACAGAACAAGAGTAAGAGTCTGAATCTGAAACTCAAACTGAAGAAGACCAGGTAATAGACTCCTTTGACTTTGATACAGAGGACTTTAGATCTGAATTTAAGGCACTTTGTTTAGACCTGTTAAAGTCTGAGAAGGAGATTTTCTCTCTCAGAAATCAATTGTCTGAACATAGCACCTTAAAATCAGACAACCTCAAACTCTCTGAGGAGTTAGAAAGCTGTAGGGAGGACATAGCTTCACTAAAAAGTGAGCTATCCGAGGAAAAGAAGTTTGAAGAATCCCTTAATGGGAGAAGCATCAGACTAATGGACATCACAAGCACAGTGAACTTAAGATTCAACAGTACACTTGGCTTGGGTGCTTCATCCAGCCAACCTATAGTATTATCAACCCCAATTAAATTTATTTCTGATAAAGGAAAGGGTGTTGTAGAGGTAGCTAGGAAGAATCCTGATTTACCTAAGGAAAACAAAATTCAACAGAAAACGTCGAACAGAGGTTAACGATCGTCGAACAGAGCTTGGCAATCTCAGGATGGATTGTCGAACTCAGATCGACGACTTCTGAACTCTGAACTCTGGCATAGTCGATCTTCGAACAGAGCTCGACGATCTGACCCAAGATCATCGAACTCAGCTCGACGATCGTCGAACGGAGCTCAGATCTTTGAACATTCTTTCAGAGGTAAATCTAAAATCAATCCTAGAAGTCCCTCATCCCAAAGCTTCAACCGTTATACTGAATGGATAGTTCCTCCTAGGAGATACCATCCTGAAGGATATAAGAGTCAGCCAGGGATGTCTTTTATTTCTGAGTTTAAAGGTTATAAACCTAGACCCAAGGTTAACTGGGTCAAAAACATATAAATTGTTTATGTGCATGTGAAGACCTATCCAGCAATGAACCAACAATGGTATCTGGATAGTGGGTGCTAAAAGCACATGATAGGGAGCAAGGAGAATCTCACATCCTTCAAAGCCAAACTTAGACCCAAAGTGATATTTGGTGATTCAAACTTTGGTCAAACAAAAGGATATGATGCTGTTCAGGTTGGCTCAGTCACATTCAAGAAGGTGGCTTATGTGGAAGGACTGAAGCACAACCTAATTAGCATCAGTCAACTTTGTGATGAAGGCTATCAAGTGATATTCAACAAATTCTTATGCAAGATTAAGTCAGGGGATAACAGAACAGTGTTAACAGGCAAAAGGAAAGGTAACATTTATCTTGTAGATTTCCTTTCAACTAATATAGATATCTGTTTATTTAATTTAGTTTGCAAACCAAATGATCTTTGGCATAAGAGACTAGGGCATATAAACCTTAGAACCATTGCTAGGTTATCCAAGGACAACCTTATTAGAGGACTACCTTCTAGCCCCTACAAGAAGGAAGGACTTTGCAGGGCTTGTCAATTAGGCAAGCAAACTAAAAATAGTTTTAAGTCACTTAATAAGAGTGATTCACCTAGGATCTTGTATCTGTTACACATGGATCTTTTTGGACCCATTACAGTATAAATCTTAGGAGGGAAATCTTACACTTTAGTGATTGTAGATGACTTCTCTAGATTCACATGGGTATTCTTTCTGAGGAAGAAGTCTGATAACTTTAAGTGTTTGACAGATTTTCTCAAATGCATACAGATTGAGTTCAATACTCACATTGCCCTGATCAGAAGTGATCATGGGATAGAGTTTGATTCTCTTCTTATGCAAGAGTTCTGTCAGAGTGAAGGGATCAGGCATACTTTCTCAGCTCCTAGAACTCCTCAACAAAATGGGGTAGCTGAAAGGAAAAATAGAACCCTAATTGAATCTGCTACTATATTGTTGACAGATGCTCACCTTCCTCTATCTTTTTGGGCAGAGTCAGTGAACACCTCCAACCATGTGTTGAACATAAGTTTGATACATAAATTGAAGGGCAAGACTCCCTATAAATTCCTCAAAGGGAAGAAACCTAAAGTAGACTATTTCAAAAATTTTGGTTGCATTTGTTATATTCACAATAATGACAAGAAGTGTTTAGCAAAATTCCAAGCTAAAGCTGATGAAGGAGTGTTTCTGGGATACTCCATGATCAGTAAAGCATATAGGGTTTATAACAAATCTTCTCTTAAAATTGAAGAATCTGTTCATGTATCTTTTGATGAGACTAATATGTTTTATAAGGAGAAGTCTACTTCTACCATAGAACCTTTGTAGGTAAACTCTCTTTCAGAAAATTTGGACAAATTGAATATTGCAGAGAAGGATTCGGTATATTCACTTAACCAACATAAGGATGAAATCAGTGAAGATGAAGAAGATGTTCAACATCTTGGAGAGAACCATCTTGAAGAGCCAATTGTTATTCCACTAGAGGAAACAACAACACAGGTTGGTGAACAATCAACACCCCCTGTTGATTTAGTAACAACAAGAGATCATCCAATCTCCCAAGTGATTGGAAACATCTCAGCTGGTGTGCAAACCAGAAATCAGGTCAACCAGAACCTAATGCACACTTGCTTTCTATCTCAAGTTGAGCCTCAATCCATTCAAGATGCAGAACAAGATCCACACTGGATCATTGCTATGTAAGAGTAACTACATCAATTTGAGAGGAATAAAGTTTGGGAACTAGTGCCAAGGCCTAAGGATCACTCCATTGTTGGAACAAAGTGGGTGTTCAGAAACAAGTTGGATGATCATGGAGTTATTATAAGAAACAAGGCAAGGCTAGTTGCTCAAGGTTATTCTCAAGAAGAAGGAATAGACTATAACTAGACTTTTACACCAGTTGAAAGGTTAGAGGCCATAAGAATATTCCTTGCTTATGCAGCTCACAAAGGATTCAAGGACTACCAAATGGATGTGAACAGTGCATTTCTCAATGGAGACATCAAAGAAGAAGTCTATGTTAGACAAACCTAAGGGTTTTATCTCTTCAAATTATCCTGACCATGTTTTCAAATTGCATAAAGCATTATATAGTCTCAAGCAAGCTCCTAGAGCATGGTATGAGACCTTAGCATGCTTTCTTCTGAAAAATGATTTTACAAGGGGTAGAGTAGACCAAACTCTTTTTATTATAACCCATAAGTCCCATACCCTACTAGTACAAATATATGTAGAGATTTGGACTTATTCAAATATTAATGGTGAGTAGCTACTGCAATTGATGGCAATTTATTTTCATGTATGCACTGGAAGGTTCTCTAACCTGAAATGCATGTTGATCTGTTAAATTTGAAATGAGTCCAGCATGGGTGAGCTTCAATCCTTCAGATTTCTAGGATTGTCCAGGTCCCGGGTTCGAGCCCCGGGCCTCAACCTACAACAGGTGAACCCTGATGACTGCATATTCCGGTATTTGGCCATCATGACCGGACACACCACTGCAGTATGCAAAAACCTCGGTTTAATCCCTTCGAACCCGGGTTACCCAAAGAGCGCAATTGAATGTTTATGTCGGGTTGAGGACCGATCATGTATGCCAAACCCACTAACCAGTTAATGCCTCCCACTAAGGTTACTGGAGTATTAGATGCTGATCGCGAACGGAATATGGAAAACTGATGTTGATACCAGACAATCTATAGAGCAATGATTGGCTCTCTATTGTACCTTACAGCTAGTAGACCTGATATAATATTTGCTACATGCATATGTGCTAGGTTCCAAGTAAGCCCTAGAGAGTCACACCTAACATTAGTTAAGAGGATTCTTAGGTATGTGAAAAGTTGTCTAAATCAAGGTCTCTGGTATCCAAAAGACTCGGGATTTGAATTAATTGGATTTTCAGATGCTGATTATGCTGGATGTAGAGTAGACAGGAAAAGCACCAGTGGAACTTGCCAGTTTCTTGGTGATAGACTTGTCTCCTGGTTCTGTAAGAAACAGACATCTGTGTCCACTTCAACTGTTGAAGCTGAATACATGGCAGCAGGCAGTTGTTGCTCATAGATTTTGTGGATTCAAAACCAGCTCCTAGACTATGGCTACAACTTAGAAGGGTCAAAAATATTTTGTCATAATACTAGTGTTATTTCTATAGCAACAAATCCAATCCTCCATAGTAGGACAAAACATATAGATATTAGGCATCACTTCTTAAGAGATAATGTTGAGAAAAATAAAATTGAAATTCAATATATCCCAACTGATTTGCAAAGGGGAGATATTTTCACCAAACCATTGGATAAAAAGAAACATACCTTCTTCCTAAATCAGTTAGGAATGTTAGATGGAGAAAGTTTAAAATAAAGCCCAAGATTTTAAAACTCTAAAAACAGATCAAGACTAGGCTAAAAACTTGTATTTTCTTGTGTCTGTAGGCTTTTTTTATCTCTGAACTGCGCTCGACGTTTTTCCAAAAAAAAACGTCAAACGGAGATCGACGCTTTCCAATAGCATCGACCGGAGTTCAGCATTTTCCAGATAGCGCTAGGTTATCTTCTTCTGGTCAGCGATCATCAATCGAAGATCGACGCTCTCCAATATCGTCGAACGGAGATCGACATTATTGAAGACTCTTCAGATTTCATTAGAAGCCCAGATCGTCGAACAGAGTTCAACGATCTTTCCTTTCCAGCGTCGAACCCTAATATAAAATCATTATTTCGGCTGTCGTTCTTATTTTGCGCTTTCATACTCTCTGCAAACGTTTCCTTTCCCTCCAAACTTCTCTACACTTGGTCGTGTTTGTTCATCTTTGCAGGTACATAATGGCTGTGTCTGTTTCTGCTCTTGCCAAGATGAAGTTCAAAACAGGGTTTAATATTGACATGGACTCCTTTGATGGAAGCGATCAAATCTTCAAAGACATTCTTGACCTATTCAAAGAACAACAGCTAGTGCAAATAATGACAACAAGGATGAAGATTGCTGCTGATGAAATTAAAGAATGGGTATATACAGCGAACAATTTGGATCAGAATACATTGGTTGGTACTAGAGCCGGGACGCCGGTATCCCTTACACCTACTCTCCTGACTGAAGTGTTTCAATTGAGTACTGGAGATGATTCTATTGAGCTTTCTGGAGAAGAATCTGCAAATATGTTAGATAGAATGGGACATTCTGCCGCTAACCCTAGCAAGTTGTTGAAAAAGAACTTATCTATTGTGTATAGATTTCTCACTGATGTTGTGGGAAAAGTGCTGTTGGCAAAGCACTCAGCATATGATACCATCTCAAGGTATCAGTTCTGCTTGATGGGAGCACTTGTGGATAAGAAACATTTGAACTGGGGAGAGCTCCTCTTTGACTTGATTAAGAAGATAGTGAAAAAAAGTTTGGTAAACTTTGGGAGGATAATAGGGTTATTCCTGCACTCCAGGTGCCCTGTACTACTGGTATCAAGTGGAATGCACATCAATTCATCAAAGAGGCTGACCTGTGCCCTGTTTGGGAAATGGGATAGACAGATAGTCAAGCCAACCAGGACTACTATTGCTTCAGGCACAAGGACTGCTGCAGTCTCTTCCCCTCAGGCCCCTGCCCTCATTGAAGCATTGTCTGCCTCCTCCTCTTCTCAACCTTCTCCAGTTCTTCCCTCAACCATTCCCTCATCCACTATAACCATCTCTACCTCCATCTCCACCTCAATAATCTCCACATTAATCTCCTCCCCCATTACCATTTCATCCCCTCTGTCCACTCTTTCACCTCCTCCAGCCACTACCACAGATCAACAATTCCATCCACTTAATTATTATCCACCTCTTGACATTCCATCTTTCAACATCATGGAAGATTCCTTCATGGATGATTCCCCCTCCTCACCTACTGAGCTTCCCTCCACTTCCTCATACCAACAACTACTCCATGACATTCTCACCCAACCATCCTTCACCCCATCCATCTCCACACCCATAACCTCTATCTCCACCATCCCAATCTCTCAACCCAACATCCTACCATCCCCACCCACACATCCTGCAGCCCATCCATCACCAGCCACAGTCATTTCTTCCTCCACCTCTACTCAATTTCCACTTGAGCAAGTGGATCTCTCAGCAATGGCAGATAAACTCTATGGGATACTGGCTCCCAAGCTAGTAGCCCTGCTAGAGACTTCCATTGCTCCACTCCATAAGTCCATCAAGGAGTTATCTGACAGGCTCTCCTCTCTCTACTCCTCAGGCAATCCCTTCTATGGGGTGCCTTGATCCAGTTCTCACTGAATCAAGGAGGGGGGAGATGCCCTATGAAGTTGTGGTAGTGCCTGCTATTTCAGAGGAATTATTGCCAGAAATTGATGTTGCTACTTCAGTTCCATCCCCAACACCAGTACTAACAGTGGACCTCAAGTCACTGTTTTTAGTTTTTGATTCTCTTCACTTCAGCTGTTCATCAGCTCAGGAAGTTGAAGATCTGACTAAGGCCATTGGGCCTGTTGCTGTCTATGATCCCAGCCTAATTACTTCTTATATCAGTTCTCTTGAGGCTGAGGAAGTTATTGTTTCTGTTTGTGCTGCTGCTGCTGTTGAAGTTATTGAATCTGCTGATATTGATATGTTGCCTGTTGTTCCTATTGTTGCTGCTACTGCTGATGAACTTGATGTTTACTCAGAAGAACCTGTTGTTTCTGAAGTTCCTGTCTCTGCTCCTGCTGCTACTCCAATAGTTTCTGCTCCTGCTGCTGCTCGTGTTTTGTCTCCTGAGAAGTAAAAACAAAGGGAAGAGTATATCAAAAGAATTGATGATCTATATGACAGACCCCAGAGTTCAGATAGTGATCATTTCAACACTGACTCTGATGATTCTTCTGGCACCATTGCCAAGAAAAGGAAAGCAATAATTAAGGCTATGATGAAAGTACCTCCTGCAAAAGCCAAGGACAACAATGATATACCCTATTACATTCTTCATGATTGCTAAATCACTGAACCTTGGATGCAGTACTCTAAGAACCAGCTTAAGGCCATGAGGAAAAGGAGAAAGCTTGACAAGTATGAAAAAAGATCATCTCAATTCCATCATCCCCTTCCTCCTCCTCCAGATTAAGGATCTGGTGGAGGCTCAGCTTTTCAGTCATCTGCTACAAAGCATAGCTCCTCTCAACCTTTACAGAGATATCAACCTAGAGTACAACATCAAAGAGGTTATCAGTCTAGAAGAGGTCAATCAAGAGGAATACAAAGGGATTACAGAACTTACTCCAGTCAACAAAGGGAAGGACAAGGCCCAACTGATTCTACATCAGGTCCTTTCCCATACAAGCTTAGAGATACAGTTGTCACTAGGGCTCCTCCTACTGATTCAGAGTCAATCAACAGATATGAACCCCCAGTTCCTTTTGAGGACCCTGAGAACAATCCTTTATCATGGAAAGCTAGAATGAAAGAGTTTGCTACATTAGATCAGATTAAGAAGGCTAAAGAGCAAGACAGAGATACTTCCAACATCACAACTTTGTCAGAACATAGAAAGAAAGAATTAGAGAGATATGCTTCAAGGAAATTCTTTTATCCAGAAGACTATATGAAGCTGCATCCTGAGGCTGTAGTTCCAAGGCCAAGATCTCAAACCTCCTTAGGTGCAGAAGATGATAGAAGATCCAAGAAGGAAGCCCTTAATCCCAATAGAGAAATCTTATTCAAGAAGGGCAATGAGTAACTTGTGTAAGCTGATACTCATATTTATTTTCTGACTGAATCTGTGACTCTTGCTGTGTTTCTACAATGCTCAACATATGTTATCTGCATTGTTGTTTCTATTTTGTTTTCTTTAATCCTGATGTATGCTTGTTATTTTACATTCTATCATGTAAATAGTAATCCTAGCCCAAATAGGGGGAGATTGTTGGAACACCCTATTACTAATTTGGGTAAGGATCACTATGTGATTAGGATTTTGTTTTGACCTTGCTGTATAGTCTTATAGGTCAATTAGAATGAGTCTTAGGGTTAGTACTTAGGTTTGAAAGCTGCCCTCCAAACCTTCTAAGATCAGGATTCAAGTGCTGAGACAAAGACAATTCTCGCCGAGCTCAGGTCGACGAAACGTCGAACTCAGGTCGACGATCTCTGAGCTCAGTTCAATGAGGAATCGAACTCCGTTCGACGATCTTCGAGCTCAGATCAATGCTCTGTCTCTAGCTGTTTTCCAAGTCACTGAGCTCAGGTCGACGATCGTAGAGCTCAGGTCGAAGTTTTCTGTCTCTAGTATAAATCCAATCTTTCAGCTCAGGTCGACAATAGCTGAGCTCAGGTCGACAATTTTCTAAGAGGTCGACATTTTCAGGATTCAAATTCAGGATAGTTATGGAATTCATTCAGATTTATTTTCAGCATTTATGACAAAGGATTCTATAGCTATTTCAAGCATTCTGGAGCAAGTTTCTAGAAAGAATAATTGGATTGTTACTTAGGACTTTCCCAAGAGAAAGTTGTCAATTATGGAAGTCATTTATGACTGAGTAACGGCCATCTAAAGTCAGGATCTGATATACTACCTAGAGAATTATTCTGAATATAGTACACAGATAAGATTTGAAAAAGATACACAGAAAAGAGAACAAAAAAAAAAGAATTACTCATCAAGAATTCATCTTCTGGAATAGACTCAGCAGACAAAAGCTTACAGAATTACTGAGTCAGAATTCTTCAAGAACACAAGGAACATCATTGTGAAGGAGATCATCTTCCTTTCTACTCCTTCAAGCTTCAAGTGTTCAAAAGCTTCATTATCAAGGACTCCAGACATCACACATTTCAGCATCTTCTGAAATCATCTATTACTGGAGATCTGAAGAAATTGAAGACCTATCACCCTAAGCAAAGCTCATTTTCCTAAACCCTTACAGATCTCAGGGGGAGCTTTGACAACATCTTCCACTTGTCTTCTCTCAGATTGTTGACAGAGAAGAACAACTCATCTCATTTTCTTTTTCCTTTCTCTCCTATAAAAGGGTTTCTCAAAACTCCCTTCAAAAGTTTTGTGGCTGGTTTTTTAGACCTTGTCAAAACTCAGTGGTGGCAAGACACCCTATCAAAAAATCTAGTTTTGGTTTTTGAGCACCTTATCAAAAGCTCTTTGGTGCCCAGGACACCTAATCAACTATTCCTGCAGTGGATTCCTACCTAGGGTGGTAGAAAAGTGGATGTACCCAGGTTGTTGGGGAACCACTATAGCTCCTTGTGTCATCTGGCTTGCTGTGCTTTTTTGCTTTGCTGTGTGTTGTGTGTTTCTGTTTTCTTACTGCTTTAGTGTTTACTTTTCTGCTAGCGCATTACACATATAATTAAATCAAGTCTTCCACTGCTTTATAGTTTTAATTGTAAATTATTTTAAAATACTCTATTCACCCCCCCCCCCCTCTAGAGTGAAGATAGATCTTACCCTCACTTTCACTAAGAACTTGGTCAAACTGACGGCATTGAGATAATAGTACATCTGGCATTGAGTCGTTTAAGAGTGTTGAATCATTGATAGCGTTGAGTGATCTTTGGCTCTGAGTCATCTTTGGCTTTGAGTGAACTATGACACTGAGTTCGTTATGGCGCTGAGTGATCTTTGGCATTGAGAGTTGAATTATTAGTCGACCTGAGAACAGAGTTCGTCGAGCTCATCTCAGAGAATTTATCTCTGAGTTAGTCGAGCTTAGCATGACTTTTGTCGACCGGAGATCGACGAACGTAGATCTCCTTATTCTAAAACTTGAATTCTCTAAGTCTTGAGTCTCTGGCATTGTTGGAGGCTGTTCCTTTGTATTGTTGACTCTAAGGACTTGACCTGAAATCTAGAAACACATAAAACTTGTCCCTTCTATATAACATGGGCCACACCCTAAGAAGAGAACCTAGCCCAAATAACATAGGGGTTCCAACAGTTTTGTTTGTGTATCTGCTTGCAGTTACATTTTAAAATATAATTACAGTCCTTATTTTTACTAGTATTTTTTTAACTTTTCAATTCGTAATTCCAGTTGTAAATTATCTGTTTCTTATGATTCTCTATTTCTTATAGTTATATTTTTGTAATACATTTTGCCTATAGGTGACATCCAATCCAAATTTATAAGTTTTCTAAGTTGTTCTTTGGTCCAAGAACTACAAGTAAGATTAATTAATCATTATATGTGGTTTTATTTGGATTTATATATGTTAATTCCTAAATTTTGTTATAATGTCTGGGAGTAACTCTCTAAAGTCTAGATGTGCAGTGTTGATGTTCAAAATGATTGTTCATCCTGTATTGGACGTTCTGAAGGAGGAATCCAACAATATTTTGAGGGAAGTAGGTGTTCTTCAGCTGTTTGAGATGCCCAGTTTACCTCAAAATATTCCCCTACTTTATGTTCTTGTAAGGACTTTCAATGTGGATAAACAAGCTTTTATGCTAGGAAATAACTACTTGCTATTGACAGTTAACGAGGTAGCCTTGATTTTGGGTCTACCAAACCGTGGACTAGACTTTTCATTTGTTAGACTACCATGCACAAATTTAACCCATAAATATATGATTGAGAAAATGAATACTCTCGTTGTTGATGATTGGTCTTCGACATTTGAGAGTAGAAGAGTGGATGCCCTAATAAGGTATTTGGTAAATGTTTTATTTTTTTCGTTGAAAGGGATGAAGATCCCATGTTCCTTAGACAAAATTCATGGTTTATCGACCTTCATAAAGTACAACTGGCCGAATCAAATACATCATTTTTTACTATCACAAGTTGATGCTTTAAGTCAAGCTAGTGTAGTAAAAAGGTTTGTTTAAATCTGATATACGTAGAGGGATGTGCAACTATATTATTGGTAAGAAGGTTAAATTTCAATGCATATTATTTATATTAATCATTTTGTATTAATATCCTTATTGGTTGTAAGTGTGGCAGTATGAGCACACAAACGTCAGGTGGTTGCGAATGAATTAGCAAGACAAAAAATTTGTAGGTGGTTAGCTAGGAAAAGTTACAGAGCACAGTTTTGCTTCAATCTACTTACGCAACCACAGACGATAAATGAGTTCAGTATGACTTAAATAATTGTAACTACAACATGATTTATTATAGTGGCGTTTAAACATGTTTTTGTTGTACTGTAGGTTAAACCAAAGTTTTTAGACATTTTGAAGAATGATAAATGTTTAATTGCGGAAGAAGACGATGATTCTGACTTCAAACCAGTGAAGAAGAAGAAGAAGAAGGGTAAGGAAGCGAACGAATTTGATAAGCAAGCTGATTTGGAGTTAAAAACTGAGATAGAAGATAATGTTTTTTAGTACTGAAGAACAACAACTTATTGCTAAATATGAGAATAAATGGTTGAGGGAAGCTAGAAAAGATATGGTGAAGAGGAATATAAAGAAGGAAGAGAGAAGGCCAGTGAAGAATCATTATTCGATGAGGTGTGGTGGGGACTAGAGGACCGTCTCCAGTACTTTATTAAAGCGGAAGTCTAGAAGGAGGTGGAAACAATAAAAGATTTTTGTGAATCGTAGTTTATAAGGTTGGAAGTCAAATCCTATGGTGAACTACAACTACTACAAGAAACATCCCCTTCGTTGCCCGTTCCTCTCCAAAACCATGTCTGTCTGTAGTCAAAATAGAATCGGAGAATGATGTGGATAATGTTAGTATTAGTAGTTTAGTTAGAAATGTAAAGACCAGAATTTTTAGAAAGCATAAACCATCAGATAGTCCTTTGAAAGGCAAAGGTAAGGTAAAAGAGGAGGACAGTTACCCTTGCAGACCATACATATCGACTTCATCACGTAAGGTTATAGATGTTATGCTGGAAAAATTTCCAGAAAGGTAATATCGCTCTTATATATAATGTATATATTTTAACAAATCTATGTTGCATAGTAATTTTTTTTGTTTGCTATTTTCAGTAGTAATACTATTTTGAATAGTGGAAATATCTTGATGACACGAGCAGTAATAGATGACCTACTTGGAGGTTGGTGGTTGTACAAAACATATTTAAATGTGCACGCATTGCTACTTATACAACCCCATATTCACTAAGTGGAATGGGCCAAGAGAGCTCGGGTCTGAGCGAGCCGAGTGGGCCTGCACCTACCGAAGGTGACATGCGATAGGTCTGAGGGGCGGGTCGTGAGGTATGGATGTGCTTGCTCTGGGGTAAGAATAGGAGGTGGGCGAGTGATGGCCTCATCGTGTACTCGCCGCTCGCCTGAAGGTGAGCCGATGGTTGGCAAGGTCGAGGGTTGGCGAGGGCGAGGGTTTGCAAGGTGAGCCGAAGGTTGGCGAGGGCAAGTCCGTTTAGGGGATCTGCCATCCCAGGAGGCTGGGGTCTCGGCGCTGGTGAACTCAGACAGAATTTTCCCTATAACATTATATTTATTTTATTTATGTTTGTCGATAGCCATTCCAAGAATCGGAGTTTGGCTATTGGCAGGCCAATCTGGGTTGTGTATAGTAAAACCAAAAGACAGGATTACAGTATTGGTATGCCCTGCTAAGAAAAACTATAAATAAACCCTGAAGGGCACCTTTGGAGAGGATCCAGTTTATTTTGGCTTCCTCTTCTTCAACCTATTTTTGGTTAGCTCTGAAGACTCTCCAAGGTACCTAGCTTCAGTTTTGGTTTGGGAGGGGAAAAGCTCTAAGTTTTTCGGGTGTGTGGTGGGTCCTCCGTATTACAATAAGGGTTTGTGTCAAGTTTGAGTCTTCAGCCTAGCGGCCTTTCTCAGGAGAAGTAGGTGCGGATTGCCGCCGTTTTTAGGTCCGAACTTGGGCTCAATCTTGATTCCAACACTACTCAGTTCAAGAAACAAGGTACCAAAGACAAATCTAAAGAGTTTCCTTTATGTATCATGGGACTATATTGTAAGTACACTATCATAGCATTATAACTTTTATTACACATTGCATTGATGTTTACTAACCTTGTTCCACGGTCTTATATGAGAAGCAATACGCAAAACACTAGGTTCCTAATCAACCATTTAATCACAATCAGTGTTAAAAACAATGAACTAAGTATCATGTCATGCCACCTAACAAATTATTGGGTCTTATTGGTGTGTCACTTAAAGGAATGTAAATGGGAGATTTATGACTCAATGAAAAGAAAACATAACTTTTTCAGACCTACTAGGATTGGTGAGTTTTTTTAAAAAAGCAATGAACTGATATAAAAATTTGTAAATATTTATTAATTTTGTGAGTCATCTTGCAGGCAAAATTTCTCCATGAAGAGACAACTAGAGCACTGCCAGTCAGCATTAAGAATTGACCAATTATAGAAGTTCCTGACTTGCCTCAATAGGGAAATGGTGATGATTGCGGGGTATTCATTTTGAAATTTTTGGAGGAGGTGGTATCAACTCAAGAAATATCTTGGAAGGAATGCAATTCTTGGCTAGCTGAGACGACGAAATTCTGTGCAGAAATTACAGCGGATTTAATTACAACATTTGCTAATTTACTTGACTTTGAACATTATTGTGTCTATTTAGATTATTTCCATGAAAACATGCTATTAACTGGGAAGTGAGACACAACGAACCCACATACATGATGTGATAGATATAACAACATTTAAAAAATAACATTTTTCATACAGTTAACCCTATTTTCTGTAATAAACAAGCTGAACCAATTTTTTGAAAATTGCCAATTTACGACCACAAATTAATATCAATTTAGAGTCCAACATATAGCTCACAAATTACAATTAACAATTACAGTTCTAAAAACATTTTAATTATATTTCAAAATTACTGTCCAAAATTACAGGATATTTATAGTTCCAAAAATAATAAGCATCTCTTGACCTCTTGTTATTTGATTGGTCAACATCTTCCTACTTGGGTATTACTTTGAATTTCTACTCTATTTGTTGACTCACGGCCTTCACCACGACCTTCTTTTTTTTGGTTAATTTTCATGTAACATATGCTTTTGATATGGTGGTCATGGTGAAAATTGGCCAATTTATGACCAGAAATTAGTGTTCAACGTACAACTCAAAAATTACAGTCTAATATACAACTCAAATATTGGACAGCCCTAAAATAATATTCATTAGGGCTATTATTATTGCGGTCTAACTCGCCTTCACTATTGGATCGGAATAACCTGGACCGCCTTAGATCTTAGAACGGTCGAGCGCGCACACTGTCAATAATTTTTGGTCGCCCAACGACACTTAACGATAAAAGAATGAATGAATGAAAAAGTAATGATCCAAGTTTTTTTGCCTTTTGTAAAAATAAATTTGGATTGTGGTTGAAATAAATTGTTTGCAAAACCATTTTCAGATTTTTCTGGTTGCAGTGAAGAGGAGGCGAGCTTGCAAGCAAGCTGTGTTTTATAATTAGCAGTCGGGGGAACTATGCACGTTCATCGTGAAGAAGAACAAGTTGACTTGACCAAAAGAGAAAATTAGTGGTAGATCGAGGTGGCATATTAATAAAAAGGAGCGAGCTTGGCAGGAAGCTAGCTTTTGGCTTCATTTGGTGGGGTGGATCCGCGCTGGTTGCGCAGAAGAAACCGCCCCGTCGCAGGGACTGCCTATTTGGCGGGCCCACGGTCGGGCAATTTCGCTCCGCCCCGTAGCGGGAAATCCATAGATTTTATGCACACCGTAATTTTCGCGATAGCGGTCCAGCAAAATCCGCCCTCGTATGATCGTTGGGCCAAACTAGCCCCTAGTGTGTGTGAGCGAGCTCTAGCTTTAATATTTTGTAGTGGTCGGTTCCAAATGGATTTAGGCAACTGTGAATTGCAGCTAGTTAAGCACTCAGCTCTACACAAGTTATTGACCAGGCTTAATTTGTTGATTAATCATCCATCTTCCTATTGTAGTGTGTTTACATTATACATAACCAAGCTTAATCAAACTAGGGCTTCGGAACCAACCGAACCACATAATCGAACAAAATCATACGTTTCGGTTCGGTTTTAGTAGCCTACAGTCGGGTAATGATTCCATTTTTAAAAAAACCAATGTGGTTTGGTTCGATTCTCGGTTCGAAAAGCCAACCAGAACCTGGTCAAACCGAACCGTATCGTATTAGCTTTAATAAAATGAAAATTCTATTATTAATATAATTAGGTCTTCACTCTTATTACAACTTACATAGAAGTCATTGTTTTAGACAATAAGCCTATAACAAAAAAAAATTATAATTATAATCAGTTGTATGTTTTGTTAATATTTTCTATCTCTTATCAATATTAAATGTTTAATGTTGTGATTGTGCCAATACTACTTGCATACAAATATAAAATAATGCTTTGTTTTCCTTCTTATCAAAAATGTCAACTTTTTATTTTTTTAAATCACTCAAATCGAACCGAACCTCAGTTCCAATGGTGTAAGTAGTTCAGTTTGGTTCCAAATTTTTGAAATCACATGCAGATGGTTCGATTAATGATTTTGATCTAAAATCGAATCAAATCAAATCATTTCAGATCTAAATCAAAGATCACTAGCTTGCGCTCTACACAAGGGGGCTAGCTGCCGAAAAAAATATCACTGCTGAACAAAGAGCATATCAACCATTGAAATTAATACATGGGGACTGGCTCACAACTCCTTGACTACTATCCATAGTAAAATTTTATTGTTGATAGATGGAACAAGACTGTTATAGAAATTACACCAACTATGATGACTGGAAAAAATTATATTGCAAAGGACTACTCGTTTATTAAAGTCATCTGAAAATAAACTAAATTACATAAAATATACTAACAACACTACATGCTTCCAAAGTGCAACACAAATTAATTAACATCACACAATAAAAAGTAGCTAGTCCCATTAATTGCAAGATAGAAACCTACCCAAATTAACGTCGGTCTAAACTTAACATATGGCGGGAAAACATACATGTTTATGCATGAAGAAATTGTTGTGCATGCATGATGAGAGCCTGCACAAAAGAACATGTGTATACACTGTGAAACATACGCAGTAGATGCATACTTCCAAGTTGCATATATATATCTTCTACGATGCTTAATTCACAACATATATTTTTTAATTCAGAGCTTGTATATGTGCTATGTTTGACTTCAATATTGTTGCATGTGCTCCATTGCGTGCACAATAATGTTTTATCTATAGACCTACTTTTGGGTTGTGGGGCTTGTTGTAAGGGAGGCCTACATCGTTGCGAGGGTAGTCCCGAAGAGCATTTGTAACAAACTTGAAAGGTGGGGGGACGCAAAATTTACAGTAGCAAATATTAGGTTGTGGAGGGCCCCACTTTTCTGGCCTTAAACATCCATAATTGTTTAGAGTGACTAAATGTCTGAGAATAATCATTTTCCAAGACAAATTATGACACTGACGTGTATTGCAGGTCAACAAGGGAAGCTCTACTTCTTGACACTAAGGATCCAATGCGATCACTGCAAAATGAAAGATATATATAATTAGTACTATGAATGAATGTTATGTCTTATTAATAACTGCTGACAATCAAGCTCTAGTTGGCTCGGATTAATACGAAAGAGGGAGTGTTGAGAGAGAAAGAAAGAGGGAGCGACCCATGTTTGGGAGAAGAATTAGGAGGAGGAAGAGAGCTAGAACCGCTGATGATCTCCAGGAGAATAACCCCGCCATTGATAAACTATTTGGTTGCTTTTAATTATGAAATCTTCTATATATGTATCTAGCTATGTATGCTTGAGTCATGTATATATATACACTATACTATATGCTGGCCGGACAACTTAAGTCATTGAACTTGGCTCCTCGTACTCACTTATTTTATTATTTTTCTTATGAGAATGATTAATTAACAGTTGGTGATGTTCAATATTTTATGAAAAGCTTTACGAACTTCCAAATATATGACTCCTCTTACTTTGTTTTTGTTTTGTGGACTTCTTCGTTATGTTCTACAGAGACCTGTAGAAGTGATATTGAGAACTCCTTTAGCTATATTCAGGAGTTCACTTTTTATATTACATATGGGATATGGCTATGAATGCATGCACGCACGCACACACACGCACATGAGTTATAGTATACGGGGCACCCCTCGTGCTTCGTGTGACAGTACCTAGTCTGTGGAGGACGAGCCCCCCCCACCCCCGTCGTACTTCCCCTGCCCCTGCAAAGTCTCTGGCAGTTCTTAATATTTTTCTTATCATGTACCTTTATTAATATAATTAGCAAGACCAAGAATTTGTAGGTGGTTAGCTAGGAAAAGTTATAGAGCACAGTTTTGCTTAAATCTACTTACACAACTACAGACGACAAATGAGTTCAGTATGTCTTAAATAATTGTAAATACAACATGATATATTACAGTGGCATTTAAACATGTTTTTTATTGTACTATAGGTTAAACCAAAGTTTTTAGACATTTTGAAGAATGATAAATGTTTACTCGCGAAAAAAGACGACGATTCTGACTTAAAACCAATGAAGAAGAAGAAGAAGGGTAAGGAAGTGAACGAATTTGATAAGCAAGCTGATTTGGAGTTAAAAACTGAGATAGAAGATAATGTTTTTAGTACTGAAGAACTGCAACTTACTGCTAAAGATGAGAAGAAATTGTTGAGGGAAGCTAGAAAAGATATGGTGAAGAGGAAGGTAAAGAAGGAAGAGACAAGACAAGCGAATAATCATTATTCAATGAGGGGTGGTGGAGACTAGAGGACCGTCTCCAGTCGATTATTAAAGTGGAAGTCCAGAAGGAGGTGGAAATGATAAAAAAAATTTGTGAATCATAGTTTATAAGGTTGGAAGTCAAATTCTATGGTGAACCACAACTACTGCAAGAAACATCCCCTCCATTGCCCGTTCCTCTCCAAACCCATGTCTGTCTTTAGTGAAAATAGAATCGAAGAGCGATGAGGACAATGTTCTTATTAGTAGTTTAGTTAGAAATGTAAAGACCAGAATTTTTAGAAAGTATAAACCATCAGACAGTCCTTTGAAAGGCAAAGGTAAGGTAAAAGAGGAGGACAGTTACCCAGGAAGACCATACATATCAGCTTCGTCGCGTAAGGTTATAAATGTTATGCTGGAAAAATTTCTAGAAAGGTAATATTGCTCTTATATATAATTTAAAGAATTGGTTTCAAGAATTCTAAACACCTAGATGGGGGTGAATAGGTTCCATTTTAATTCACTTAGGCAGTTAATAAACTAATCACATCACAACTATAAATTATACAGCTACCACAGTACACAATAATCCAATCATAGTATACACACAGATTTATAGTGGTTCCCCAATTGATGGGTACATCCACTTTCCCCCTTCGCTAATCTAGCAGTACACTAGATTTGGCCAAACTTCCTTCCACCTTCTCAGATCCTCAGATCTTACAACTCAGAACCCAAATTGGTTCCTATAACTCAGACTTTAACAAGTCCTGCAACTCAGGCTCTTCCCAAGAACCATACCTCAGAGTGATTCCATACTCCTACAACTTAGGCAATCAAGCCCTACCTCAACTTTTTATAGTTACAGGCTTACAACTCAGATATTGAAATCTCTTACACTCAGATCTAAAAATAGATCTTATAAAAAATTGATTAAAGAGTTTATTTCTTCCTTCACCCAGATAAAGAGAGAGAGGTGAGGGAATCTTGATCAGATCTTGATGGATATGCTTTCTCCTGACCTTTACTGTAATGAATCTGATTCAACCTTACTTAACTTATTCAAAGCTTCTTGAAAGAGAGAACCTAGGTTGAATCTTCTTGAGAAGTTGGTGTAGATCCATCTTCTTCCTCCTTGTAGAATTAAATCTGCAAATACTGATAGATCTGATGAGATGATATCTACTTCTCTGATTTTGAATCAGAATCTTCTTATTGTATAGAATTCTGTGAATTCTTCTTGGAGTGATTTCTTCTTCTTCTTATTTTTCTTTCTTGTTTTTTCTCTTCTGTGTGTTTTTATCCTATGATAGACCGGCTCTTTATATAGATCTCATCAAAGGCAACCGGCTGATCCGGTAGTTAACTGACATCTAATAGTTCTGACATATCTGACAGTTTTGATGATTCTGATAGATGTCAAGTCTTAAGTCTTGAGATCTGACACTTAGAGTTATTTAACTCAGCTGAATGTGTCGAGACACAAATATATAATGTCTCGACACAAATGTAATGTATGACGACATAATTGCTTGGCGTCGACACAGCTTCTTTGATGTTGTCGACATCTTCAGAAAACTGTCGACACAGCTCTTCATCAAGTTCTCGACACATCTGTTTTAGAATGTGTCGACACAAGTCCTGTGTGTCAACACAGCTTCTCCATATGTCGACCCAAGTCCTGGATGTCAACATAGCTGCTTCTTTACCACTGGCAGTACAATAAGGTCTAAGTGTGTCGACACAAGTTATGAGTGTCGACACAGTTGATGTCGACTTAAACTCTGTGTGTCACTCCGTGTGTCGACACAAGTCCTGTGTGTCAACACAGTTGATGTCGACTTGAACTCTGGGTGTCGACACGGTTGATGTCGACTTAAATTTTGTGTGTCGACACAGACTTGCTTCTTGTCTCGACATAGCTCCTTCAAAGGCGTCAACACTAAATAAGTGTCTCGACACTTTTGTACTTAGAATAATTTCTGCAATCTTTAGCCTGCACAAGTAAACTCAAAATGCCATTAAATACAAACTGATGTATATCATTGAGTTATGTGAGGCTTCTCCAAATCTAATACACAATTTTCAATGTACCCAACAATCTCTCACTATTTTGAGAAGTCATAACCCATAGTTAATGATATACACCAAAATAACAAAAGTAATAAGCATGATGTATACAAACATTTCAAACAGGGTTATTCATAAGCAGAAGTAGCATGTTACACATAAAAATCCAAAATGAAACTTCATAAAGTAAAAACATGCAACTCAGAGACATAGAACTATTGGTGTCAACCAAGGATTTCTTTATTTCATTTAACCAGAGTAAGATTACAAGGTTTTTATAAGAACAACAAAAAGTTTACATTGTTCTTCTAAAACCTAGTCAATCTAAAGCTAAGATTGGTATGGTTCCTTGATGATAATGTCTTTGCCTGTCTGAATAGTAGCTTTGACTTCAACTTTAGCATCAGCAACAAGCTTCTTACCTTTGATGTCTTTGGCCTTAAGTTTAGTAGCTTTCAGCTTTTGCCTTATAAAGTAGTGGAATGGTTTAGGGAAGTACTTGCAAGGCTCTATGGAATTTGCAAGGATTTCTCCAGCCTTCAAGTCCTTCCTGAATTTTTGGATTGCTTCTTATTGTGCAAGATATTTATCTCATTCTTTTTTGGAGTACCACTCACCCTTGTCATACTGATTATTAGTAACTGCATTCCATGCAGTTAAGATGATGCCTCTGGAAGTTGTACTCCATTTCTGAAAATCAGGCATAGCCTATGCCTGTTCTCTGAATCTTTTCTTTGATAACTGAGCCTCTTGCTCTTTAAGCAAAACTGATTCAACCATTTCCACTTCTTCAGAAATATCAATTTTTCCAGTGGAGGGTCGTACATACTCTAGACTTCCTATTAAATTTCTTCATACTAAGGAAGGGGATATATTACTTGAGCTACTTCATGTTGCATCCCCTCCAAGAATGCAGGTTGGCATCCAGATTTTGCAGTATTATTGTCATCACATAAGGGTGGATATCCTAATGTAGCTCTAATACTGTTAGATATCCATTTAGTATGTTCAGAGCTAGCCTAAACTAATACCCTCTCCCTCTTTATGACTTCTCCATGAATATGATCTCTGAGATCATTCTTCTGAAACCTTATTTAATCTGCAATATGATAGTTCCCAGTTGTATAGTAGTTTTTGAACTTCTATACTTGAGATGAAATTGCAGACTCAGAAGTTTTGATGGTAGTATCAACTGTTGCCAGATCCAGTTTGATTTGTGTTTTCACAGCACTCACCTTGGTATCCATATGATCTTTAATATCTACTAAATGCTCAGCTAGCTTAGTTAGATTTATAGTATGAGTTTGAACCAAGTTTTCATTCATCCTAAGCTGGTTCTCTAGCACATACCCTTGCTTGACAACCAGATCATCCTCCTGAGACTTTGTCTCTTCCTGCTGCTCTGCAATATATACCACATCATTGCCTCCCTTATGGAAGCAATCTGTCATTTCTTTCTTAAGCAAATTTACTTCAAATCTTATTGATTTGATTTCCTATGCCCGATTAAACTACAACACCTTATGGCTCTCATCTACATACTTTTCTAGTACAAGTCTTTGCTCATCAAGCTTGACCAGTAGTTGCACTAATAGAAAATTAAAGCCCATTGTAGGAGTAGTAGATGATGATCCAGCCTTTAAGGCTTTATTATATCCAGAGCTCTTTTTTCTTAGCTCCATAAACTTCCTTTTCTTTATCTTAGAGGTTGCTTGCTCATCAATAGAATCAGAAGAACTGTCAACTTCCACTAGTTATTCTGTAGCATCTGCTCCTTGCCCTGGGGCTAGGTCAGGTACCTCCCCCTCAACCCTTACCTCTGGTTGAATATCAGCAGAAGTGTTTTCCTTGTTATCCTCTTCATGCTCCCCCTGGAAGTTGGTTTCCAGTTCTTGGATTATCTCATTCACAGGATTCTGAGATTGTACTAGCAAATCAAAGATATGCACATCTTATTCCTCTTTTTTAGAAGTTTCAACAGCTGTGTTGATGTCATCAACCACTTCCATAACAGCGAGGTTTGCAGTGTAACATCCCAATTCACGCTAGGCCCCTCGCACGAGTTTTGACTCAAGAGACTTGACTCGGGCTCGGGGCGCACTGACAAAAGGTGTCAAGTGCGTTGGATGGAGTGTAGGGTTGGGTGATATCAAACGGATCGAAAGAGAATGGCCTAAGGTAAAATCGTCGAGAATATCTGGTGATTCTCGCCGATCATCGAGTATCGGTGAGAATATTCAACGCTCTCAACGCCAGATTTCCGATAAGAATGGCCTAAGGGAAAATCGTCGAGAATACCTGGTTATTCTCGCCGATCGTCGAGTATCGATGAGAATACTCAACGCACTCAACGCAAGATTTCCGATAGGAATGGCCTAAGGGAAAATCGTCGAGAATACCTTGTGATTCTCTCCGATCGTGGAGTATCAATGAGAATACTCAACGCACTCAACGCTAGATTTCCCATAAGCTAGGCTAAGGGAAAATCGCCGGGTATCATTGTTTATACCCGACGAATTCGTCGAGAATGCCTGACGATTCTCGCCGATCGTCGAGAATGACAGATGATTCCCGCCGAATTTGACTTGTGCGTTTTCTTCGCCCAGGCAGATTCGCTGGCTTGCACAGGCGGACCGAACCGGGCTTCGGGATTCGTGCTGGATGATTCCTTGGACCGGGTCACTTCAATATGACCCATTATGAGCGGTCCAATGGGGCGTTGGCATGTGGCATAAGATGTAACCTAATACATCGGCCTATAAAGGGACGTTAAAGCCGAACCCTAGCCTTGCGCCGATCAACCCTTGCCGTCATCGTGGATCTCGCGAACCGTCGGAGCCGAGGGAAGTCGGAGCTCTTGGAGGCGGCCTTCTCTCGATCTCTCTCGATCTCTCTCTCTTTCCTTTGCCGTGAAGAACAAGCACCAAGCAAGGGATGCCGCAAAGAAGAATGACTAGATCCATGGCCGGGAATGTTGGTACCGCCGGAAACGAGGTGAGCTTCCTCCCCTCTCCCTTGGTGCTAGATCTGTAGTTATATTCTAGGAGAGATATCGACTCCATAGAGTCTTGATGGTGAAGAGGAGATTTCTTAGGGAAAGCCATGCCTAGGTTGTTTTCTAGGCTTTTAGTCTTCTTCAACCCCTCCATCATTCAAAATGAAGATGAGAGAGTGATTCGTGGAGAAGTACGGCTTTGTGAGGGGGAATAAGGGTGGACGAATGTCTGGAGGAGTTTTGGGAGGTCGGTGCAAGAAGGAAGATGAACGGATGCCGTTCATCTCACCTTAAGATGCGTGCAGAAATCTGACTTCTGCACGCAGCGATCTTCGCCGCCAGTTTTGGAGGCATTCTGTTCATATCTGGGTTTATGACTCAACACGAAAGTCGTATCCCTTGAAGATATCTTTCAACCGAGTGGTTGCACGTTTCCAGGCGATACCTATAGCCACGGGAAAGTCCTTTCGAGTCTGCTGCGATTGGGGGAAATATGTCCAGGAAATTTGTATCCTGTACGCAGCAGACTTCGAGTCAAATTTCTGATATAATGTGACCATGTCTGGCCTTCTGACTCAACATGAAAGTCATAGCCCTCGTGAATACCTTTCCAACGAGGGGTTGAGCATTTATAGCGGATTCCTGTAGCTCCAGTAATTCCAGTTTTGGTGGCAAGCTATATAATAATAATGTTCATGTTAACTCATGGTTAAGTGTACTCTTGTGAAAGTTATGATGTGCAATTTATATCGTTTGGCCCTTTGATTATGATTCTACAGTTAACCTTAGGAATGTTGTGCTCAACATTGGTAGCCATCTAGGTTAATGGTGATGTGAACTGAGATAGGATGGCTAGTGATCAATGGAGGTTGAGCTTGGTTGTAGATTATATCTATCCTGTGATGAATTGAGGTGATCAATTGAATAGATAGTTGTGAATGAGAGGAACTCTATTGAGAGAGTATTTTGTACCCGGGATCCGAGCCTAATGGGTTTTGTTGATAACCGATGCTTAGAGATGTAGTCTCCATACGGGTAGCATCGAGTGAGTTGTGATGGTGCATGTGGTGTGTGACGACTCGATGTGTCGCGATACTGAGATAATGAATGTGGCAGGTCTACGGGCTCGCCAGTCATCACACCGATGGGAGCCAATAGTTAGTTCTTCGGCGGTAGGGCTAGACACTTGGTGTCCATAACCCGAGGTCTCCTCAGCGCCATGAGAATGGTTGGGCTTGCGCCTCGTGCGATTCCGAGGTTCCTTCCGATTCGAAATCAAAGGCCAGGTTGGGCTGTGTTCTTGGTGCACATCTACCCAAAACCCCTTATGATCCGTAGTACGCGTGTGAACTCCGCTGTTGTGTTCTTAGCGTTGAGGCGTACGGAGGCCTAGGATAGGTAGTGTGGATACCACCTATAGTGGAGACGCCCGCTCCACTATCACCATCTGGCCACGACGGTAGACGCCTGAGAGGTTAGCTACCTGCTCAAAAAGTGGGAACTTCAAGTCTGTGTCGACATAGCAACTTGCATGTGTGAGAACATGGGTCGGTCATTGCATAGCATTCATACCATACCATTCATATCATGCACAAGATCCTTATCGTATAAGTTTGTATGAGCACTCTTATACGATGAGTTACTTTTCTGTTAAGCCGAACCTTAACTTATAAGTTTGTATGGGCACCCTTATAAGTTAAGTTACTATTCCTGTTGTAGATTACCTGCTGATTAATTATTTGATTTAATAGAACTGCTAGCTTACTTTGTAGAGATATTATTCTTACCAGTTCCTTGTCACCTGCTTGTTTACTCCTGTTATATATATACATATTATACTTGTTTCCTTTCTCCGCCCGGTGCCGAGGAGTCGCCGGGAGAGCGGATGTGAAGCCACTTAGTTTTTATGACTAACGGTTGCTATATCTTCCATTTTAGGAGGAAACCCCGCAGATAGGCCAGCAGCAGGACATCCAGGCCCGGATGACAGGACCTGAGGTGACGGTACCGTCGATACCGTCCGTGACAGTTGTGAGTGTTTTGTTGTAGCCTTCTTGTCAAATAGTTTTTTAGACTCTGATATTTTAGAAGCTCGTTATGCTTCTTATTTTCCGCTTCGTTATGGAGTTAAAACAATGTGTGAATTGACTTTCTTTTTATCTTATGATTGGGTTGGCATAGTACATTGATATTGGTTGTAGCCGGCAGAATAGGCATCTTGTAGTACAGACTAACTCGTGTGTTAGTGCTACCGCAAGGCGGCTACTCTGGGCATAAGACTCCCTTCGTGCCGTGTTTTGTGTTCCGGGAGGGGGGTCTTACAAATGGAATCAGTTTGTTGCGATCCTCACCTAAAGAAGTCATTTAACAATGGGCCACTCCCGTTCGATTAGTCAGCTTGTGGACAAACTGACTTAGCGGAAGCAGTGGTGTGCCCATATGTAATTCACACTAAGTTCGTCCAACTTTGACCTTAGTTTTAGCCAACCTGACCCTAGTTCGTACCTTATGCGTAGGTCCCAGCGCAGGTGGAGCCGGTTGGGGGTACTCCTACCCCCTTCCGTTCCTTCACAATTCCAATAGTCTGAGCTGGGGCAAACGCTGTCAGCAATATTAGATGCTTTTAGAGCCCAACAAGCTCCGGTGCAGCAACAAGCTCCGGGCTTCAACTGGTTGAGCACCTTCCATGCCATGTCCCCTCCTGCTTACCTAGGGACAGAGTCGGCGGTGCGCACCGAAGAGTGGATTGATACCGTTGAAGAGCTGATGGCCGGTATAAGATGCCCGAGCAATATGGCAGTGATCTTGGTGGTGACGTTGCTGGAGCTGCACGCCAAACGATGGTGGAAGTCCCTCATGGGCTCCACCTTTCGAGGGCGAGTGTACACAGACATTAGTTGGAGTGAATTCTCGGAAGCTTTCTTGGAACATTTCATCCCCTCTTCCGCACGGGATGGACTTGAAGAGAGATTTCTACAACTGAAGCAGGGATCAAAATCGGTGACAGAATACCAGCAAGAGTTCCACACCTCGCTAGGTTTGTCGATTCTTATGACTTGGATGATAGAGGCTATGCGAAGCGCTTTTACAAAGGGTTAAGGGACCCCCTGAGACAGGCCCTTTTGTTTATAGCTGACGCTAGCCTGGCGGAAATTATTGACATGGCAAATAGACTAGAGGCAGATCATATGGAAAGTAATAAGAGACCTGCAGAAGGGGTGATGGAAGTCGGCCCTAGTAATAGAAGGAGACATGATCATGGTAGAGGAAGAGGAAATCAGAGAGGCGGCCGGTGGTTCAACCGGAACTATAGAATGGAGCACCCGATTTTGCAGCCACCTGCTTTGCCTCCACCACCACAACAGCAACAATTTCAACAACCTGGGGGCCGACGAGACATAGTGTGTTTCGAGTGCAACCAACCGGGGCACGTCCGGCGTTTCTGCCCGCGGTTGTTCGCGAATGCTCCTCTTGCTCTCCCTCCAGCAGCTCCTCATGGACGGGGGCATATGTGTGGTCGGGGACGGGGACCACCAGGGAGAAATTAGGGACATGCGCGGGAGCAGGTGTTCGCATTGGATATGACCCAAGCGCGGAACCCGCAAGAGGTTATCGCAGGTACGTACTGAGTTTATTAATAGTACTCGGACATGTTTCTTTTTATGATACATGGAACATGCACATCCCTAGCTAGTGGTTATATCTTGATATTTTAGGCACCGTCATGGTTAGTGGGAGCCTCGCTTATGCATTATTTGATACGGGCGCATCTCACACGTTCATTTCGGCAGACTTCGTGAAAGACTTAGAGAGGGTGCACCATTTCACTGGCACTACGCAAAGGGTGCGTCTCCCGGATGGATCCGAGATGACGCCGTCCGCCAGCTGAGACTTCGACACGCTCATAGGAGGGAAGTTCTTTGAAACTGCAGCGACGGTATTGAAGATTCCGTAGTTTGACCTCATTTTGGGCATGCATTGGTTGGACTGGCACCACGCCAGAATTAATTGTGCGGAGAAGCAAGTTACCTTGAGGCATGGAGACTCGGAAGTCATCTTCCAAGGTATTAGATTTTCACCTCGTAAACTGTTATCTTCAATTCAGGTTATAAAATCTTATATGGAGGGGGACGAAGTCTATGTAATTTGTTTCGAGTTGAAGAAGATGGCATTAGATGTCAAAGATGTGCGGGTGGTGCGGGATTTCCCCGAGGTATTCCCCGAGAAATTGCTGGGACTACCCCCGCATAGGGAGGTGGATTTCCAAATAAAGCTAGTTCCAGGTGCCAAGCCCGTTTCACGGGCTCCTTACCGAATGGCTCCGAAGGAACTTGCGGAGTTTAGAGTCCAACTTCAGGAGTTGGTGGAAGCAGGCTTCGTTCGCCCAAGTTCGTCACCTTGGGGAGCTCCTGTTTTGTTCGTTAAGAAGAAGGACGGCACCCTACGGTTGTGCATAGATTATCGAGAATTGAATCGGTTAACGGTGCGGAACACCTACCCTCTACCCCGCATCGATGAACTATTTGATCAGTTGGTGGGATCACATTGGTTCTCCAAGTTGGACCTGCGGTCGGGGTATTATCAGCTGAGAATACAAGAGGACGATATTCAGAAAATGGCGTTTAGCTCGAAATATGGCCTATATGAGTTCACCGTGATGCCATTCGGGCTCACGAATGCCCCTTCAGCCTTTATGAGTTTGATGAACAAGGTGTTCGGCCCCTAATTGGACATCTTTGTCATCGTGTTCATCGATGATATTCTGGTCTATTCCAAGACAGAAGCGGAGCACGCCGAACATCTAGCCTTAGTACTGGAGAAGTTAAAGGAACACGCTTTATTTTCCAAGTTCAGCAAATGCGAGTTTTGGCTCCAAGAGGTTGCCTTCTTGGGCCATGTGATTAGTGGGGCTGGGCTAGCGGTGGATTCGGCCAAGGTGCGGGCCGTGAAGGAATGGTCACCATTGAAGTCGGCGGCCGACGTACGGAGCTTTCTTGGACTTGCCGGGTACTATCGCAAGTTTGTGAAAAGCTTCTCGAAGGTCGCCCTTCTCCTTACCACACTGACGAAGAAGTGTGTGTCGTACGAATGGACACCCCAGTATGAAGCCGCATTCCAAGAGTTGAAGGACCGGCTCACGATCGCGCCCATCCTGGCCCTCCCGTCAGGGAAGGAAGGCTTTCAAGTTTACACGGATGCGTCGTACCAAGGGATGGGAGCCGTGTTGATGCAGAATGGGCACGTGATTGCTTATGCTTCAAGACAGTTGAAGAAGCATGAAGCCAACTATCCGGTGCATGATTTAAAGTTGGGAGCGGTGGTGTTTGCCCTAAAGATTTGGAGACACTATCTGTATGGCGTCCACAGCGAGATCTTCTCGGATCATAAGAACTTAAAGTATGTCCATACTCAAAAGGAGTTGAATTTGAGACAACGGCGGTGGTTGGAGTTTTTGTGTGACTACGAATTCACCTTGAACTACCACCTCGGAAAAGTTAATTTCGTAGCTGATGCCTTGAGTCGAAAAGTACCGGAATCGAGCACGGAGTCCCGTTTGATGAGCATGGAGTTAGTCCGGATACTTAGGGAGATGGAGATCAAGTTGGTATTTAAGGATCAATCGGAAGAGTATACGGAATACTTGGCCGCGATGAGTATAGTTTGCAACATACGGGACCGGATTCGGATGGAGCAGAAGGAGGATGTGGCTCTAATTCTAGTTTTCAAGTCAATTGAGGATGGGACGACGGAAGAGTACTTCTTAAAAGACGGCCTCGTCCATTTTCGTGGACGGCTTTATATCCCCGAAGGTGGCAATATTCGAGAGGATATCCTAAAGGAGGCTCATTGCTCCCAATATTTAGTACATCCTGGGATTGCAAAAATGTATACCGATTTGCGGAAGACGATATGTTGGCCGGGCATGAAGAGGGATGTCAAGTATTTTGTTACGCATTGTGTGGCTTGCCAAATGGTGAAGGTAGAGTGCAGAAGTCCCGGTGGAATGTTACAGTCATTGCCCATCCCAGAATGGAAGTTTGAGGATATCTCCATGGACTTCGTCCACGGATTACCTCGCTCATGCTCGGGGAATGACTCGGTGTGGGTGATTGTCGATCGCTTGACCAAAGTAGCCCGGTTTATCCCAATGAAGAAGGAGGCGCATGTGCATATTTTGGTGCGCCTATTCGTAGAACAGTTTGTGTGGTATCATGGAGTGCCGAAGACGATCGTCTCTGACCGAGATGTCCGGTTTACGTCAAGAGAATGGAGGGTTGTACAGGCTTACTTGGGCTCGCGTCTCACTTTCAGCACAACTTTTCATCCTCAGACGGATGGGAAATCTGAACGGACCATTCGAACATTGGAGGACCTATTGAGATTGTGTGTGATAGATAGGGGGGAGCCGTGGGAAAGGCTCTTGCCCTTAGTGGAATTCTCCTATAACAACAGCCATCAAGCTAGCATTTGTATGGCACCCCATGAAGCTCTATAAGGAAGGAGGTGTAGGACCCCCTTGTCCTGGGTGCAAGACGATGACTCGAAGGCATTGGGCATAGAGTATATTGATGATACTGATGCGGTAGTCCGATTGATACGGGATCGCATGCTTGAGGCTCAGAGTCGGCAAGCGAGGTATTATAACGCGAAACACCGGATGGTGAAATTTCAAGTGAGAGACAGGGTGTTTCTGAAAATCCGGCCGATGCATGGAGTATCACGAGTACGAGGCGTGAAGAAGCTAAGCCCAAGGTATGTTGGACCTTATGTCATAGTGGAAAGGATCGGCCCGTTGGCCTACCAGTTAGAGTTGCCACCAGAACTGCGGAACCTCCACGACGTGTTCCATGTATCATCTCTCCGGAAAGCATTGATGCGTCCCGAACAATACACCCCCATAACAGATGGTGCTGTGGCGTCTGATAGGTCTGTGCGATTGGAGCCGGTGCGGATCGTTGACAACGAGCTGAGAGCTCTGCGCCGTAAAAGTGTGCCTCTGGTAAAAGTGCTATGGTCTAATCATGGGAAGGAAGAATTTACTTTAGAGCCGGTGGACTTAATGCGGAAGCGCTACCCGGAGCTGTTCTCCCAAGGTAACATTTTATAGCGCATATTATTTTGTACCTTCATCCCCATAGCCCTAGCCTTATTTCGGGGACAAAATCTTTTATTTTGTTTATAGGATTTGTAACGTCCCAATTCGCCCTAGGCCCCTCGCACGAGTTTTGAGTCAAGAGACTTGACTCGGGCTCGGGGCGCACTGGCAAAAGGTGTCAAGTGCGTTGGATGGAGTGTAGGGTTGGGTGATATCCAACGGATCGAAAGAGAATGGCCTAAGGGAAAATCGTCGAGAATACCTGGTGATTCTCGCCGATCGTCGAGTATCGGTGAGAATATTCAACGCTCTCAATGCCAGATTTCCGATAAGAATGGCCTAAGGGAAAATCGTCGAGAATACTTGGTGATTCTCGCCGATCGTCAAGTATCGATGAGAATACTCAACGCACTCAACACCAGATTTCCGATAGGAATGGCCTAAGGGAAAATCGTCGAGAATACCTGGTGATTCTCGCCGATCGTCGAGTATCGATGAGAATACTCAACGCACTCAACGCCAGATTTCCGATAAGCTAGGCTAATGGAAAATCGCCGGGTATCATTGTTGATACCCGACAAAATCGTCGAGAATGCCTGACGATTCTCGCAGATCGTCGAGAATGACAGATGATTCCCGCCGAATTTGACTTGTGCGTTTTCTTCTCCCAGGCAGATTCGCTGGCTTGCACAGGCGGACCGAACCGGGCTTTGGGATTCGTGCTGGATGATTCCTTGGACCGGGTCACTTCAATATGACCCATTATGAGCGGTCCAATGGGGCGTTGACACGTGGCAGAAGATGTAACCTAATACATCGGCCTATAAAGGGACGTTAAAGCCGAACCCTAGCCTTGCGCCGATCAACCCTTGCCGTCATCGTGGATCTCACGAACCATCGGAGCCGAGGGAAGTCGGAGCTCTTGGAGGCGGCCTTCTCTTGATCTCTCTCTCTCTCTTTCCTTTGCCGTGAAGAACAATCACCAAGCAAGGGATGCCGCAAAGAAGAACGACTAGATCCATGGCCGGGAATGTTGGTACCGCCGGAAATGAGGTGAGCTTCCTCCCCTCTCCCTTGGTGCTAGATCTGTAGTTATATTCTAGGAGAGATACCGACTCCATAGAGTCTTGATGGTGAAGAGGAGATTTCTTAGGGAAAGCCATGCCTAGGTTGTTTTCTAGGCTTTTAGTCTTCTTCAACCCCTCCATCATTCAAAATGAAGATGAGAGAGTGATTCGTGGAGAAGTGCGGCTTTGTGAGGGTGAATAAGGGTGGACGAATGTCTGGAGGAGTTTTGGGAGGTCGGTGCAAGAAGGAAGATGAACGGATGTCGTTCATCTCACCTTAAGATGCGTGCAGAAATCTGACTTCTGCACGCAGCGATCTTCGCCGCTCGTTTTGGAGACATTCTGTTCATATCTAGGTTTACGACTCAACACAAAAGTTGTAGCCCTCGAAGATATCTTTCCAATGAGTGGTTGCACGTTTCCAGGCGATACCTGTAGCCACGGGAAAGTCCGTTCGAGTCTGCTGCAATTGGGGGAAATATGTCCAGGAAATCTGTATCCTGTACGCAGCAGACTTCGAGTCAAATTTCTGATGTGATGTGACCAGATCTAGGCTTCCAACTCAACATGAAAGTCGTAGCCCTCGCGAATACCTTTCCAACGAAGGGTTGAGCGTCTATAGCGGATTCCTGTAGCTCCAGGAATTCCAGTTTTTGTGGCAAGCTATATAATAATAATGTTCATGTTAACTCATGGTTAAGTGTACTCTTGTGAAAGTTATGATGTGCAATTTATATTGTTTGGCCCTTTGATTATGATGCTACAGTTAACCTTAGGAATGTTGTGCTCAACATTGGTAGCCATCTAGGTTAATGGTGATTTGAACTGAGATAGGATGGCTAGTGATCAATGGAGGTTGAGCTTGGTTGTAGATTATATCTATCCTGTGATGAATTGAGGTGATCAATTGAATAGATAGTTGTGAATGAGAGGAACTCTATTGGTAGAGTATTTTGTACCCAGGATCCGAGCCTAATGGGTTTTGTTGATAACCGATGCTTAGAGATGTAGTCTCCCTACGGGTAGCATCGAGTGAGTTGTGATGGTGCATGTGGTGTGCGACGACTCAATGTGTCGCGATACTGAGATAATGAATGTGGCAGGTCTACGGGCTCGCCAGTCGTCACACCGATGGGAGCCAATAGTTAGACCTTAGGCAGTAGGGCTAGACACTTGGTGTCCATAACCCGAGGTATCCTCCGCGCCATAAAACGTTTGGGCTTGCACCTCGTGCGATTCCGAGGTTCCTTCCGATTCGAAATCAAAGGCCAGGTTGGGCTGTGTTCTTGGTGCACATCTACCTAAGACCCCTTCTGAGCCATAGTACGCGTGTGAGCTCAGCTGTTGTGTTCTTAGCGTTGAGGCGTACGGAGGCCTAGGACAGGTAGTGTGGATACCACCTAGTAGTGGAGACGCCTGCTCCACTATCACCGTCTGGCCACGACGGTAGACGCCTGAGAGGTTAGCTACCTGCTCAAAAAGTGGGAACTTCAAGTCTGTGTCGACATAGCAACTTGCATGTGTGAGAACGTGGGTCGGTCATTGCATAGCATTCATACCATACCATTCATATCATGCACAAGATCCTTATCGTATAAGTTTGTATGGGCACTCTTATACAATGAGTTACTTTTCTATTAAGCCGAACCTTAACTTATAAGTTTGTATGGGCACTCTTATAAGTTAAGTTACTATTCCTGTTGTAGATTACCTGCTGATTAATTATTTGATTTAATAGAACTGCTAGCTTACTTCATAGAGATATTATTCTTACCAGTTCCTTGTCACCTGCTTGTTTACTCCTGCTATATATATACATATTGTACTTGTTTCCTTTCTCCGCCCGGTGCCGAGGAGTCGCCGGGGGAGCGGATGTGAAGCCACTTAGTCTTTATGACTAACGGTTGCTACGTCTTCCATTTTAGGAGGAAACCCCGCAGATAGGCCAGCAGCAGGACATCCAGGCCCGGACGACAGGACCTGAGGTGACGGTACCGTCGATACCGTCCGTGACAGTTGTGAGTGTTTTTTTATAGCCTTCTTGGCAAACAGTTTTTTATACTCTGATATTTTAGAAGCTCGTTATGCTTCTTTTTTTCCGCTTCGTTATGCTTCTTTTTTTCCGCTTCGTTATGGACTTAAAACAATGTTTGAATTGACTTTCTTTTTATCTTATGATTGGGTTGGCAAAGTACATTGATATTGGTTGTAGCCGGCGGAATATGCGTCTTGTAGTACAGACTAACCCGTGTGTTAGTGCTACTGCAAGGCGGCTACTCTGGGCATAAGACTCCCCTCGTGCCGTGTTTTGTGTTTCGGGAGGGGGGTCTTACATGCAGTCTCACTGTCTAGCTAAGTTGCATTGATATATCCCCCTGGGATAGATATCTCTTGATTATCTATCAGATGGATAGTCTCCCCCTGCAGTTGAGCTTTAGTTCCAGGTGCGAGATTAGGAGACTTCCTTGGTAGTTCAGTATTATCATCATCAGAACTGAAATCAACCCTTTCTTCTAAGTCACTAGAGGACTCTATATCTTGGTCAGTAGATTTCTTTGTTTTAGTGACCTGTTTGGATTGTTGCTTTGGTGTATGTCCTTTCTTGGACAATACTTGTCCCACCTAGACAGGATTCTTTTATCCACTCTCCTCATGTGGTTAATCTTGAAACCAACAATCTGGTTTAGTACATCAGGTATGTTGATAGCAAGATACACACTTAAGATTCTTCCTAGATTTGGCTTCTTAATAGCTTCCTTAATCTTGTTAAAGATTACAGCACTCAAGTCAGTCTTCACCTGGAAGATGACTCTAGTCATGAGGCTGAACATGTAGGAAGAGATCCTATCATGCCGCCCAGTTTTGTAGAGAATTACTTTTTCAATAATTTCAGATAGAAACTTCCCTTTGGAATTCATCCCTTTCCTATTCATGGATGATCCAATGTTGGTGGTTGAGGGCAGCCCACACCATTTAAGGGCTTTAACAGTTAAAGTAGAATCAACCTCAGTCTCTTCTTTAATACTTGGAAGTTGAAGGGATTTGCTCAGACTCTTGAGAGTAATTTTCACTTTTTCTCCGTGAACATTAGACTTAATCTTGTTTCCCTTAGAATTCAATGAAGCGTTGGTATAGAATGCAAGAACTTCCTTCTTCCATATCCTTATTGGTTCAGAAACCAAATAATCAAGTCCAACATCTTGGATTAGGTCCACAACTAACTTGATTTCTTGTTCAGCATTGTTGAACGCTTCTCGAACAAGCTTATAACCTTCGTTAATATTGTTGTCCATCTTGGGCGCCATCGAAGATGAAAGAAGTGGAGGTTGAAGAGAGAGAAGAAGAATTTCTTGTTGACACTGAGGGTTTAGTCTCAAGATTTCTGAGAGCGTAGTCGACAAGGTCTCATTTCCTCCTATTTATAATTTTCTAAATATAGTAGGTCAAAAGGCGTGCTGAAATTTGTTTCGTATGTCGACACAAGTTTGTTTGTGTCGACACTGACTGCTAAAGTCTCGACAGAGAATTTAGAGTCTCGACAACTCTATGTGTCGACACTAACTTTTGTGTGTCAACACAGACTACTAAGGTCTTGACAACTATGTGTCGACACTAGCCTTAACTGTCGACACAAATTTTTATTATTGTGTCGACATAGTTTCCTTTTTGTCGACACAACTAGTTGATTGTTTTGACACACATAACTTGTGTGGACACATATTTTACTTAGTCATAGGTTGAGTAGAATTTTCCTTAACCTATCATCTTATTCCAGGTTCAACATGCCTAATTCAATTTTAAAATAATTGAATTTACTTTCATGTAGATGTTTAGTGAATATGTCAGCTACTTGTTTATCATTAGAAACATACCTTAGACTTATGTCCTCTTTCTCAACATGTTCTCTAATAAAATAATTTGCTATATAAAACAGGGTTTCTAGCAATAGATGTAGCACTAGTAGAATCACAATATAATGGTGTTGGAACCAACAAAGTCGGCTCCACCTAAAGCTCGGAACTACAGGGGCAGCTCGTGCTTACTCCCTTGGGATCACGCTCAAGGCGAAGAACTAGACCGGGAGCTTCAGTGAGGAGGTCCCACCTCTTACCCGGAAGAGACTAGCTATGGCTCTTCCCCTCCCTAGCCAATACTGAGCTAGGTGCCTTAGAAGGGAGAGGGAGTCAAGAATGCTTGCTTTCCTAAGGAACCTTACAGGTCTATTTATAGGCCTCTGAACTTGGGACTGCAAATAACTAAACTAATCCATCCTGCAATTACCGGAATGCCCCCGGCTAGGTCTGCCAACAGCCGAACTCCGCTGTCCTAAAAGGCTAATTGCAGACCACCCAGGGTAAAAGAGTAAAAATACCCCTGGGACCCAAAAGGTGGGCCAGGCCCTAACTGAAATGGCCCTGAACCAAGATGGCCCATCTCCCCGGGTACCTCTTGCTAGGGTCCTCTCGCCAGGGCCCTCTCGCCTGGCTGGGGCCTCTCTCCTGGGCCCACTCGCTCGCCTGGAACCTCTCGATTGAGCCCTCTTGCCAGGACCCTTTCTCTCGCCTGGGCCCTCTCGCCAGGATCCTTTCTCTCGCCTAGGCCCTCTCGCCAGGATCCTCTTGCCAGGCTGTGAGCCCGAGGTTGTACACAATCCCCACTCTTTTCGAGGTTGGCACAAGCTCGGAAAGATAGTTCAACCGAGGCTTGCGATGGTACAGTTAATTTATTGAGGGAATCTTTTGGTGGGCCCCTTGCCCAGCCTATAAATATAGAAAATTCCTCCCCTTAAGGGGGTGTTTCCTCTTTCCTCCCCTCTTAACATCTGCCTACATATCACTCAGTCAAAGTTTTCGGGATCGCATCGCGGCCGTGCGCCAACGGAACAAGGCGACGGCGGCGGGTCTGAACAAGATCCCCGCACGTGATTCTTCTTCGCTACCGCCCTCCACCTCTCTCCCGAAAAGGGCAAAGGTTCCGGAGCCTCCCCTCTCGGCAAGAGAACCTTCTTCCCCCTTTCTGAGGGGGTATATACCTCCCACTCCAGCTAGTCTCAAAGGAAAAGAGGTGAGTTTTTCCAACCAGCTATGATCTCCTTGCACCACACGCTTTTTACTTGCTACCTTTCCCCAGAAAATCTCGATGCCCCCTCATCGTCCTGAGACCATTCACATCAACATATCAGAGCTTCCTTCCCGGCCTCTCTCTCCCCAAGCCTCCACTCCCCCCTCCACCCCCGTGACGGGGAGGGATGATCCTTCTACCACATCGGGCTCCACCCGCCGCCTCGGTAAGAGGCTCTACTCCTGACTCCTGCTCTCTTCTTCTTGCCGCCTGCTTTTTTCTTGCCACTTTACCTCTTTGGCTCCTCCATAGGTGCGAGTGGAACCCCTGTCGAGAACTTGTTGGCTGCCGACTCGCCGGTCGACGATTACTCAAAGCAGCTGGCCCCCTCGCCTCCTCCTCCTATAGATGAGATCAAGGACTATCTGGGCGACCCCACGGACCCTATAGAGATGAAGCGCAAGGTGGCCGAGATGCTGCGGAAGCACGCGCGCATCATTCAAGCGCTGGAAAAAGGGAAGCAAGCCGCAGACCACCGGATCGACTGGCTAGAGGTGGAATGCGCTCGCCTGTCTTCGGAGATAGACGCCGACATTGAGGTGGACCAGACGAATCCTCAGGAAATCTTGGATGACGTCGACCAACAGCTCCGTCTCGCCCGCAGCGGTGTCGAGGCGGCTCGCGCCTTCCACCTCCCCAATCGTCCTCCCTGCGTGAGAAGCCGCGGGGGAGGACGATGGAGGTGGGATAAGATTTGACGAGAGCTCTGCCTTCTTTTCTCTCGCCTCTCGTCTATCGCTCTTTTCGTTCGCCTTCTGTAATAAGATACTTGCCTATATACCGTTAGTTGTGCGTTTTTCGACCTTGCCACCCATCTTCATGCGGGATTAGATTTAGTAATTTGGTGATTTGCCTATTTAAATGGTGTGACAGCACGAATATCTTCTTTTATGCTAATTCTTAACCTTTATTAATTTTTAACCATCATTCCTTTTTTCCTGCGTCCATCTTTTCATCGCCTTCTTGGGCTGATGACCCATTTAGGGTTCCACCTCCCGAGGCTTGGAGGGAGAAGGGTCGGCCGACGCTTGCCTTTTTTCCGGCGTGGTCCTCTGTCCGCTTACTCTCTTACTTACGAGGGCTATAAATACACCCGCTGCGTAGGCTGGAAACATATTTTCCCAGACTTCCGCTCGCGGCTCCCCATCCTTCCGCAGCTTGCCTCGCGCTCCAGCCCCCTCATCCTTCCCCTCTACTGTTCCTCGTGCCTTCCTGCCAGTTCTCTACTCGCCGACTTTCCCTTCGTCTCGCGCTCCATGGGAAAAGGGAAGTCAGAGGGTGGTGAAGGCCGCAGCCGCTGTAGGAAAAGGTTCTCTGACCACGATTTTCCTCCCGGTCGTCTCTCTGCCGACGACTACGAGGCCTTCCGAAGCGACTTTTTTCCGGAGGGCTACGAATCACGCCCTCCCAAGGTTGGCGAGAGCGTGAATACGTTTTACCCGGGCAAGCTCGCCTTCCCCGTCTCGCATTTCGAGGCGGGGCTCCGGCTCCCTCTCTGGCCCAAGGTGAAGCAAGTCTTCAAGTACTTCGGCGTCGTGCCTGCTCAATTAAACCCCAACGCGATCTCAGTTATCGTCGCGTTCGCGTGCTACATGCGGCGAGAGAAAATAGAATTCTGTCTCACCGTCTTCCGGAAGATGTTTGTCTACCACGCCAATCAAGACGGGGTCTCCTTCTTCACCGGACTAAACCTAAAGGTGTGCGAGACACCCAATAAAAATCACCACTGGCTGACTCGCTTCGTATTTGTTCGTGGAAATCTGGGTGGCGTCCCTCTCGCGCCTGCCTCGCCCGCGGAAGCCTTCTACACTTCTCTGCAGGTTGGCGGCACGGACAAGCTCCTTTGCGAGTACCTCGCTGGGAAGAACTTCGAGGTTAGGTTTTTGAGGCAAGGGCTCGCCTCACTGCTCCCCGTGCTCCCTGGAGAAGGTATGCCCGACCCCCTCGTCTTTTTCTTGCCTTCAGGGCCTTCCTCTCGCTGAACCTTTTTCTAACTGTCTCGCTTCTCCCAGGAGAGAGGAACGTGCCGGTGCACCCCCCCTACAGAAGTAATATCAAGCCGTCTAAAGACATAGCTCTCGCTACTATGGCAGCCGAGGCGGCCAAAGATTCATTGGCCCCTTCTCCTCGAAAGAGAACGGCTGAGGACTCGGCTCCCTCTCGCCTCACCCCCTCAAAGAAACTAAAGATGAAACTGAAGAAGGTTGTCTCCTTCCCTTCGGAGAAGGGCAAGGTCCCTGCGGACACAGCGGCGATGCCGGGGTCCTTGAGCCCCATATCCCTGGGATCCGAATCTCCCCACTCACCTCCCTTGACCTCTCCGCACAGGGCCATCTCGCTTCCTGAAGACGCGCCCTCTCTCGCACTTCCCGCGAGCTCTTCTCACCAAATTCTCCGGTCTCCTTCTCGCGGGGAGGCTCCTCTCCAGTATCCTGCTCTATCCGCCCACCTAAACTTCAACGCGGGCCCGTCTGTCCCCGACGGCGCCAATGAGCCTTCGCTCATCTAGGATAAGGGGGCACATCGGGTATCCATCTCCAGCCTCCTCCCCTCATGGAGAGAGCAAGGGGAATCGTCTGCCCATGCCTTCTCCTTGGGCTTCGGCCTCTATGGGGGTTTCGCCCCTGACGCACTCGACGCGGCCTCCACGCGAGATCTCATCTTCAAGACGGCCCACTCGCAGCTGCGCACCTTCGAGCTTTCTCATCGACTCTCGTGCCGCCTGATTTACAACACCCGAAGCTGGAAGGAGATAAACACCCAACACGCTGCCGAGCGCGAGAAGTCTGGGGATCTCACCAAGCGGCTGGAGGTGGCCGAGAACCTTCTCGCCAAGGCCAGTGGCGGAGTGGTGAGTTGATACTGGGCCGGCCTTCTCAAGCAATCTCCCGCTAGATTTAACGGTTCGTCCTTTTTTGCAGGATGCCGAGACGGCTGAAAGACTGCGCTCGCGAGTCGAGGAGCTGGAAGCGGAGGTGAAGGAGCTGAAAGCAGAGAAGATCCAGCTCAAAGAGGCCTCTACCTCTCGCCTGCAGGCCACTCCTCCTCCCGCATATTATACGCACGACGAGGTCGAGGACTTTTGCCGGGATGCCAACATACGGACCGCCGAGCTCATCCTGAAGATGATGCGAGAGATGGGCGTAGTTAAAGATGATTGCGAGGACATCACCGCTCGGGACCTCGTGCCCGAGATTTATGGCGAGGACGAGTCTTCGGCGGGCGAGAAGGACTAGGGTTCTCTGAGCACAACCGCCTTTTCCTCTCCTTTCTTGTTACGACTATAATGCCTCCTTATTTGGGAATGTCTTATATTAAGACACGGATATGGTTCACTCGTATACATATATATATTTTTGCTCGCGCCTGAAGCTAGCCTCTCTTTTTTCTTCTTTTTCTTTTTCTTTTTCTTGTTTGGACAGCTCGCAAGATCTTCGAGATCCTGGCCGGCGAGAGGGGGTTGTCTTTTCCCTCGCCGACTGTTACCAGCCAACCTGGCCCTGGGAGCGAGCGAGTGAGTCTCTGCCTCTCTCATGGGCGTGGGGACATCTTCTCCTTCCTCTCGCGCAGCCTATCGGCTCCTCTCGGCGCGAGTGGACCCGGGGGGTCAATTACCCCCCCCCCCTTTTTGTCAGTAGCCAGGGTTAGTGTTTTCCCGATTATTTAGCTTCTATGTCACGACCTCAATTACCTGTCTCCAGAAAACACCCAACTCAAATTACAGCCATAAGGCATTTATGCTCTCCAACTGTAGCTTCTATGCCCCTATCCAGTATTGAGATGGAAACAAGTCCTCGCTCATGAAGACTGCAGCACGGTAGAGTAAGAAGGTAAGTGGGGATGGGGAGGAGATAACCCCTCCACAGAAGGGGCATGATTCCCCCTTTTATCTGTTTCCAACCACCGATGAGCATACAGCCCTGCCAGCTTGATGAGAGCCTAGTCAGCGGGTATGCTCGGGGTCTCCTCTCCTCTCCTTTCTCCTCCAACCACCGAGTGAGCCTACAGCCCTGCCAGCTTGATGGGAGCCTGGTCAGCGGGTCTGCTCGGGGTCTCCTCTCCTTTCTCCTCCAACCACCGAGTGAGCCTACTGCCCTGCCAGCTTGATGGGAGCCTGGTCAGCGGGTCTGCTCGGGGTCTCCTCTCCTCTTTCTCCTCCAACCACCGAGTGAGCCTACAGCCCTGCCAGCTTGATGGGAGCCTAGTCAGCGGGTCTGCTCGGGGTCTCCTCTCCTCTCCTTTCTCCTCCAACCACCGAGTGAGCCTACAGCCCTGCCAGCTTGATGGGAGCCTGGTCAGCGGGTCTGCTCGGGGTCTCCTCTCCTCTCCTTTCTCCTCCAACCACCGAGTGAGCCTACAACCCTGCCAGCTTGATGGGAGCCTGGTCTGCGGGTCTGCTCGGGGTCTCCTCTCCTTTCTCCTCCAACCACCGAGTGAGCCTACAGCCCTGCCAGCTTGATGGGAGCCTGGTCAGCGGGTCTGCTCGGGGTCTCCTCTCCTCTCCTTTCTCCTCCAACCACCGAGTGAGCCTACAGCCCTGCTAGCTTGATGGGAGCCTGGTCAGCGGGTCTGCTCGGGGTCTCCTCTCCTTTCTCCTCCAACCACCGAGTGAGCCTACAGCCCTGCCAGCTTGATGGGAGCCTGGTCAGCGGGTCTGCTCGGGGTCTCCTCTCCTCTCCTTTCTCCTCCAACCACCGAGTGAGCCTACAGCCCTGCCAGCTTGATGGGAGCCTGGTCAGCGGGTCTGCTCGGGGTCTCCTCTCCTCTTTCTCCTCCAACCACCGAGTGAGCCTACAGCCCTGCCAGCTTGATGGGAGCCTGGTCAGCGGGTCTGCTCGGGGTCTCCTCTCTTCTCCTTTCTCCTCCAACCACCGAGTGAGCCTACAGCCCTGCCAGCTTGATGGGAGCCTGGTCAGCGGGTCTGCTCGGGGTCTCCTCTCCTCTTTCTCCTCCAACCACCGACTGAGCCTACAGCCCTGCCAGCTTGATGGGAGCCTGGTCAGCGGGTCTGCTCGGGGTCTCCTCTCCTCTTTCTGAAGATGAACGCTCTGAGGTGTGGTGTTAGGAAATCATGGCACATTAAAAAGGGAGGATCATTAATAATATGTTCAAGTAAATTCAAAAGAGGTTTATCATTACGGGTAGAAACGTTTCTCTCCCCATACAAAATTCTTTACCACTCGTGAGGTCACCTTCGCCAAAGCCTTTACTTCCAGCCATTTCAAAAAGTAATCTATCATGACCAGTAGGAACCTCCTCTGACCACTGGCTGGAGGAAACGGTCCTACTAGATCCAGTCCCCATATGGCGAAGGGCCAAGGGGAGGTGATCGTTCGCAGCCTCTGCGCCGGAAGAAGCTGCAAGGGAGCAAACTCCTGATACTTTCTACACCTTTTAGCGAGCTCCTCCGCGTCTCTTCGCAGGGTGGGCCAAAAATAACCTTGCCTCAGTACCCTCCCCTCCAAGGTTCGACTCCCCGAGTGGCTCCCGCACTCCCCTGAATGGACTTCTTCCAGTACCCTTGGTGCTTCTTTCTCGGATACACACCAGGCTAACAGTACGGACAACGTTTTTCGGTAGAGTACTCCCTCTTTCAACAAATAGTAAGCCGACTTGTATCTAATCCGCTTTCTCTCGAGATCCCTCTCGGGTAGTCCCCCCGACGCTAAGAAGGTCACAAAAGGATCCATCCAAGACTCCTCCTGGTCGATCTCCATTACTTCCCCCTCTTCTATGGAGGGCCTGAAGAGCTCGGTCATGGTCCCTCCGGCCTGAGGACCATGCTTTGCGAGCAGATCAGCACAGACACTCTCTTCTCGAGGAACATGCTGGATGGAAAAGCTATGGAACTGTCCAACAATACTTCTTATCTTTACCAGGTATAACTGGAGGGTCGGCTCCCTCACCTCGAACTCCCCGCTGATGTGTCTTGCCACCACCAAGGAATCCGTGAAGACCCTGACATCCTGTATACCCAATTCCCTAGCCAACCGAAGCCCGACGATGATTGCTTCGTACTCGGCTTGATTGTTCGTGAGGGTGAAGTGTATTTTTAAAGCTTTCTCAATCCTAGTCCCCTCGGGACTCGTCAAGATGACCCCTCCCCCGAAATAATTCCTACCGGAAGCTCCGTCTACGAGCATTTCCAAGATGCTACGGGAGGCCCTTCCATCACTTCGGCCTCCAACACATAATCCGCCAAGAAATCCGCCACCACCTGTGCCTTAATAGCTTCTCGAGGAACATAGGAGAGGTCGAATTCACTGAGCTCAATCGACCATTTGGCCAATCTCCCCGAGTGCTCGACCCCCTCGAGGATGCGGCGAAGGGGGTGATCCGTCACAACCTGAATGGCATGAGCTTGAAAATAGGGTCTGAGCTTCCGGGCCGACACAATGAGAGCGAAGGCCAGCTTTTCTAAGATGGGATATTTCAACTCGGCCTTTTTGAGGACTCTGCTTACATAATAAATAGGGAATTGCTTCTTTCCTTCTTCTCGGACGAGGACTGAGCTAACCGCCCCCGTCCCTACCCCTAAATAGAGGAACAAACTCTCCCCTTCCCTTGGCCCTTGAAGTAGCGGTGTCTGGGTAAGCTGCTGCTTTAGAGCTGTGAAGGCCTTTTCACACTCGAGGGTCCATTCGAACTCCTTCCCACTCCTTAGAGTTCGAAAGAAAGAAGAGCACCTCTCTCCCGCTCTGGAGAGGAACCTACTCAACCCTGCCAGCTTGCCAGTAAGACGCTGGACCTCTTTGACATTCCTAGGAGATCCCAGCTCTAGTATTGCCCTCACCTTGTCAGGATTGGGTTCCACCCCTTCAGGGGTAAGGAGATGTCCCAAAAACTTCCCCCGGCTGGCCCCGAACACACACTTCAGGGGGTTAAGCCTCATCTTATATTTCCTTATGGTTGCAAAAGTCTCCTGCAGGTCTAGGACGTGAGATCCAAGATCCCGACTCTTCACCATCAAGTCATCCACATAGACCTCAAGGTTCCGTCCCTTCTGCTCCCAAAAAATCCAGTCCATCATCCTTTGATAGGTTGCTCCCGCGTTTTTTAGCCCAAAAGGCATCATGTTATAGCTGAAGCACCCATCCTCCGTGACGAAGGTGACATCCTTGACGTCTGGAGGGTGCATGCGTATCTGATGGTACCCCGAAAAAGCATCTAAAAGACTCATCAGTGAGAAACCGATGGCTGAGTCAACCAGCGCGTCGATCCGAGGAAGGGGGTAACAATCCTTAGGGCGAACTTTATTGAAGAGAGAGAAATCAATACACATCCTCCACTTCCCTTCCCCTTTTTTTACCATTACAACATTGCTCACCCATCCTGGATACCTATTGGCCGATATGAATCCCGCTCGGAGCAGCTTCTCTACTTCCTCTCTGTTAGGCCCGGCCATCTTGGAGGCAATGGCTCTCTTCTTCTATTGAATGGGGCGGACCTTGGGGTCGAGGTTGAGGCGGTGGCACGCCACGTCCGCGTCGATCCCTGGCATGTCCGCTGCGCTCTAGGCAAAGACATCAATGTTCTCTTGCACACACCTCCGGATCTTTTCCTGGTCCTGGGGAGTGAGTTCTCCGCTGATCTTTACCTTCTCTTTTCTTCCGTCTCTGGTGAGGACCTCGACCTCCAGAACTTCCACCGCCGCCCTCAACCTTGAGGGTTCTTCTTCCTCCTGCTGTCTTAACTCTTCCTCCGGATTCGTTGACCCGTACCCAACTCCTGAACCTTCCATAGCTGCCACCCTCACCTGGACCTTTCCTCCCTCTCCTCTCTCCCACTCCTCTCCTTCAGCCATCTCCTTCTCCCCTACAAGACTTCCCTCCACTCCTGCTCCTGCGCTCCCCAACTCTTCTTCTCCAGCCACTTACTCTCCCGCCATCGCTGGCTCCACCGCAATGCCTCTCCCCACTCCTCCTCCTTCCTCCCACTCTCCTTCAGCCATCTCCTCCTCTGCTGTAAGACTTCCCTCCACTCCTTCTCCTGCTCTCCCCAACTCTTCTCGCTCCAACCTTGCTCCCAGCTCCTCTGCATCTCCCATCCAGGAGATGGTGTTGACCGCCGTTACATAGCACTCCCGAGCCGCCTTCGGATCCCCTCTTACCCTAATCTGGGTTCCCCCCGAATTGAGCTTCAAGCACTGGTGGAAAGAAGATGGAACGCATCTAAAGGCGCTGATAAGAGGGCGCCCAAAGATCGCATTGTAACTGCTGGGAACGTCCACTATCACGAAACGACAATTCCTGGACAGTCCCCCCAGGGTCACTTGAAGTCCTACTCCTCCCTCAACCTCTTTTCTCTCTCCCAAGAAACCAAACAACGGCCCATCTGCCGCCAGCACCCTTCGAGCCTCCACCCTCATCTCATTGAAAGCCTTCTTGAAGATTATATTGACAGAACTCCCGTTGTCCACCAGAATGCGGGATACCGTGAAGTTCTCAATGGCAGTCCTGATCACCAACGCATCGCAGAAGGGGTCCTCGTGATCGGGTAGGTCTCTTCTAGAAAACGTGATTTTCTCATCCGGGGGTGGGGTTTGCGACGTCGAGGCGACGCTCCGACGATACATGGTGTGAAGACTGGCCTTGCGGGTGGCCTCGATTCTCACTCCCCCATGAATCACCCCAATCCCTCCTCGATCTCCGGTATCTGACCGGTCCACACATCGATCTTCCTCCATCGCTCCCGGCACCTCCACTATCCGCACTGCCTGCTGTCGGTCTTCTCCTCCTCTCCCTCTCTTCAACTCCAAGAACTCGGGACATGTTACCGTCGCATGACCCTCCTCCTCATGGAAGTCACAATAGGGCAAAACTCCCTCTCCTCACCTCTCATCTAGGGGATTCCTCCTCCTCCCCACTCCTGCCCTCCCACGGTCTCTTCCCCTTCCTCTTCCCCTGCCTATAGCCATAGCTTGCTGAGGTGGGGGTGGGAGCGGCCTCGGACCATGCCCCCATCCTAGCGGATGAAACCTTCCTGGACCTGGATAAAAGTTTCTTCCCCCCTGCGGGGGACCCCTTCCAGGCCCCTGAACCGGGCCTCCCGGCTACCTCCATCCCAACTCCGGGTGCGCGGGCCCTCTTAGTTCTTCTCTTCTCCTTCCCTCTGGCTGTCTTGCCCCCTGGCTCTCTCTGCTCTACTTCCGTCAACCTTGCCAGCTTCCTTGCAAATGCTGGGTTTGCCGCCTCCATGGCTATCTCTTTTGCGGCCTTCTCCATTAATCCCTCAAAGGACAATGGTACCTTCCTGGTGAGGCTCATTTTGAAAAAACCTTCCCTCAGCCCTACGGTGAAGGCCATTTGGAGGGCGAAACCATGCACTTCCTGGATGCCTAGCATCTCCTCCTGGAAACGGTCCACGTATTGTGCCAAGGACTCGTCCGCCTTTTGCTTGATCAGGAAGATGGACTCCGGGTTCCTCTTCCTCTTCTTAGAGGTCGAGAAAGGCAGCTGGAAACTTCTGCTCAGGTCTTCGAAGCAATAAATGGAACCAGTAGGGAGTTGGTGGAACCAGTCCCTAGCCTTGTCCTTCAAAGTGATAGCGAAGAGACGGCACTTGAAGGCGTCAGTCATAGGTCTGATGGACACTACGTCTTCAAACCACTGCAAGTATTGGAGGGGGTCATCCTTCCCCACGTAGTAGCTCATCTCCGGCTCGCGGAACCCTTCTGGAACGGGTGCCGAGAGAACCAACTCGCAGAAAGGAGATCCTCTCGCCGGTGGTCTCGCCAGCTCCACTCGCGCCACTGGCTCCGCCGGCGCGACGGCACTCGCCGGACTGGGGAAGAGCTCCCTTCCTTCCACCTCTCGCCGAGGTCCTTCCGCCACTATTTCTTTTCCCGGCCGCCTCCCGGGTGCATCTTCACCTATCCTTGCCGAGTCGACCCCTCCCCTAGGCGTGAGGTCCGGCACCTGAGGTGGGGGAGTTTCGCACTCGCCTCTCTGTGTGAGTTGCTTTAGCATGTCCATGATCCCTCCGATGGATGACATGAACTCTGCCCTCCCGACATATCCCTCCAGCCTTGGGGACCCTTCGCCTTCTCCTCCTGCATCTCCCGCCATGAGGTAACCCTTCGCTCTTCCGCACAAGCTGCGATTCCACGCTCACCGCACCAAAAATGTTGGAACCAACAAAGTCGGCTCCACCTAAAGCTCGGAACTACAGGGGCAGCTCGTGCTTACTCCCTTGGGATCACGCTCAAGGCGAAGAACTAGACCGGGAGCTTCAGTGAGGAGGTCCCACCTCTTACCCGGAAGAGACTAGCTATGGCTCTTCCCCTCCCTAGCCAATACTGAGCTAGGTGCCTTAGAAGGGAGAGGGAGTCAAGAATGCTTGCTTTCCTAAGGCACCTTACCGGTCTATTTATAGGCCTCTGAACTTGGGACTGCAAATAACTAAACTAATCCATCCTGCAATTACCGGAATGCCCCCGGCTAGGTCTGCCAACAGCCGAACTCCGCTGTCCTAAAAGGCTAATTGCAGACCACCCAGGGTAAAAGAGTAAAAATACCCCTGGGACCCAAAAGGTGGGCCAGGCCCTACCTGAAATGGCCCTGAACCAAGATGGCCCATCTCCCCGGGTACCTCTTGCTAGGGTCCTCTCGCCAGGGCCCTCTCGCCTGGCTGGGGCCTCTTGCCTGGGCCCACTCGCTCACCTGGAACCTCTCGATTGAGCCCTCTTGCCAGGACCCTTTCTCTCGCCTGGGCCCTCTCGCTAGGATCCTTTCTCTCGCCTGGGCCCTCTCGCTAGGATCCTCTCGCCAGGCTGTGAGCCCGAGGTTGTACAAATGGAGTTCTACTTATCTTGATGTCATAATCTTCAAGTTGATGTTGTATCCACAGTAACTGAGCACAACAACTCCCAGCTGCAATATATTCTGATTCTACTATGGATATTGCAACACTAGTCTTCTTTTTGCTGCTCCATAACACCAATCTTTCATCTAGGAATTGGCATGTACCTGTGGTACTTTTTCTATCTTCCTTGCAGCCTGCAAAGTCTGTATCTGGAAAATCTGTTAGCAGAAAATCTCTATTCCTAGGGTACCATAGACCAAGATATGGTGTGCGCTTAAGATATCTAAAAATTCTCTTTACAGCAGAATAATGAGACTTTTTAGGGTATGTCTGGTATCTAGCACAGACACATGTAGCATACATGATGTCAGTCCTACTTGCAGTCAAGTATAGTAAGGAGACAATTCTCCCTCTATATAAAGACTCATCAATAAGTTTCTCTGCATCATCTTTGCTTATAGGCATACTTAACCCCATTGGAGTTCTCATTGTGGAGGCAGTCTCTATGCCATATTTTTAAATCAACTCCTTGGTGAACTTAGACTGGGATATAGATAGGCCATCATCAGTCTATCTTACTTGGAGTCCCAAGAAGAACTTTAGCTCACCCATACTACGCATCTCAAACTTCCCTTACATAAGTTTGGCAAACTTCCTGCAAAGGTTGTTCTCAGTAGATCCAAAGATAATGTCATCAACATATATCTTGATTAAGATTATCTTGCCCTTTGATTCCCTCAGGAATAGGGTCTTGCCTATTTTCCCCCTTGAGAATTTGTTCTCAATGAGGAAGAAGACAATGTCTCATACCATGCTCTAGGGGCTTGTTTCAACCCATATAGAGCTTTCTTAAGACTATAAACATGATCAAGAAAGTGGGGATCTACAAAACCTGATGGCTGATCCATATATACTTTATCTTTTAATCTCCATTCAGGAATGCTGACTTGACATCCATCTTGAAGACCATGATTTCTTTATAGGCTGCATAGGCAAGGAATATTCGTATTGCTTCCAGCCTTGCTACTGGAGCAAAGGTCTGGTCAAAGTCTATTCTTTTTTCCTTCTTGTATCCTTTTGCCACCAATCTGGCCTTGTTCTTGACAATAATGCCAATTTCATCAAACTTATTCATGTAGATCCATTTAATCTCTATGACATTATGTCCCTTAGGTCTGGGAACCAGTTTCCAGACTTTGCATCTCTTGAATTGTTTTATCTCTTCTTGCATAGCACTAATCCAGTATGATTCTTGGATAGCCTCTTCAAACTTCTTTGGTTCCATTTGATACAAGAAGCTTAAACATAGTATTGAGTTCAAGCTCTTGTTTCTGGTCATTATACCATGACTTACTTCACCAATGATTTGGTGAGCTAGATGGTCTCTTAAATGTCTCATAGCTAGAGGCAATCTTCCTCCAGCTTGTTGTTCTTCAATTCCTTCAGCTTGCTGATCCTCAATGTCTTCAGCTGGTTGTTCTTCATTCTCAGCTTGTAAGTCTTGAGCTCCCCCTGTACAACATCCATCATCTTAAATCTCTTCGCCTACTGGTTTATCTTCCCTGATAGTCAGATTGTCCATCTTATCCTTTAAACCTGCAGGATTAGAAGAAGTGTTTGGCAGCTCATAGTTAATTAACTTAGACTCATCAAAGACAACATGGACAGATTCTTCTACAACTTGTGTAGTCAAGTTATAGATCCTATATGCCCTACTATTTTTTTTTGTACCCGACAAATATCCCTTCTTGGACTTGGCAACAAACTTAGTAAAATGAGACTTACTATTGTTAAGTACAAAACACTTGCTACCAAAAATTCTGAAATAGGATAAATTTGGTTTTCTGCCTTTCAGAATCTCATTGGGAGTCTTTTTGTGGCTTTTGGTGATGAAAGCTCTATTGAGAACATGACAAGCAGTATTTACTTCCTCAGCCTAGAAATATTCTGGGAGAGAAGTTTATTTAATAAGTTCCTACCTACCTTAATTAGAGTTATGTTCTTTCTTTCAGCAGTTCCATTTTGCTGGGGAGTTCTAGGTGAGGAGAATTCTTGATGAATCCCAAGTCCTTCATAGAACTTTGTCATGCATTCAGACTGAAACTCAGTCCCATGGTCACTTCTAATCTTGACCACAGAACTATTAAGTTCATTCTGAATTTTCTTGACAAAAGTCATAAAGATATCTGGGGTTTAAGATTTTCTCCTTAGGAAGAATACCAAAGCAAACCTGGAAAAGTCATCAACCACCACAAGGGTATAGACTTTCCTACCTAGACTATGAACTGGCATAGGAATAAATAGATCCATATGCAGGAGGAATAAACACCTCACTGAGTCTTTGGTATCAATACTTTTGAAGGAAGACATGGTATGCTTTCCCTTTTGACAAGCTGAGCAGATTCCCTCCTTAATATACTTAACCTCAGGACCATTCCTCACCAACTCTTCACTAAAGAGTCTACCTATAATCTTGTAGTTCAGGTGAGCTAGCCTCTTGTGCCATTTGACACAATGAGAAACTTTCTCATCTGTAACTAGGCATATAGGATAGTCCTTACTCTCACACTCAAAGTCTAGACAGTAAACATTTCCTCTCCTAGTGCCTATCAAGATAACCCCTTGGTCACTTAACCTTCTAATTTGACACTCATCCTTGAGTAAAGAAATGTCATAGCCAAGATCACATAATTGACTTATACCTATAAGGTTATGTTTCAAACCTTTCACATAAGCTACTTGTGTGATAGTTACTATGTCATTAGTTATTTTACCCAAACCTTTAGTTACCCCTTTTTCTGAGCCCCCAAAGATAACTTTGGAACCATTCTCAATAGGAATGTATTCCTTTAGCATGCTCCTTGTTCCAGTCATGTGCCTAGAACATCCACTGTCCAAGTACCATGTAGGGGTATGGCCACTTGGACTTACCTGCAATAAATATATTATCTAACCTTAGGACCCCAACTTTTATTGGATCCTAGGTGCAAGTTAGACTTAAACTGAACTTGCCTACCTGTAGTTCTTTTGATAGGTAAGCCACCATTACTTCTCTTTACACTCTCATTGTGCCAGCAATCAATGATATAGTGGCCCATTTTGCCACAGCACCAGCACTCATGCACATTGTACCTTATTTTAAGAACTGGCTTAACAACAATGTTGTTTGCAGCTTTTAAACCAGCTCGTACATCAGCTGTTTTCTAAAGTTTTTTAGCCAACGCTTGCTTAGGGACTTGTCTTGCAGCAGAAGTACTTGGCATATCTTGAACCCTATCTGCAGCTGCCTTCTTTTCAGAATGCATACTCCTGATAGCTTCAGATATTCCTAAGTCTATTTTGCTATCAGACTTTCCTTTAGCTTGACAATGGACTGATAGACTTTGTGAGTTAGCTGTTATCTTGTCCTTGAGTGTTGGGGCTGGTACACCAAATACAAATGGTCTATTATGGGACATTTGGATTTTCTCGTGGACTACCCAATAGGCACTAGCACCCTTGCCATTTCTACTACCTTGCTCACAGTGACAATAAATACTATCATGATCATACCTGTTAGAAGGTTGAACCACTTTTTTAAAATAAATTGGAGGCTTGGAAGCAAGTGGCTGAACTGGAGCTTTGTCTTTCCTGTTGGAATTGGCAGCTCTTGTTCTTCCTTTAAAACCTAATCAATTCTTACCCTTTTGGGAAGAGAAGGAATCTATTAAAGGTAATACTGAACTTGGCTTTGAGAACTTGGCAACTAGCTCCCTCTCCTTTTGGAGTCTACTTTCAAGATTCCTAATGTGGTTATTATTGAAAGTAATGGTATCGATCTGAATAACAGTTATGTTCTTCAATTTACTAATCTCTTTTAACTTCAGATCCAAAACTTTTGCTGAGTATGAAGCAGCCAACTTCAGAGTGGCATTCTCCTTTTCCAACTGTTTGGCTAGGAGCCTGCTTTTCTTAAAGGCTTACAGGAGTTCACCATAATCATCAATCAGTTGATTGATGTCTCTTTTAGATTCCGAGCCACCTTCATCTCTTGATGAAGATGCTTCTGACTCTAAGCTAGTAACATAATCTGTCATTGAAGGTGAAGATTGTACCTTACTAGGACCAGACTGCTACTGGTTGTGTCCATCCTTAGTTATGGCTATCATCCCTATGCATTGGCTGTCTTCTGCTTTATTTATATCATCCAGCAACTGCAAGAATTCTATTTCTTCATAATCTTCCTCAGTTCAGAACAGCCCAATGTAGGCCTCAACTTCCTCTTCATTTTTTATCTTTGATGAAGAAGAGTCAGTCCAGCTTTTCTGCTTCTTAGCTACAAAGGATTTCTCCTTCTTGCCTTTATGCTGGTGTTTCTTTTTCTCACTAGACTCCTTTCTTTATACAGGACATCTGCTATAACATGTCCTAGCTTGCTGCAACAATAACAAATAATTTTAGTAGAAGTTTGTTTACTAGGTTTAGAACCATACCTCTCCTCTTTAGAGGTTTTCTTCTTTCCCTTGTAGCAGTCATCCTTGGGGTAAGAAGAAGAGGATGGCCTGCTTCACCAGTTCTTTTTCTTCAGGAACCTCTGGAATTGCCTAGAAAAGGCAGCAAAATCCTAATCAGAGTTGTGGGAATCTGATGTACTTGTGTCTAAACTTTCTGAATTAGTATTAGCAACTTTTTTGGGAGGAGAATGAGTCTTTCTCCTGCCCTTCCTTGTAGCTTCAACTTTGAAATACACGGACTTATATTTGGCAAAAGACTTGTTGTTCTTCTCCTCTTCCTTTCTAGCAGTTAGTTGTATTTCATAAGACAGTAATTTTCTAAACAAGGTTGGTGGAGGAGCATCTGTAAGTCTTGCCACTTATCTGATAGCACAGACATTGGTATCCCATTCCTTGGTTAATGATCTGAGAAACTTATCATTCAGTTCATAAGTGCTGAAGACTCTTCCATAAGTCATAAGCTCATTGATAATTATGAAGAACTTTTCATAGCACATAGCTATGCTATCTGTCTTGGCTTGTCTAAAGCATTCATACTCTTGATTGAGCATGGACTTCTTATCCTCTCTTACTTCTTATGTCCCCTCCATATAGACAATCAAAGTGTCCCACATTTCCTTTGAGGTTTTGCAGTGGACCAAATTATGAAAGGTAGCATCATCAATGACACTAACAATTATGTTCTGTGCCCTCTTGTCACAAGTTGCTAAGATGATCTCATCTTTTGTCATCTCAAAATAACTCTTTAGAGTTTTTAGATTTGCATCAAGAACTGATGTCTTCATTTGGATGAAAGGACCTTCTTGAACTGTGATGTAGATTCTAGGATCAGATGCTTCCATGAATAATCTGACTCTCTCTTTCCATATCTCAAATGTTTCTTTTCTACAAATAGGAAGTTTCATGGATCCAAGTTCTTTGTGATTTTCACATGAACCCATCTTGGCTATTTTATTACTGCCTTGGAGATATACTCAGACTGTTAAGTCTAATTTTGAGTAACCTCCCTCTGATACCACTTGAAAGAATTAGTTTCAAGAATGTCTAAACATTTGGAGGGGGGTTAATAGGTTCAATTCCAATTCACTTAGTCAGTTAATAAACTAATCATAGCACAACTATAAATTCTACAGCTACCACATCACATAATAATCCAATCACAGCATACACACAGATTTATAGTGGTTCTTTAATTGATGGGTACATCCACTTTCCCCCTTCGCCTATCTAGCAGTACACTAGATTCGGCCAAACTTCCTTCCACCTTCTCAGATCCTCAGATCTTACAACTCAGAACCCAAATTGGTTCCTATAGCTCAGACTTCCATAAGTCTTACAACTCAGGCTCTTCCCAAGAACCCTACCTTAGAGTGATTCCACACTCCTACAACTCAGGAAATCAATCCCTTCCACGGCCCTTTATAGTTACAGGCTTACAACTCAGAGATTGAAATCTCTTACACTAGAATCTAAAAATAGATCTTATTGAAAATTGGTTAAAGACTTTATTTCTTCCTTCACCCAGATAGAGAGAGAAAGGTGAGGGAATCTTGATCAGATCTTGATGGATCTGCTTTCTCCTGACCTTTGTTGTAATGAATCTGATTCAACCTGACTTATCTTATTCAAAGCTTCTTGAAAGAGAGAACCTAGGTTGAATCTTCTTGATAAGTTGGTGTAGATCCAGCTTCTTCCTCCTTACAGAATTAAATCTGCAAATACTGACAGATCTGATGAGATGTTGTCTACTTCTCTGATTTTGAATCAGAATCTTCTTGTTGTATAGAATTCTGTGAATTCTTCTTGGAGTGATTTCTCCTTCTTCTTTTTTTTTCTTTTTCTTTTCTGTGCATTTTTATCCTGTGATAGGCAAGCTCTTTATATAGATCTTGTCAGAGGCAACCGGTTGATCCGGTAGTTAATTGACATCTGACAGTTCTGACATATCTGACAGTCTTGACGATTCAGACAAATGTCAAGTCTTCAGTATTGAGATCTGGCACTTATAGTTATTTAACTCAGCTGAATATGTCGAGACACAAATATAGAATGTGTCGACACAAATGTAATGTGTGTCGACATAATTCCTTGGTGTCGATACAGCTTCTTTGAAGTTGTCGACATCTTCAGAAAACTATCGACACAGCTCTTCATCAAGTTCTCGACATAGCTATTTTAGAATGCGTCGACACAAGTCCTGTGTGTCGATACAGCTTCTCTATATGTCGACCTAAGTCCTGGATATCGACATAGCTGCTTCTTTACCACTGACAGTATAATAAGGTCTAAATGTTTCGACACAAGTTATGAGTGTCGACACAATTTATGTCGACTTAAACTCCATGTGTCAACACAAGTCCTGTGTGTCGACACAATTTATGTCGACTTGAACTCTGGGTATTGACACAGTTGATGTCGACTTAAATTTTGTGTATCGATATAAGTTTTGTGTGTCGACACAGACTTGCTTCTTGTCTCGACACAGCTCCTTCAAAGGTGTCGACACTAAATAAGTGTCTCGACACTTTTGTACTTAGAATAATTTCTACAATCTTTAGCCTTCACAAGTAAACTCAAAATGCCATCAAATACAAACTAATGTATATCATTGAGTTATGTGAGGCTTCTCCAAATCTGGTACACAATTTTTAATGTACCCAACAATAATGTATATATTTTAAAAAATCTATGTATAAAAGTAATGATTTTGTTTGCTATTTTCAGTAGTAACACTATTTTGAATAGTGGAAATATCTTGATTACATGAGCAGCAATAGATGACCAACTTGGAGGTTAGTTGTTGCACAACACATATTTAAATGTGCACGCATTGCTACTTGTACAACCCCATGTTCGCCAAGTGGAATAGGCTAAGAGTGCTCGAGTCTGAGCGAGATGAGTGGGCCCAAACCCATCGAAGGCGACAGGAGATAGGTCTGAGGGGCGAGTCATGAGGTATGGATGTGCTCGCCCCAGGGTAAGAATAAGAGGTGGGCGAGTGATGGCCTCATCGGGTACTCGTCGCTTACCTCAAGGCGAGCCGAAGGTTGGCGAGGCCGAGGGTTGGCGAGGCTAGCCAAAGGTCGGGGAGGGTTGGTCCATTCAGGGGATCTGCCATCCCAGGAGGTTAGGGTCTCTCCGTTGGTGAACTCTGGGAGAATTTTCCCTATAACATTATATTTATTTTATTTATGTCTGCCGATAGCAATTCCATGCAGCGGAGTTTGGCTATTGGCAGGAAAATCTCGGTTGTGTATAGTAAAACCAAAAGACATGATTACATTATTGGCAGGCCCCACTAAGAAAAACTATAAATAGACCCTGAAGGGCACCTTTGGAGAGGATCCAGTTTCTTTTGGCTTCCTCTTCTTCAGCCTGTTTTTGGTTAGCTCTAAAGACTCTCCAAGGTACCCAGCTTCAGTTTTGGTTCAGGAGGGGAAGCGCTCTAAGTTTTTCGGGTGTGTGGTGGGTCCTCCGTGTTGCAACCAGGGTCTGTGTCAAGTTTGAGTCTTCAGCCTAGCAGCCTTTCTCAGAAGAAGTAGGTGCGGGTTGCCCACCTTTTTGGGTCCGAACTCCTCGTTGGGCTCAATCTTGATTCCAACAATACTCAGTTCCAGAAACAATGTACCAAAGACGAATCTAAAGAGTTTCTTTTATGTATCATCGTACTATGTTGTAAGTACACTATCATAGCATTATAACTTTTATTACACATTGCATTGATGTTTATTAACCTTGTTCCACCGTCCACGGTACTGTAGGAGAAGCAATATGCAAAACACTAGGTTCCTAATCAACCATTTAATCACAATCAGTGTTAAAAATATTGAACTAAGTATCATGTCATGCCACCTAACAAATTATTGGGTCTTATTGGTGTGTCTCTTAAAGGAATGTAAATGGGAGATTTATGACTCAATGAATAGAAAACATCACTTTTCAGACCTACTAGGATTGGTGAGATTTTTTTAAAGAAGCAATGAACTGATATTAAAATTTGTAAATATTTATTACTTTTGTGAGTCATCTTGCAGGTAAAATTACTCCATGAAGAGGCAACTAGAGCATTGTCAGTCGACATTAAGAATTGACCAATTGTAGAAGTTCCTGACTTGCCTCAACAGGAAAATGGTGATGATTGCGGGGTATTCGTTTTGAAATTTATGGAGGTGGTGGTATCAACTCAAGAAATTTCTTGGAAGGAATGCAGTTCTTGGCCAACTGAGACGACAAAATTCGGTGCAAAAATTACAGCGGATTTAATTACAACATTTGCTAAAATTACTTGACTTTGAACATTATTGTGTCTATTTAGATTACTTCCATGAAAACATGCTATTAACTGGGAAGTGAGACACAGCGAACCCACATACAGATGTGAGAGATATAACAACATTGAAAAATAACATTTTTCATACAGTTAACCCTATTTTCTATAATAAACAAGCTGAGCCAATTTTATGAAAATTGTCAATTAATGACCACAAATTTATATCGATTAACAGTCCAACATACAGCTCACAAATTACAATTAACAATTATAGTTCTAAAAACATTTTAATTACATTTCAAAATTACTGTCCAAAATTATAGGATATTTATAGTTCCAGAAATTACATGCATCTCTTGACCTCTTGTTATTTGATTGGTCAACATCTTCCTCCTTGGTATTACTTTGAATTTCTACTCTATTTGTTGACTCACGGCCTTCACCATGACCTCCTCTTTTTGGTTAATTTTCGTGTGACATATGCTTTTTGATATGGTGGTCATGGTGAAAATTGGCCACTTTATGACCAGAAATTAGTGTTGAACATACAGCTCAAAAATTACAGTCTAATATACAGCTCAAATATTGGACAGCCCTAAAATAATCATAAAAAGTTTGTAGGTAGCTCCAGTAGTGGGACACTATTAAGTTTTTTTTTTGTGGTTTCTAATAGCATAGAATCACATCTTAATCTAATACATAGTATTATATAATGCAGATGACGATCCTTGTCCTTGTGCTTGCCCTCTTCTTTGCTGCGAAATTGATGAAATGATTTCTAAGGTTTTGCTGCCTTGGAGTTGTTCATGGCGCCATCCCTTGTACAGTTATTTCGTTGGTTCGTTCTATACATATATTTGACAAAATCATATTTGTCAATGTTTCATAGATATGAAAACAAAGAATATATCATCCCAACATCGTAATTTTTTGGTTGAAAATTCTTTATTATGCATGTATGATTGGCATCCACTAACCTGCGATTGCCCGAATTGAATAAGTATACCTTGTATGATGGACCTCTTGAGTTCCCATTCATTGGAGCTATTATTATTGCGGTCTAACTCGACGTCCCGGTCGGACCGGAATAACCTGAACCACCTTAGCTCTCAAAACGGCCGAGTGCGACACAACCAATAATTTTTGGTCGCCCAACGACTCTTAATGATAAATGAATGAAAAAGTAATGATCAAAGTTTGTCTGCCTTTTGTAAAACAAATTAGGATTGCGGTTGAAATAAATTGTTTGCAATACCATTTTCGGATTTTTTTTGGTTGCGGTGAAGAGGAGGCGAGCTTGCAAGCACGCTGTGTTTTATAATTAGCAGCACGGGGAACTATGCGCGTTCATCGTGAAGAAGAACAAGTTGGCTCGAGCAAAAGATAAAATTAGTGGCAGATCGAGGTGGCATATTAATTAAAAGGAGCGAGCTTGGGAAGAATCTAGCTTTAGGCTTCGTTTGGTGGGGTGGATACGTGCTAGTCGAGCGGACGAAACCGCCCCACTGCAGGGACTACCTGTTTGGCGGGGCCGCGGTCGGGCATTTTCGATCCGCCCCGCCACAGGGAACCAGTGGATTTTTTTGCACCGCAATTTCCGTGATAGTGGTCCAGCAAAATCCGCCCTCATATGACCGCCGTGCCAAACTAGCCCCTAGTGTGTGAGAGCGAGCTCTAGCTTTAATATTTTGTAGTGGCCGGTTCCAAATGGATTTAGGCTACTGTGAATAGCGGCTAATTAAGCACTCAGCTCTACACAAGTTATTGACCAGGCTTAATTTGCTGATTAATCATCCATCTTCCTGTTGTAGTGTGTTTACTACTTAATTTATACATAACCAAGCTCAATCTAACTAGGGCTTCAGAACCAACCGAACCACATAATCGAACCAAATCATACGTTTCAGTTCGGTTTTAGTAGTCTACAGTTCGGTAACGGTTCTATTTTTTAAAAACCAGTGTGGTTTGGATCAGTTCACGGTTCGAAAAGCCAACCCGAACCTAGTTGAACCGAACCGAATCATATTAGTTCTAATAAAATGAAAAATCTATTGTTAATATAATTAGGTCTTCACTCTTGTTACAACTTACATAGAAGTCATTGTTTTAGACAATAAGCCTATAACAAAAAAAATTATTATAATCATTTGCATGTTTTGTTAATACTTTCTATCTCTTATCAATATTAAGGCTCCATTTTGCACGGTGGTGGCGGTCGCAAACGCATGGGTTAAATCGACATTTTAAGGATCACTTAACAAACATCATCTGTTTGAACATAAAAGTTGATGAAGTTCATTCGGTGGGCGTTAACAAATGACAATACCCCCGTGTTCATGACCGCCACCACCATGCCAAATGGAGCTTTACGCTGCATTTGGAGGGACTTATTTTCACCGGTCAAGCAGTTACGACCGCATGAACTGAACCTTAATCAAGGTTCGGTTCATGCGGTCGTAATCGCGTGACCGGTGAAAATAAGTCCCCCCAAACGGAGCCTTAGTAATAATGTTAGAGTGATGTCAAAGAGCGGTCCACTTTTAGCAATTTTTAGGTTAAAAGATCTTGTGACTACTCGGTACAGACCCTATGCTCCATGAATCTGGACCCTTCATTTGTGCAAAATGGATATTATCAATCATAGTTCAAATTGATTCTTTTTAATATAATTAAGAAAATGTATACCTTTAGATAAATGAGAATACATCCTCACCTTGAAATGGACTAAACAGATAAGTCTCCATACTCCACCCTCCGACAACCTAATTGCATCTCTTTCTTAGTCAAGTATATATTTCTTAGGTGTTCAAAACAATTGATATATATAAATATATATATATAGAGAGAGAGAGTATCCTGGTCGTGACAGTGCTCCGACACGATGACACTCCCGCTTGAGATACATTTGATCCTAATTTTATCAGGGATAAGGTGGGAGTGACATCAATTGTATAGAAGATGCGAGAAGCTTGATTAAGATTGTTCGGGCACGTACAAAGGAGACGGCTAGTCTTTCACTACAAGAAAAATCTCATTTAGAAAGGTAAATTAGCAAGGCTTAAAAATTCATTGCTAATTAGCATCAAATTTAGCTACGTAATTTTTTTTTTACTTTACCAACGAAAATAGCAAAGAATTTTTTTGTTGCAAACATATCAACAAATAATTAAAGAAATATATATGTTATATAAAGAAATATATACGTTATACATAAAGAAAAATATATATTAATAAATGTATACGTCATATTAATAAATGTATAAGTTATATATAAAGGAATATATACGTTATATAAAGAAATGTAAACTAAGAATTAAGTTAGAGCAGTTGGTAAGAATGAAGGGTTGTTTCGAATAGGTTGGATGTTCGAAATCTAGCATATTCAATTAAACAAATAATTTTTTATTATACATAAAAGTTATTTTTATTTACCATAATTATTAAAAATTGTTAAATATTAGCAAAAAAAATAGAATTTCTTTCTAATTTAGAAAGGATAAAATACCTTGCTAAAAAATTCTTGCTATATAGAAATAAAAAATTTCCTTGCTAAAATTAGTTAGGAGCATATTAGCTACAAATTTTTTTTGTTTCTAAATTCGTTGCTAATTAAAATTAGCAACGAATTTAAAGGATTAGCAAGGTATTTTGCTCCTTGCTAATTATGATTTTTCGTGTAGTGTTTGCCGGTCCCCAAACCTGATGAGAAATGATGAGGGCATGGGAATGTTTTGTGCGCCGGCTACTTTTTTTTAAAAATGTTAATGATTCTGTTTTACATTACTCACTTAGATACTGAATTACTTATTTTCTCTTAGGAAGTTGTATTCCAACCAGGAGAAGGTTAGCGTGATCTTTAATAAGAGGCCCAGACTCTTTGATTGTAAGGTCATGAGTCACGATTAGTCGGGATTGAATGAATTTTACTTATGCTCTGTTTGGCACGGTGGAGGCGATCGTAACCGTATGGGTTAAGCCGTCATTCATTAAGAATCGCCTAACAAACATCATTTATTTGAACATAAAAGTGGATGAAGTTCCTTAGTTGTGCATTAACAAATGACAATTTGACCCCATGTCATGACCACCGCCACCATTCCAAACAGAGTCTTCATCCGGCAAAAATAACGATTAGGTTTAGGAGCCAGAAAATTTTATGAAGAAGCCAATAACTCGGGAAAAGAACCGCTGAAATACCTTACCCACACGAAATCACAAGAGTAGAGAGGGTGAGACACCATCATTAGTAGGCTTTAGGCTTCTTTTGGCATAGCAGCGGTGGTCGTAAAAGCATGGTTTAAACCTTCATTCGTTAACGACCACCTAACAAATTTCATTCATTTAAAAATAAGAGTGGATGAAGTTTCTTAGGTGTGCGTTAACAAATGACAGTTTAACCCTCATGTTCACAACCGCCACCACCATGCCAAACAGAACCTAAAAGTTGCATGTTGTGGTTGTGCTAATACTACTTTCATATAAATATAAAATTATGCTTTGTTTCCTTCTTATCCAAAATGTCTACTTTTTATATTTTTAAATCACTCAAACCTAACCGAACCTCGGTTCCAATGTGTAAGTGTTTCAGTTTGGTTCCAAATTTTTTGAATCACATGCGGATGGTTTCATTAATGGTTTTGATCGAAAACTAGATCAAACCAAATCATTATATATCTAAATCAAAGATCACTAGCTTGCGCTCTACACAGGGGGGCTAGTTGCCGAAAAAATATCACTGCTGAACAAAGAGTACATCAACCATTGAAATTAATTAATACTTGGGAACCTGCTCACAACTCCTTGACTACTTTCCACAGTTGTTGGGCATTGCATCCACAATAACCCAGATTTGCATGAAGTCACCCTTGAACTAAGATGAATTAAGTTGTATTTGATATCCTTGTTTAGTTGTATGTTTGCAGATTACCATTGCTAAGTGTAGACCAATGTCAGTCTACAGTGCGTCATGAACACAGGACCATACAGTGTAATCCCTCACTGTGTGATCCAAGGTGTTGACTCATGTGTAGCCTCTCAATTGGGATACACTTCATATTCAAACACTTGGATCATGGAATGAAGATTGGACTCTTGAAGAGAAGAAAGATTTTTTATAAAGTTCAGAAAATTCTCTAAGTCCACTTCTCGAGAAGTGCCTCTTAGTTCTCGAGAAGTAGAGTTAGATGTTCTCGAGAAGCATTCTATAGTTCTCGAGAAGCAGAAGAGTAGTTCTCAAGAAGTCCTTTTTTGTTCTCGAGAAGCTTTGCTTCATAGTTCTCGAGAAGTCCAGACAGCTTCAAGAAGTTTCCTAAGCCCGAATTCTCGGGAAGTTCGGTGTAGTTCTCGAGAAGTCAAGTGTAGTTCTCGAGAAGTCAGCTTATGGTTCTCGAGAAGTCCAGATTGTTCTCGAGAAGTATTAGCCCTTAAGTCTCGAAAACGAACTTAAGTTCCAAACAGTATAGTTCTCGAGAAATCAAACTAGTTCTCGAGAACTAATGTTACTTCTCGAGAACTGCAGGTCAAATTTTTCAGAAAATCATTTAAGTCTAGATCGGCCAAATTTTCAAATGACTTGACGTGATCGGTCCACGTGTCGTCATTAATGTCTTTTCTACCCGTTAGGAGTAATCATATATAAAGTCTTTTCATTAAGACCAAACCATAACAATTTATAGCTTACAAGAAGCGGTAGTCCATACCTTTGAAATCTTCTGAATCGGCCGACTCTAAATGACAGTTCTCTGAATCTGCCGCCGCCGCCGCTCACGAATAGATCGAGTTTTCTGTTTTCGATCAAGATAGACTTGTTGTTCAAGGGATCCTCATCATCCCCTTGATCGAGTAGGTCAAAGCTTTCTCAGATCAGATCTACACGTCTTCTTCAACCATTACTGAAAGAGCCGCAAAGTTCAAGAAGAAGACTTAGAGACTTATTTCTCCATATCTGAGAAATTTACTGTGTTTGTATTTCCAAATCTCTTTGTTATTGTTGTAGGAGATTTTCTCCGAGTGTAGGAGCATTGCTCTCCGAGTTGTAGGAAGTTTTATCTTTCGAGTGTAGATCCATTTGGATCGAGTTTGTCGGAACTTGGTTAAGTGGCGTAGGATTGTTTTCAATCCGAGATAGTGGAGTAGTCGTGTCTAGTGATTTGCTAGATTGGTGAGGTAAAGTGGACGTACCCAAAATTGGGGAACCACTATAAATCTTCTTGTCTTCTATGTTTGCTTGAATTCTTATGCAAGATCGTTAAAATTTTTATTCCGCAAATAGACGCACGATTCACCTATTCACCCCCCTCTAGGTGATTTAGGTTGACAATTTTACACTTTCAACAGTAAAATTGTATTGTTGATAGACGGAACAAGACTGTTATGGAAATTACACAAACTATGATGACTGCAAAAAAAATTGAAAAAGACTACTCTTTTATTAAAGTCATCTGAAAATAAAGTAAATTACATAAAATATACTAACAACACTGCATGCTTCCAAAATGCAACACAAATTAATTAACATCACACAATAAAAAGTAGCTAGCCCCATTAATTGCAAGATAGAAACATACCCAAATTAACGTCGGTCCAAACTTAACATTTGGTGGGAAAACATGCATGTTTATGCACGAAGAAATTGTTGTGCTTGCATGACGAGAGCCTGCTCAAAAGAACATGTGTATACATTGTGAAACATACGTAGTAGATGCATGCTTCAATATTGTTACATGTGGTCCGCAGCGTGCACAATAATGTTTTATCTACAGACCTTTTTTTTGTTTGTGGGGATTGTAGTAAGGGAGGCCTACATCGTTGCGAGGGTAGTCCCAAAGAGCATTTTTAACAAACTTGAAAGGTGGGGGATAAAAAATTTACAGTAGCAAACATATGGTAGTGATGGGCCCCACTTATCTGGACTTAAACATCCATAATTGGTCAGAGTGACTAAACATCTGAGAATAATCATATGCCAACACAAATTATGACACTGAAGTGTATTAAAGGTCCACAAGGGGAGCTCTTCTTCTTGACAACAAGGGTCCAAAGCGAGCACTGCAAAATGAAAGATATATATATATAATTAGTACTATGAATAAATGTTATGTCTTATTAATAAAAATACGATCGAACTCTAGTTGGCTCAGATTAATATGAAAGAAAGAGGGAGTGACCGATGTTCGGGAGAATAATTAGGAGGAGGAAGATAGTTAGAACTACTGATGTTCTCCGAGAGAATAACGCCGACATTAATAAATTATTTGGTAGCTTGTAATTATGAAATCTTCTATATATGTATCTAGCTATGTGTGCTTGAGTCATGCGTATATATATATTATAAGACCCATCTCCCCTTACTAAGGAGGTAACCCGGTCTTATGCCCAGAACCGCCTCCTTACGGTGACACTAACTCACGGGTTAGTTGACACCGCAAGATCCCAGTTTTGCCGGCTAGTACGATCATTTAACCTATTCGGCCAATCGAGAGTAGAAGTAAAATAAGTAGTATGTAACACTAACTAGTCCACAGAATCACAGTACATATCATATATATGGAAATGAAAAGTACAACAACAGTCAACAATGAGTACAACAGAAAGAGAAAGGGCATATGCCCTGTACATGAATATCAAATCTCTCTCTCACAAATACAAACAAGCGGAAGCTAATCTATCAACGGTACACGAGTCGTCACCTAACGCCGGGCTGCCATAGTAGTAGACGGTGGTATCAGCTCCTCAAGTCCTGCCACCTCATCCTGATGGTCATGTTGGTGCTCCCTCTCCTCGAGCTCCTAAAATGAAACGGTTCCAACCGACCGTTAGTCATAAAGACTAAGCCATTTCCTCCACACCTCTCCCCCACGGCTCCTAGGAATCGTGCGGGAGGATAAAACGGAGGACAACAAGGGGTATAAAATAGAAGCAGGTGACAGTGGAACTAATCTATCAAGATTATGTAGTAGCAAGTATATCTCTATTCTAGCAGTTCTATATAGTACAAGTAAAGTAAGAAAGAACTGTAACAAGAAAAGAAAGGTAAGAGCAGTACTGCGAGTAAAGTAAAGAATAGTAATTAAACTACACTACTACTAAACTACCATCACAGAAGTACCTTAACTTATATAAATGCCCATACAAACTTATAAGTTAAGGTTTCCAATTGTAACTCATCATATAAAAGAGCCATACTAATTTATATGATAAGGATCTATGGTGCGTTTGATCTAGATATGTACGCAGGTTATGATTCATGCAAGTGCAATTCACACACACGACTTTGTGATCACAGACTTTTTGTTCCCGCTTTTTGGAGCTAGCATCACTCTCTGGTACCACCGTTGTGGCTATGGCAGCAGCAGAACGAGCGCTTCCACTTCTTAGGCGGGTATACACACTACCAAGCCCAAACCCTTCATACACCTCTATACACGTCCTAGGTGCACTCTAGAGTCTCTGCGTACTAATGCTAGCCAACTGCCAGACTTTTTTGGTCTGGTATGCGTTTTCGGGGATTGTCCTCCAGACCGCAGTATAAATAACCTACTGTCCCCTCAAACCCTCACACCTCACCAGAGTTACCGTACTGCCATCGGTGTGACGATTGGCCCAGTACCGCATAACCCGCCACTAGTTGTTTCTATGGACATACAAATTATGTCAAACCTGAGCCTCAGCTCACAGGACAAACCCGACCTGAAGTAAACCTCCCGAGCGTCCAGGTCACAGGACTAACTATCCTGATATAAACTCCCGAGCCTCTAACTCGCATGACCAAACCTGTCCTGATATCAAACTCCCGAGCCTCCAGCTCGCAGGACCAAACCTGTCCTGATAACCTAAAACCCTTCACGGGTGAGATTGTTACCATGTTCTCTTAGCCTATTAGACTGCACTTATCTAATGTTAGTTATACCTAACAATTTAGGGTTAATCCCAGGACTACCCAGTGTATGCCCAATGAAGGGGTCTCAGGGGCACTAAGAACTAAGATGGGATTGAAAGCCCAAAGTTCTCTTTCGCAAGGATACTTAATTTTATTAATGTCTACCCATGATCCATACTCATCTCTCGTTATTACTCTGGAACAAACCTAATGACTTAGGATATTATTGAGGAATCGGCGGTCTTCCGCCGGTCTCCGTTCTAGCTACTGTCCTTAGGGTTTTGCACTCTATCACTCGATACTATGAAGTGACCTACGAGACACCAACCAGGGTTTATCTTCCCAATATAGTTATCAACTCAACCTTCTATCGTATCTCCTATGGGTCCCAGTAATGCCTGTTATTTTTGCTAAGCGCAACACATGACCTAATATTAACCCATATGATATAACTTCCAATCCTTTGGTACAGATGCCCTTAATTTTTTATCATGGGTTTTTAAGATGTATTTTGTTGACCATTCAGAATTTCAACATTTTCCTAAGTATTTAGGACCCTAAATTAAATCTTTTAATTAAGTGACCTAGGTCACTTTGTACATGAAGTACTATATCTAATGGTTCCCCAGATCTAAGAAATTAACCTAGTATTCAATGAAGTTAAGTATGACTGCCTACCAGAGTTCATAATTTTCCCATGTAAATTTCTATATAATTTCTATTTAAGATTAAAATCACAATTTGTCAATTTTCCAAATGAAGTACATCAAATATACATTTAAAAATTCTAGGAAAATCCTTTGAGGCCGACATTGATATAATAAAACATCATACAGAAATTGATGAACCTAAACTGTGATTTGACTTAGCTAAATTCCATTATAGTAATATTGCCAAAATGCCACTACTTAAATTTTCAACATGCATAAACAGCCATAAATTCTAAGATAATTACCCAATGTTCTAATCACAGAAATGAGATATTATAAATTTTCCCATAATTTTGTAGCAATGATTTCTTTTACTCTTTATTAATTTCAAAGAAGGGCTAATAGTGTAATTCTACTAAAAACTCAAGGCAGAGTTTCCAAAAATGCTTATAAAATTTTCCAAAGGTGTATGATGTTCTACTAGGGCTTTTTATAGAGTTTTAGAAATTATAAGCGTATTTATCCTTGATTTCAATTTTTATTTCCAAAAAAGATATAATTTCCAATAATTCCAAATAATGGGATTTTTGATCCCAAAAATCCCATCCTTCCTAGGGGAGGTGTATTTCATCCCAATAAGCCTCTGTCCAGAATCTCATGGACATTAATTTGGCCAAATGGGCTAAATTCCCATTTTTGCATTTGACACAATTATTTACAAATCTACCCTCTACATACATGTTGGTTTTCCCAAACATGCAAAGGTCCAAGTTATCTTAAATTTCTACCATGACCTTATACTGATCCGTATACAATACCACCAAAATTTGGGGGCATGTGGATAAGAGAATCTTCCTATTTTTATTTTTATTTAATAAATGAATTATCTTTAAAAACTTTATAAACACATCCGCAAAAAATTCCAATTTTTGGACACGACTTAGGATTAGCCTAGCCACATGTATGCCCAAAATTTCACTGCATGTGGACTTAGGGTTTGTCTTGGGTACTTATTTAAATATTTGCCCTAGCATAGGACCAGTCTTGGTAGAATGGCACTACAGGAATCCCTACTACTCCAAATTAAGACTTTAGGGTTTCATTTTGAAGGTAAGACCTAGATCTACCTTTTTTATATTAAGCATAATTTCTGAAAATGCCTCTAAAAGGCCTAAAAACTACATGTAACAACTCTGTATAAAATGTGTCAGAATTACACTATTCATAAATAATCATATTAATTAATTTAAATGAGTTGAAAAACGACAGGATTGGTTCATCATCCCCATCAACCGATTGTTGTGATTCAACCATCCTGTAGGTTTTGATCTTCAAATCTCGGCCACTTGGGCCGCCGCCACCGCCGGCGATTATCGACACCACCTCAGTTGAGGTAGTGGCTAGCGTTTTCCGGCGATAAGGTGGCCGAAGGCGGCTCCTTCGACGATCCTGATCTAGAAGAAAAGCTCGGCATTTTAGCTCACGGATCACATGGTATCGGGCTCAATTAAGCCCGATGTCTTGCCTAATCGATCTAGACAGCTAACACAGGGTGAGGGGAGGTAAAATGGACCTGGATGCGGGCTTGACGGCATGTGTGGTGGTGGTGCGTCATGGCCAACGATCTCTCCGACGAGCTTACTCATTTCCTGGATACTTTAGCAAAAGGCTTGCTCCAGCAATAGATCTCCACTCGTATGGGCTCAAGGAAGATGATGATAGGCTTGGTTTTGGATGGGAGTGGATGGAGGTGGTGTTTTGATTAAGGGGGTGGCCGACCATGAGCGTAGGATGCTCCTCCTTACTGCCAAGTGGACACCACCCCTTAATTCCTGCTGAAAAGTAGGTTGGGAGCTCAGCCAAGAGCTTAGGCAAAGGGAAGGAGGGCCACATGACCTCCATCCCCTATCTCCATCTCTTCTCTCTCTTCGTTTTCTCTTAATTTCCAAAAACACCGCCATACATGTACTCTTTCTCCTATTTCAGAGTGGTGGGGTTGCCAATGACCACTTGAGCTGGTCATGGGCCTTGAATCATGGGCCTAGCCCATTAGGAATTGGCTTGGCTCATTTCTTTACCTTTCTTTAAGCCCTATGTTGACTTGTTGACTTTTTAGGTTGACTTGGTCAACGTGATGAGTGGGCTTGCCCCACTTGATGGTCATGGACCCTATGGCACCACCAAACTTGGGTTGGGCCATGGTGGTGCCCCACTTGAACTAATTGGGCCTATAGGTGTGGGTTTGACCAATTTAGGGTTTGGGTTGACTTGGGTCAACTTGGGTCAATGGGTGACCCAATGATATATCTTTTAGTTCACTTAGATTGCTTTTAGAGTTAGGGGCATAGTGGTGGGGCCAATGTGTAGCTAAGATCCTAATTTAGGCTAGTTTGACTTGAGTTAACTTGGGTCCTATAGTGGGTCCTATGTGACTACACCCTAACTCCCTGGGTCAAATCTAGCCTAAACCCATGCCCCCCACCACATGTCCTAACCCAATCTAAGTTAAGGGGGGTCTAATAGGGAATGAGATGTTACAAATCCCAATACATAAAAAAATAATTTCGTCCCCGAAATTTAAGTTCGGGTTTACGGGGTTTCTATACACCGGAATTTAAGAAATTTAAACAAAATTAAAGTATTACCTGAGGTAAAAAGCTCCGGGTGCCGCTCTAGCATTAGATCCCTCAGTTCCTAGGTGTGATCCTCCCATCCATGGTTGGACCACAACACCTTCACTAGGGGAACCTTCTTCTTCCAAAGCACTCAGACTGCGGTATCATCGATCTGGACTGGCTCTCAACGAACTGATCTATCAGGTGCTATCGAGCATGTTGTAGCGGTAATATGCTGCTCCGGCCGAAGGAGAGCTCTCCGTAGAGAAGAGATGTGGAAGTCATCGCGCAAGGTCCCTAACTCTGGCGACAGATCCAGACTGTAAGCCAAGGGGCCGATCCGCTCCAAGATTAAATATGGCTCCATATATCGAGGGCTGAACTTCTTGTGCCTCCGCACTCGAGAGACACCATGCACAAGACGTATCTTTAGAAACACTCTGTCCCCCACCTGGAACTCCACCTTCTGATGTCGCGCATCGTAGTACTTGGCCTGCCTACTTTGAGATTCCAACATCTGATCCCTGATCAGTCGTGTCTGAGCATCTATATCCTTTATATATTCCGATCCAAGTTCCCTAGGGTATTCATCCTGGACCCAAGATAGTGCTGTCTGACACCTCCTCCCGTATAAAGCCTCATAAGGTGCCATCCAAATGCTCTCCTGATGACTATTATTGTAGGAGAACTCGATCAGTGGCAACAATCTCTCCCAGGGCTTCCCCATGTCCAGTATACACAATCATAGCAGATCCTCCAAAGTCCTGTTGGTCCCCTCTATCTGGCCATCAGTTTGTGGATGAAAAGCGGTGCTAAAAGCAAGATGATAACCTAAGTACGCTTGCACCACCCTCCATTCTCTAGAAGTGAACCGACCGTCACGATCCGAGACAATTGTCCTGGGGACGTCGTGGTACCTGACGAACTGCTCCACAAACATCCTTACCAAAGCAGCAACTGAGCTGCCCTCCAAAGCAGCAACTGAGCTGCCCTTCTTGATCGGTATAAATTGGGACACCTTTGTCATTCTATCAACAATGACCCAAATAGAATCATGCCCAGAGTGGGAGCGAGGCAATCCATGCACGAAGTCCATAGCAATATCTTCGAACTTCCACTCTAGCACCGGTAGTGACTTTAGTAGTCCTCATAGGCTCTTGCACTCTGCCTTTACCAGCTGGCATGTCTCGCAGTGTGTCACATAATAGATGATCTCCGTCTTTATTCACGGCCAATACACGATCCTTCGTAAATCCGATGTCATCTTGGTGATACCGGGGTGCATTGAGTATTGAGAATAGTATGCCTCGCTGAGTATATCCTCTCGGATACCACCTCCTGCGGGTATATAAACGCGGCCATGGAAATGAACGAGGTCATCTCGCAATGAATAATCCTCTTACTTGACCCCTTCCATGGCCCTGAATACCCACTCCAAAGCTGCATCTAGCCTCTGATGTGTCCTGATGCGCTCCCATATATCACACTCAATGATCAAGGTGCTCAAGTACTCCCAATATTTATTTGGCTCGGACTCGGAAACCATAGTAATGTGTATTTCCTCCAGCATCTATGTCAGCTCCATAGCCATCACCCGGGGGTCCGGTCCAGTAGTGTCAGTTCTCCTGCTCAAGGTAACTGCCACGATGTTCGCCTTCCCTTGGTGATAATGCACCTGGTAGTCATAGTCGCATAGGAACTCCAGCCATCTCCTCTGGCCAAGGTTCAAATCCTTTTGCGTATCAATATACTTGAGGTCCTTGTGATCTAAGAAGATGGCACAATGAACCCTATATAGGTAATGCCTCCAAATCTTCAATGCAAATACCACTGCCCCGAGCTCTAAATCAGGCACGGTGTAGTTCTTCTCGTGCTTCTTCTACTGTCTCGAAGCATAAGCGATGACATGTTTGTGCTGCATTATGACCGCACCCATCCCTTTATATGAGGCGTTAGTATAAATGTGAAATCATTCCTTCTCAGATGGAAGTGCAAGGATAGGGGAAGAGGTGAGCCTATCCTTTCGCTCCTGAAATGCTACCTCGTACGTATTTGTCCAAGTAAAAGTTTCCTCCTTCGTCAAGGACTTAAGGGGGAGTGCTATCCTCGAGAACCCCTCCACTAACTTGCGATAATATCCCTCAAGTCCCAGAAAACTGCGTATATACGAAGCTGACTTTGGCCGCGACCAATCTCTAACTGCATGCACCTTGGCTGGGTCCATGGCAAACCTGACCCAACTAATAGTATACCCCAAGAATGCCACTTCTTGCATCCAGATTTGGCACTTGGAGAACTTGGCGTACATCTGGTGCTCTCTCATCTTCCCCAAAACAAATGCTAAATGTTGAGTGTGGTCCTCCTGTGTCCGGGAGTAGATCAGAATGTCATCGATGAAGACTATGACAAATCTGTCCAGGTAGGGTTCGAAGACACGGTTCATAAGACTAATGAATGTTGAAGGCGCATTAATGAGCCTGAAGGGCATCACTATGAACTCGTACAATCTATAGCGAGAAATAAAAGCCATCTTCGGAATATCCTCCTCCTTGATCCGTAGATGATAGTATCTAGATCTCAAATCCAGCTTGGAGACCCAGAAGGCTCCCTGAAGCTGATCAAAAAGCTCGTCGATTCGGGGCAGCGGATATGTGTTCTGTACCGTCAACCAGTTCAACTCCTGGTAGTCGATGCAGAGCCGCAGCGACCCATCCTTCTTCTTGACGAATAACTTCAGTGCTCCTCACAGTGATGAGCTCAGTCGGATAAATCCTGACTCCACCAGCTCTAGTAGATGCATCCTAAACTCCGCTAGCTACTTTTGGGCCATCCTGTATGGTGCCCGAGATACGGGCCTCGCTCTCGGTACCAACTGAATCCGGAAGTCCATGTCCCTGGCCGGTGGCAATCCGGGCAATTTCTCCGGGAATACGTCGGAGAAATCCCGAACCACCGGGATGTCAACAATAGAAGCTTCTGCTCCCATCATCTCAAAGCAAATAATGTATACTTCCTCTCCCTACTCGTGGGCTTTGACATCCTGTACAGATGATAATAAAAGATAGGAGATAGGTCTAATACCTTCGACGATGACGTAGGAATTCCCGTGCCTTAATGTGATCCTCTTCGACGGGAAATCAATCTAGGCATGGTTCCAATGCAACCATGTCATGCCGAGGATTAGGTCGAAGTCTAGTATCTATAGGATCATCGTTGGTGCTTCAAATGCCTTTCCGCCAATTTTTGCCTCCATGTTGCACTTGGCAGATGATAATAGCTTCAATCCATCAGGTAGCTGCACCTTCATCGTCAGGCCCGTGAATCGTTCCACGCCATCTAGTTCTTCCACAAAGGCTTTTGATACGAACGAGTGCGAAACACCCGTATCGAACAGTGTATGAGCGGGCTTACAGCTGATAAAGACTATGCCTGAGGTTGGTTTAGGTTTTAAATTGTTTGTTATTCTATAAGGTCAAGTACTATATATTGAGAGAAAGAAAATCTTAAATTCATAATACAATTTAAGTACCTGTGATGACATCCTCAGGATTTTTCGACTCGGCGAGGTCTAATGCGTACATCTGCTCTTGCCCTCTGCCTCGTCCATAAGGTCCTCGGCCTCAGCCTCGACCTCGTCCTTTGTGTCGGCCATGCTATACTGGAGGGACCACTGGAGGTGGAGGAGGGGGTGGACGAAACTGATCCAGGCACTCAAATCTATAGTTCCCCGGCTGGTGGCACCCATAACAAACTACATGTCACTGGCCACGATCATCTTGCCTCATCGGGCCATGCACCTATAGAGGTGGGGGAGCTAGTACTGTAGGAGGCCTCTACTCCTGCCTGAAGTTGGGACGATGATGTCTCCCACCCTCTTGTAACCAATCACCCTTCCTCTCTGGGAGCCACTGTTGCTTTCCCCGGATGATGACCCATCTAGTGGCCTCTTTCATCTGCTCTGCACCATCAGTTGGTCTGCCTCCAGCATCTTGTCCATCTCTATGATCTGTGTTGATGTGCCATGAGAGATGAATAGTACAGCCTGTCAGGTAGAGTTCTTAAGCCCTCGGTAGAACTTCTTGGCATACCTTCTATCATCCATATCATGAATCTCTTCAAACCTGGCCAGATGGGAAAACTCTCGCTGGTACTCGATCGCTGACCTGGTCCCCTGTTTGAAGTTCAAAAACCTCCCTTCTAGCTCGTCCCGGTCCGTGGTGGACACAAAATGCTTCAAGAATGCCTCGCTGAACTCCTCCCAAGATATATCTGTCAGTTCCCTATCTGCATATGTGAAGTCCAGCATGGACCTCACCCACCTCTTTGCGTGGCCTAGGGCTGAGCATATTATTCGAAACTCGAAAGTCGCTCGAAAATTGTTCGAAAATTGTGCCGAATCGGAATCGGTTAAAATTGATTCGACTCAAGTTCAATTTCACTCGAATCTTATTTCGAGTCGATTTCGAGCCAACACTGAATCACTCGAAATATGATTCGAATCAACTTGAATTAATTAAAAAAAAATATGTATTTATGAATAAATTCTTATTTTAAGATTAAAAATAATAAAATTTAAACCTAAATTAAAAAATGAAGAATTTAAGCGTTTCATTTGCTAAAGTTATTAGTTACCCAATTTAATTTTGTGCAAATTAGGAATAAAATGGAAAATTGCTCAATTTTGAGTCGACTCGATTCGATTTTGAGCTGACTCGATTCGATTTCGAGTCGACTCGGAATCGAGCCATTTCGAGTCGACTCGGAATCGAGCCGACTCGACTCGAAATCAATTTCGATTTCGAGTCGATTTCGAGCTGACTTCGAATCGAATATTTCGATTTCGAGCCGAGCAAAAATCGCTCAAACTCGACTCGATATCAGCCCTAGCGTGGCCATCCAGTGCAGAAGATGCCAAAGGGACTGCCTAGCTGACAGGGCAGCTGATGCCTGCTAGCATCTTCTATATGTCCTCGAGCCATTCCTCGGCCATTACTGCATTCTCCGTCCCGTGGTACATAGGCAGGGACAAGCTCCTAAATGCACTCAACCAGTTCGATCTCAGATTTGGCAGCTGTGTCGGGACCTGCTGGGCTCTGAAGGCCTCAAGAATGGCCGTCAGGGTCTGCCCCATCTCCGTTTACTGAAAAGGAATGGCAGCCGGAGGGGGAGGAACCATATTTTAAGGTACGACGACCTGCGGAGGCTACATAAAGGTAAGGTTTATATTATAATTGGCCTAACTCATTGCTTAGGTGGACTATTTTATGTGACTTTTTACACATGGGCACACCATTGGTTCTGTCGGCTAGTACGATCATTTAACCTATTTGTCCAATCGAGAGTAGAAGTAAAACAAGTAGTATGTAACACTAACTAGTCCACAGAATCACAGTACATATCATATATATGGAAATGAAAAGTAAAACAACAGTCCACAATGAGTACAATAGAAAGAGAAAGGCTTAAGCCATGTACAAGAATATCAAATCTCTCACACACAAATACAAACAAGCGGAAGCTAATCTATCAACGGTACACGCGTCGTCACCTTATGTCGGGCTGTAGTAGTAGTAGAAGGTGGTATCAGCTCATCAATTCCTACCACCATGTCCTGTTGGTCGTGCTGGTGCTCCCTCTCCTCGGGCTCCTAAAATGATACGGTCACAATCGACCGTTAGTCATAAAGACTAAGCCATTTCCTCCACACCTCGCCCCCGCGGCTCCTAAGCAGCGTGCGGGAGGACGAAGCGGAGGACAACAAGGGGTATAAAATAGAAGCAGGTGACAGTGGAACTAATCTATCAAGATTATGTAGTAGCAAGTATATCTCTATTCTAGCAGTTCTATATAGTACAAGTAAAGTAATAAAGAACTGTAACAAGAAAAGAAAGATAAGAGCAGTATTGCGAGTAAAGTAAAGTAAAGAACAGTAAGTAAACTACACTACTACTAAACTACCATCAGAGAAGTATCTTAACTTTTATGAATGCACACACAAACTTATAAGTTAAGGTTTCAAATATAACTCATCATATAAAAGAGCTCATACTAATTTATATGATAAGGATCTATGGTGCGTATGACCTAGATATGTACGTATGTTATGTATGCATGTTATGATTCATGCAAGTGCAACTCACACACATGACTCTGTGATCACAAACCTTTATTTCCCGCTTTTTGGAGCTAACATCACTCTCAGGTACTACCGTTATGGCTACGGCAGCAGCAGAATGGGCGCTTCCGCTTCCTAGGTGGGTATACACACTACAAAGCCCAGACCCTTCGTATGACTTTGTACACGTCCTAGGTTCACTCTAGAGTCTCTGTGTACTAATGCTGGCCCACTGACAGACTTCCCTGGTCGGGTGTGCGTTTTCGGGGATTGTCCTCCAAACTGCAGTATAAACAACCTACTGGCCCCTCAAACCCTCACACCGCACCAGAGTCACCATACTGCCATCAGTGTGACGATTGGCCCAGTATCACATTACCCGCCACTAGTTATTTCTATGCACATGCAAATTATATCAAACCCGAGCCTCAGCTCGATGGACCAACCTGTCTTGAAGTAAACCTCCCGAGCCTCCAACTCGCAGGACTAACTGTCCTGATATGAAACTCCCGAGCCTCAAGCTCGTAGAACCAAACCGATCCCGATATCAAACTTCAGAGCCTATAGCTCGCAGGACAAAACCTGTCTTGATAACCTCCAACTCTTCACGGGTGAGATTGTTACTATGTTCTCTTAGCATATTAGACTACATTTTTCTAATGTTTTTATACCTAGCAATTTAGGGTTAATCCCATAACTGCCCAGGGTATGCCCAATGAAGGGGTCTCGGGGGCATTAAGAACCAAGATGGGATTGAAAGCCCAAAGTTATCTTTCATAAGGATACTTACTTTTATTAATGTCTACCCATGATCCATACTCAGCTCTCGTTATTACTTTGGAACGAACCTAATGACTTAGGATATTATTGGGGAATCGGCAGTCTTTTGTCGGTCTCTGTTCTAGCTACTGTCCTTGGGGTTTTGCACTCTATCACTCGATACTATAAAGTGACCTACAAGACACCAACAAGGGTTTATCTTCCCACTATAATTATCAACTTAACCTTCTATCGTATCCCCTGTGGGTCCCAGTAATACCTGTTATTTTTGCTAAGTGCAACCCATGACCTAATATTAACCCATATGATATAACTTCCAATCCTATGAGCCAGATGCCCCTAATTATTTATCATGGGTTCTTAAGACATATGTTGTTTACCATTCAGAATTTCAACATTTTCCTAAGTATTTAGGGCCCTAAATTAAATCATTTAATTAAGTGACCTAGGTCACTTTGTACATGAAGTACTATATCCATTAGGTCCACAGATCTAAGAAATTTACCTGGTGTTCAGTGAAGTTAAGTATGACTACCTACCAAAGTTCATAATTTTCTCATGTAAATTTCTCTATAATTTCTATTTAAGATTAAAATCACAATTTGACCATTTTCCAAATGAAGTACCTCAACTATATAATCAAAAATTCTAGGAAATTTACTGATGGCCGATGTTGATATAATAAAACATCATACAGAAATTGATGACCCTAAACAGTGATTTGACCTAGCGAAATTCCATAATAGTAATATTACCAAAATGCACTACTTAAATTTCAACATCCATAAACACCCATAAATTCTAAGATAATTATCCAAGGTTTTAATCACAGAAATGAGATACTTTAAATTTTCCCATAATTTTCGAGCAATGATTTTCTTTACTTTTTATTAATTTCCAAGAAGGGGCAATAGTGTAATTCTACTAAAAACTCAAGGCACAATTTTTGAACAAGCTTATAAAATTTATCAGAGGTATATAATGTCCTACTAGGGCTTGTGATAGAGATTCAGAAACTATAAGAGTACTTAGCCCTGATTTCAATCTTTATTTCCAAATTAGATATAATTTCCAATAATTCCAAATAATGAGATTTTTGATCCCAAAAATCCCATCCTTCCTAGGGAAGGTGTATTTCATCCCTATAAGCCTCTGTCCAGAATATCATAGACATGCATTGGGCCAAATGGGCTAAATTCCCATTTTTGCATTTTGCACAATTATTTACAAATCTACCCTCAACATGCATGTTAGTTTTCCCCAACATGCAACGGTACAAATGATCTGAAATTTCTACCATGGCCTTATAGTGACCCTAATACCATGCCACCCAAATTTGGGGGCATGTGGATAAGGTAATCTCCCTATTTTCATTTTTATTAAATAAATGAATTATCTTTAAAACCTTTATAAAAACATCACCCAAAAAGTCCAATTTTTGTACAGGACTTTGGTTTGGCCCAACCACATGCAGGCCCAAAATTTCACTACATGTGGACTTAAGGTTTGGCTTAGGCACTTATTTAAAGATCTACCCTAGCCTAGGACCAGTCTTGGTAGAAGGGCCCTACAGGGAGCCCTACTGCTCCAAATTAGAACTTTATTGTTTCATTTTGAAGGTAAGACCTAGATCTACCTTTTTCCTATTAATCATAATTTCTGAAAATGTCTCTATAAGGCCTAAAAATTGCATGTAACAACTTTATATAAAATGCGACAGAATTACACTATTCATAAATAATCATATTAATTAATTTAAATGAGTTAAAAACTGACGGGATTGGTTCATCGTCCCCATCAGCCAACGACTGTGATTCAACCATCCTGTAGGTTTTGATCTTCAAATCCCGGCCACTTGGGTCGCCGTCTCCACCGACGATTATCGCCACCACCTCCATTGAGGTGGTGGCTAGCGTTTTTCGGCGATGAGGCGCCCGAAGGAGGCTCCTGTAGCGATCACGAGCTAGAAGAAAAGCTCGGCATTTTAGCTCACAGCTCATAGGGTATAGGGCTCAATTGAGCCCGATGTCTCACCTAATCGATCTAGATAGCTAACACGGGGTGAGGGGAGGTGAAATGGACCTGGATGCGAGCTTGGCGGAGTGTGCGATGGTGGTGCGCCATGGCCGATGATCTCTCTGGCGAGCTTGCTCATTTCATGGATTCTTTAGCAAAAGGCTTGCTCATGCAGTCGATCTCCACTCGTTATGGCTCAGGGAAGATGATGGTGGGCTTAGTTTTGGCTGGGAGTGGATGGAGGTGGAGTTTTGATTAAGGGGGGTGGTCGGCCATGAGCATAGGATGCTCCTCCTTGCTGCCAAGTGGCAACCACCCCTTAATTCCTACTGAAAAGGAGGTTAGGAGCTCAGCCAAGAGCTTGGGCCGAGGGAAGGAGGGCCATATGGCCTCCATCCCCTCTCTCCATCTCTTCTCTCTCCTCTTTTCCTCTTAATTTCCAAAAATACCCCCTTGCATGTACTCTCTCTCCTATTTCAGAGGGGTGGGGGCTGTCAAGATCCACTTGGGCTGGTCATGGGCCCTTACTCATGGGCCTAGCTCATTAGGAATGGGCTTGGCTCATTTCTTTACCTTTCTTTAAGCCATGTGTTGACTTGTTGACTTTTTATGTTGACTTGGTCAACATGATGAGTGGGTTAGCCCCACTTGATGGTCATGGACCCTATGACACCACTTAACTTGGGTTGGGCCATGGTGGTGCCCCACTTGGATTAATTGGGCCTATAGCTGTGGGTTTGACCAATTTAGGATTTGGGTTTACTTGGGTCAACTTGGGTCAATGGGTGTCCCAATGATGTGTCTTTTAGTTCACTTAGATTACTTTTAGGGTTAGGGGAATAGTGGTGGGGCCAATGTGTAGCTAAGATCCCAATTTAGGTTAGTTTACTTGAGTTAACTTGGGTACTATAGTGGGTCCTATGTGACTACACCCAAACTCCCTGGGTCAAATCTAGCCTAAACCCATGCCCCCACCACATGTCCTAACCCAATCTAAGTTAAGGGGGGTCTAATAGGGAATGGGATGTTACATATATACACTATACTATATTTGATATTCTATATTTAATGGAAGATATATGTATAAGACAAGGTATATGAGTCCTCTCCTGTCTTCTTCTTCCAACTCTTCTTCTACCAACTTCTTTCAAATCTATGACTTTTTACTTTGTTTATTATTTATTTTTAATGGTATGCTCTACGGAATTCATCGTGGTTCTATAGAGTCCCGCAGAAGTGATATGGCTATTAGTGCACAAATAATTAAAATATTTGTATGTATTTGAGAGTTGACTTTTTATACTACATCTTCCAAATGTATGAATCCTCTTACTTTGTTTTTTTTTTGCTATTAGCTATTAATGATAAGCTTTACAGACTTCTTCGTTATGTTCTATAGAGACCTGCAGAAGTGATATTGAGATTGAAAACTCTTTAAGTTCAGGAGTTCACTTTTTGTATTACATATGGGATATGGCAATGAATGCACAAAATATCTTTATTATATAAGCAACCCCAAAAGAAGGGAATGGTGTAACATTTATGGACTATACTGCCCCTCGATGCCCTCCATTAATGCCCCTTTCTTTCAAAATCTTTGACTTTTTTGTCTTTTCCTAATTCCCGGGCAAATTTTCATTTCACCCAGCCCGATATCACTGTTATCGACCAGTGCTTTCAGATCACCCTTCCCGATTCCACAATCGGCATTCCCTCGGCTTCTCCCCTCCCCTGTGCAGGGCATCTACGCACGCAAAAAGTTGAAGAGGAAAGCAATTTCTTCTCTCATACCCTACCCGCCAAAAGCGACTTCTTCTTTTGCGCTCCTCTACGCCGGCGCCTAACTCTTTGTCACTGCCTAACTAGGTCATCTTCATGCAACCTCTCATCTAAGTCCCTTCGTCTCGATGTCTTGATAAAATTGTTAGGGCTTCGTATCTACGGACTGTATTAGGGCATCAACGTCTTCTACAAAAGGCTTCTTCTCAAATGTCCCCCCCCCCCGCCAAATGTCACCGTCCCCGCACGTGTAATATATATTTTACTATATATCTTTCTTTATTATATAAACAAGGAGGAAAGTAGATGTGGTGTAACATTTCTTGGACCAAACTACCCTCATGAAATCACCTTCTTAACATTTCTCCTTTTCTCTAATTTTTTATTTTTTATGGTGGATACATCTTTTAGTTATCAGTGACTACCCAAGATATGTAATCGTATTTCCATGTGCGTAGTTTATTCATTAATGTGTATATATTATAGAAAAAATCCACTTTGATTATGTTCTATTTATTTAACTTTTTTCCAGAATGGGACAAGTATCAGAGCTTGAGCCTGTCCTCAACGGAGAAGTAAAGGTAATGTTTGTTAAAGTTTTTTGAGCTTTAGTTTTTATTATTGTCGAGAAATATTGTGACTAAACTGTGAATATTTGTTAAGAAAATGTTCTAGCAAGAGATCTACACATACTCTTTAAAGTCTATAGTTGTTATACATTTATTTCGACCCATCAATAATGGAAGCATCAGTTATAGAATGTGTGTTTGCGTTTGTCATTGACGGCATATCTTTGAATACTTTCACATCAAATTTTTTCTTTACATTTGTCAAAAAATTGAAATTTCATATTGCTTATGCTCAAATAAGAGTGAATTTCAAGTGCCTTCAATCTTCCACCACCACATACTTACATTCACATTCGCTACATGCTAAATCGTCATCTTGGAAGTTATAGTGCTCACTCATTGCAGCTTTGTGCATAAATATGCATTTCAAATCTGAGAAATGCTCAAAAAGAAGCAGAATTTTCCGTATTATGCATTTATTTGAAGTGAGTAAATAGCATATGCGTGTACAGAGAAACTCCACCTCCAACATTGAGTTATTTTACTACTTATTCACCACTCGAATTTGGAATGAATGGGCGATATCTTCCAGTTATCCAGCTCCAGATATTTTGTTACAAATAAATTATATATATTCTCTCATCCATCCTCTCTTATCTCTTTGAAAAATTAATATATATGTGTTAGTTTCATTAATGTCTGATTAATAGTTAACAATATTAATGCCTATTTGAGTTTAGATAATTTGATTGAGAGATTACTTCTTTGGTGTTTGGTTTTTCATCAGTTTGCAAAACACTACTAACTGGAGTTTTACTCAGGCAGAAGGCTTACTTATGATCAGTTTTGTTTAGTTTGATTTGTATTGATGGTTTATAACATCTTTATCTATATAAATACTTTGCAGGGGGAAAGTAGCTATCTGGCAGGTTTTGTTTTGTGATAAAATTATGCATTTATAGATCGTAGCAGCAAAAATTCAAAGAAATCTTCTCTATAACAACCGTGTTTCTGCTGCTGTTCGTGTTGGGAAACAAATCAGCGCCGTCAATGACATTACTGCTCCTGTTGGAAATACGCCATCTGCCACCAAATAACTATCTTATTAATGTTGTATTAATGTTGTATTAGCTCTATATAAAGAGCAATTTTTGCTGTAATCAAATCATGGAAAATATATGAAAAGCCTTGTTCTTCCCTTCCTATTCTCCCTGTTCCTCTCATATGCTTACTGATGTTCCTTTAGTGGTATCAGAGTCGTGATTCATGGCCTCATCATCTACCCCTTTCTCCTCTCCCTCCATACCCATTTTCAATGGGGATTCTTATGAATATTGGAGCATCAAGATGCGTACAGTTTTCTTATCACAAAACCTCTGGACCATTGTTCAGAATGGTCCTATTTTCGTTGACATCACAAAACCAAGAGACAACGATGTTGAATCATCAAAAGCCAAAGACAAGCAGTCATCTAAAACCGACGTTGAAGAAATGATGAGGGATGCCCGTGCCCTTCTTCTCATCCAGCAAGGTGTCACTGATGCCATTTTTCCTCGAATAATAGGAGCTCAAACGGCAAAAGAAGCATGGGACACTTTACAAGAAGAGTTTAAAGGATCAAAGAAGGTCATGAAAATAAAAATACAAACTCTTTGGAGGCAATTTGATGCTGTGAAAATGCAAGATGGAGAAGCCATTCAAGACTACTTTGCCCGGGTAACTACCATTGTAAACCAAATAAGAAACCTGGGGACCCTTATTGATGATCAACAGATTGTTCCCAAAATGTTGCGCACCCTACACAAGTCCATTAACCATGTTGTTGCTGCCATAGAGGAGTCCAAGGATATTGAAACCCTTTCCATCCCTGAGCTTATGGGGTCCTTGCAATCTCATGAGGACCGGATGAAACAAATAGATTAAGACCTACCTTCCCAAGTTCAAAATAGACTCCTCATCTCCTCTATCCCTGAAACTACCAGTGAAAACCTTTTTCTAAGCCAACAACATTCAAACTCTCGTTTACTCAACAACAACAATCGAAGCAAAGGAACCACTCGTCCCAACAGACCAAATGAGAAGAACCTATTTTGTACTCTATGCAAGAAGAACAATCATGAAAACAAGGATTGTTTCTTCAGATGCAAGAGGTGCAAACATCCCACTCACACAGAACAAAACTGCTGGAGCAAACACAAGGAGGAAGCTCACTTCACTGAGAGTGATGGAACAGAGTCCATGTTCTTTACCTGTGCTCAGGAAAACAACAAAGATATCACAAAATGGTATCTTGATTCAGGATGCTCCAACCACATGACCCATCACAAGGGATACTTCATTTCTCTTGATGAAAGTTACAAGTCTGAAGTTTTTCTCGGTGATGGCAGCTCCAAGAAAATTTTGGGAAAAGGTACCATACAGTTTTCTACAAAAAATGGTGAGATCAAAACAATCCAGGAAGTTCATTTTGTCCCTAGCCTCACTCAAAACCTTTTGAGTGTTGGGCAACTAACTCAAAAGGGATACTCCCTATGGTTTAAGGATAACATTTGCCACATCATTTCCAACTCCACAAACAAAACCATCCTCACCACACAGCGGTCCAACAACAAGGTTTACTCTATTTGTCTGCCAACTACCACCCAACATCAAGCTACCAAAGCTCCATCCTAGCGGCAAGCTCTCACCTGCATCACCACAAAACCTTCAGGAGCACAACTTTGGCACAAAAGATATGGGCATCTAAATTACAAGTCTCTAAACTATCTCAGCAAAGGTAATCTGGTGCTTGGCCTCCCTAAACTAAATTTTCAAAAAACCTTTTGTGAAGGATGCTGTCATGGAAAAGCTGCTCGTCAACCTTTCCCAAAGAAGTCAACCTAGGAAAGCACAAGACCTCTACAGCTTCTTCATATGGACCTCTGGAGGCCTGCCACCACTGCTACACAAGAAGGTACAAAATATTTTCTTCTCATTATTGATGATTTCTCACGCTACAGTTGGATATATTTCCTCAAAACCAAATCTGAAGCCCTATCCAAGTTCAAAGTTTTCAAAACCTTTGCTGAAAAATAGCTAAACACAGACATCAAAACTATAAGAAGTGATAGAGGTGGTGAATTCCTCTCCACTGAATTCAACACATTTTGCCTGGAACATGGAATCAATAGACAACTAACTGTTGCCCACACACCTCAGCAAAATGGAACTGTCGAAAGGAGAAATCAAACAGTTCTTGAAATGGCTCGATCCATGCTTCATGCAAAAAACCTACCAAAAATACTTTGGGTCGAGGCTTGCAACACATCTGTGTACATTCTCAATAGATGCCCTACTCATTCTCTCCACAATACTACACCTTATGAAGCTCTTTATCACAGAAAACCCCATATCTCCCATTTAAGAATTTTTGGCAGCATTGGGTACCACCATATCTCTCCCCAAAATAGAGGAAAGCTTGACAGAAAAAGTGAGAAATGCATCCTAATTGGATATAGCAGTGAATCAAAAGGGTACAGATTATTTCACCCCCTTACTTCTAGACTTATTATATCTCGTGATGTTGTTTTTGATGAAGAAGCCAAGTGGGACTGGCAGCAGTCAGAAAATGAGAAGACTTCACCTGCTGGTGTGTCGGTTCCCCTTCATCCAGAATACTCTGTCCAGGACCTCCTTTACACACCAACATCCATCCCTGAGATTGACAGTACAGGAGTCATTGGGACTACACCTGTGAAATCTCCTCTTAATCCTGTTAATACAAACAGTCAAGAGCTTTTCTCAGATATCTCCTCATTGCCACCATTAAGAACTAAAACCCTCACTGAAATTTATGAAAATTGTAATTTAGCATTATTTGCAGGCACTCCCACCACATATAAAGAAGCTGCTGCTCACTCCACATGGCGCAAAGCAATGGATGAAGAACTACAGATGATTGAGAAAAACAATACCTGGAAGCTTGTCGACCGGCCAACTAATAAGGAAATCATTGGGCTAAAGTGGGTCTACAAAACCAAGCTTGATGATCAAGGCAATGTTGTCAAATACAAAGCACGACTTGTCGCAAAAGGGTACTCACAGATACCTGGACTGGATTTTGATGAAACGTTTGCCCCAGTGGTTTGAATGAGCACAATCAGGCTTGTTCTGGCTTTTGCCGTTCAATTTCAACTCCCAATTTTTCAACTCGACGTAAAATCTGCCTTCCTCAACGACACAATTGAAGAAGAAGTCTACGTCCATCAGCCACCAGGATATGAAACAGAAGAAAAGAATAAAGTTTACAAGTTATTTAAAGCCCTCTACAGCCTCAAACAGGCACCCCGTGCATGGAATTCCAACATTGATGCATATTTTTGCACTCAAAAGTTTCAGAAAAGTCCAAGTGAAGCATCCCTGTATATCAAGAAGGAAGAAGAAGAAATTATGCTAGTATGCCTCTACGTTGACGATCTCATCATCACCGGCACCTCTACAAAAATGATCCAGGAATTCAAACAAAACATGAAAGAACAGTATGAAATGACCGACCTTGGTCATCTGCAATACTTCCTAGGACTACAAATACAGTACATACCCAATCAAATGTTCATTTCTCAAACCAGGTATGTGGATGATATTCTCAAAAGGGCCTCTATGATAGAATGCAATCCTTGTGTTACTCCTATGGTGCCAGGAGAGAAATTGTCAAAGGGAGAAGAAGAAGAAAATGCAGATCCGGAATACTATCGCAGCATTGTTGGGTCCTTAATCTATCTCACAAACACTCGATCCGATATCGAGTTTGCTGTAAGTATGGTATCTTGCTTTGTGAACAAACCAAAGATCAAACACCTTATGGCTGTAAAAAGGATCCTTCGCTATCTTAAAGGAACCAGAAATTTTGGCCTCCTCTACCAACAAGAAGCAAACAACCAGCTGATAGGCTTCAGTGATTCCGACTGGGCCGGGTCCGTCGATGATCGAAAAAGCACGGGGGGATACATATTCACCCTAGGATCTAAACCCATCACCTGGACATCCAGAAAACAAAAGTCAGTAGCTCTATCTTCCACAGAGGCAGAATACGTCGCTCTATGCTCTGCCGCCTGTGAAGCCACTTGGCTAAAAAGAATGAAGAAGGAGATAGAAGATGAAGAAGAGGCAGTCCCCATTTTTTGTGATAACCAATCTACAATCGCTCTCACAAGAAATCCCGTATTTTATAACAAGAGCAAACACATTGATTTGCGATATCACTTTGTGAGAGAAAAGGTTGAAAATAAGGAGATCTCTACACCCTTTTGCCCCACGGAAGAACAACTCGCTGATATACTGACAAAGCCTCTGCCGCGGGCCCGATTTCTCCAATTAAGGGCTGCACTCAGAATCGTGGATGGCTCAAATTTGAGAAGGGGTGTTGGGAAACAAATCAGCGTCGTCAATGACATTACTGCTCCTGTTGGAAATACGCCATCTGCCACCAAATAACTATCTTATTAATGTTGTATTAATGCTGTATTAGCTCTATATAAAGAGCAATTTTTTCTGTAATCAAATCATGGAAAATATATGAAAAGCCTTGTTCTTCCCTTCCTATTCTCCCTGTTCCTCTCATATGCTTACTGATGTTCCTTTAGTTCGCTCGTAGGTAAATTTTTATTTTTATTTTTGTTTTAACTTTGGGCTCAATGATTTCATATTATGACAGTCAACTGTGAAATTGGTATATTGAATGACAAAATATCACAACAATATCTTGGAGCAGCACTAAGATTGTGTGGTTCAGATTTCTTTTTTAAGTGATGTAGCAGCAATGATCTACTTGAGAAAAAATTATCTACTTGGTTGAAAAATGATTCTTAGCAACATGTCATGATTAGACCCCCAAGACCGATGCCCACGACTGATGTCATCGCCCACAACCGACGTCAACACCCGTGTCAAATATAGCCCACACGATCAATGTCGCTCCAATGGCTAATGTTGTCCCCAACTACCAATGTCGTCTTCCACATCCAATGTCAAAAAAGTTGAGGCACCCACAACCAATATCGCTCCCAAGACAAATGTCCCCCCCCCCGACAAATGTCTCCCCCATGACAAATGACGCCCTCCAACAAATATTGCCCCCATGACAAATTTCGCACTCATGAAAAATGTCACTCCCATGGCAAGGAGAACAGTTTTGGGGATGCGGCGAGTCAGACAGGTGAGTGGGGAAGAAGGAACGTACCTCGCGTGAGGTTAGGCCATTAGTCGGAGGGGGAGAGTGGAGCGCACAGGGCCACATTCTCCTTAGGATTTAGCTAAAGGTTTCGGCGAGTGGGGCATTCGAGCCAACACTCACCCTCAGCCCCTGGGTGGTAGCGAGTACCAGCCTCATCAGGCACTCGCCACCCCAGGTGAGTGACAGCCTCTTGGACCACTCGCCTAGTAGTGTTTTTACCAGAATGTCCATGTTGGACTGTTAATATCCCCTCTAAACGACAGAGTTTCGCTATTGACAGATCAATTTGGGCTGTGTTTTGTAAAACCAAAAGGCAGGATTGCGCTATTGACAGACCAAGCTAAGAAAACTATAAATAGACCCTTAAGGGCACCTTTGGAGGGGATCAGTCTCTGGCTTTCTACCTCCTCTGGTTGGGGTTTTTTAGTTTCAAGAGCCCTCCAAGGTGCCCAACTCAGCTTTGTCTTAGGAGGGGAATATCTCTTAGATCTTCCGGATGTGTGGCGGGACCTCCTCGCTGTAGCTTGAGGTCTGTTCCTAATTCTAAGTCTGTGGCCAGAAATTCAGTTCTGGATAAGTAAGTGCAGATTACTCCCCTTTGGGTCTGAACACTCTCTGAGACCAGATAACGGTTTCAACATTTTCGAGCTGGCAGGGTGGGTAGACCTCTCGGGAGACAGGTTGAAAAAAATGTTTTGGAAATATGTCCCCGAGATAGTTCCACTGACCGGGCTCTCACTAGCCGGCATGGTGGGTAGACCTCTCGGGAGATAGTTGAAAAAAAGATATTTTGGAAAGATGTCCCCGAGATGGTTCCACTAACCGGCTCCCACTAGCCGGCAGGGTGGGTAGACCTCTCGGGAGACAGGTTGAAAAAAGTTGTTTTGGAAAGATGTCCCCGAGACGGTAAACCCTAAACCCAAAACCCTAAACCCTAAACCCTAAACCCTACTGACCGGGCTCTCACTAGCCGGCAGGGTGGGCAGACCTCTTGGTAGATAGGCTGAAAAAAGATGTTTTGGAAAGATATCCCTGAGACGGTTCCACTGACCGGGATATTATTGGTTATTGTATCCACAATAACCTAGATTTGTGTGGAGTCACTCTTGAACTAAGTTGAAATAATTATGTATTTGATATTATTCTTTAATTGAGTGCTTGCAGGTCATTATTACTAAGTGTAGACCAATGTCAGTTTACAATGAGTCACTAAACACATGACCATACAATGTAATTTATCATTGTGTGATCCATAGTGTTGAATCATTTGTAACCTCTCTATTGGGATGCACTTCATTTTCAAGTACTATAGCAATGGGAGAGAGGAAGGATTGTTGGTTTTCAACAAAGAATAATTAATTTTTTCAGAAAAAATTTCTATGTATTTCTCGAGAAGATGTAGTCTGTTTCTCGAGAAGTCTGAGTAAAGTTCTCGAGAAAGCAAAGTTGTTCTCGAGAAATCTTAAGACTTCTCGAAATATTCTCAAAAACATCTTTCAAGTCTTTTTCTCAAGAAAGCCCAGAAGAATTCTCGAGAAGCCAAGTTTAGTTCTCGAGAAAGCCAAACAGTTCTCGAGAAGTCAAATCTGTAAGACCCCTCTCCACTTACCAAAGAGGTAACCCGGTCTTATGCCCAGACACGCCGTCTTACGGTGGCACTAACTCACGGGTTAGTCGACACCGCAAGATGCTGATCCTGCTGGCGAGTATGATCATTCAACCAGTTTCAGCCAATCGAGAATAGAAGTAAAACAAGTATTAATAACTAACAAGTCCATAAAGATCACAGTATATATCATATATATATGAAAATGAAAGTACAACAGTAGTACACAATGAGTATAGATAGAGAAAAGGACTTATGCCCTGTACATATCCATCAAATCTCTCTCTTACAAAGTAAACTAAGCGGAAGTTAATCTATCATCAGTACACTCATCATCACCTGACGTCGGGATACAGCAATAGTAGTAAGTGGTATTAGCTCCTCAATTCCTGCCACCTCGTCCTACTGGTCGTGTTGGTGCTCTATCTCCTCAAGCTTCTAAAATGATACGGTCATAACTGACCGTTAGTCATAAAGACTAAGACATTTTCATCCTCGCCTCACCCCCGTGGCTCCTAGGTACTGAGCGGGAGGACGAAGCGGAGGACAACAAGGGGTATCAAAAATAAAGCAGGTGACAGTGGATCTAATCTATTATGGTTATATAGTAACAAGATATATCTCTACTATAGTAGTTCTATATAGTACAAGTAAAGTAAGTATGAACAGTACTAAAAAGAAGTGCGGTAAGTAAAGTAAGGAACGAAGCAAAAAGTAAACTATATACTGCTAAACTATAACATCCCTCAAATAATTAGACCCCTAGGAGTGGTTTTATCATGACTAGGTCATGACAAAATCATAAGAAGCTCAAAGGACCAAGTTAGCAAGGGCCAATGTGAAGATCACCTTGGTCTGCCTATAACACAGCCTTACCACCAGACTTAGGGTTTGAACTTAAGGCTTCAACTTGACTTCATGACCCCACCACAACACCCCTAACCCGTTGGGTGGTCCATAAGGTCACTAAGGACCCATTGGGGGCAATCAAAGTGGTCGAGTTGATCTAAGTCCACCCTAACCCTAAATGGGTCAAACTGTCCTACTTAGGGTCAATTGAACTTCCCTTAGCTAAGTGGACCCCACACATGCCTTCCTAACCCTAAAGTGAGGTCAATGGGTCACTAAGGACCCATTGGGGTCAACCCAAGTGGCTAAGTTGACCCAAGTCAACCCTATCCCTAAAGTAGTCAAAGTGCCCTAACTAAGGGGCAAGTGACCTCCAAGGCGCCCAACCAACCATACCCAAGCCTTCCTAGACCTTAGGCGAGACCAATGGGTCACCGAGAAACCATTGGGGTCAACCCAAATGGTAAAGTTGACCAAGGTCAACTCCACCCTAATATTAGGTCAAACTAGCTCAAATGGGTTAACCCAAGCTCAAGCCCATTCCCCCCCCCCCTTAGGCTAACCTTATTTCCATTAATAATATGGATTTAGTGGAGTGCCATTAGGATGGAGTAGTCATCAAAATCATCCTTTATGACTAGGAGAGAGAAAGCTCTATTTTTCCCTTTAATGGAGGAGAGAGAAAGTGAGAAAAGAGGTCATTCATGGCCAAGGAAGACCAAGGGCCTCTCCAATTGATTCCAAAGGCTGGATACATTCTCCCTCATCAGTTTTGAGGAGTTGAATAGCCATAGCCAGCCACCAAGGTGGCTGAAATTGATTTCTCCCATAAGGAAGAGAGAGAAAGAGGAGAGAGAAAGCCATTAATGGCCATGGAGAGATCAAGAGTTCCTCTCCTCACCTCCAAAGGCTTGATTCATCTTCCCCCATCAGTTCTGAGGAGATCAAGAGGTTTTCTAGGCTGTACAGTGGCTGCATTCACTGGATCCACCTTGGCCGAATTTCTCCTCTTGGGGCCATTAATGGCACTCATGTCTTGACCCTTCTCCTCCCCCTTTTGACTCTTTTAAAAGCTTCCCCAATGTTAGAGGAGATGTTTCCACCCTTTACCTGAAGGAGTCGAGCAAGTTGATAGTGTTGTTGTAGAGCACCAAAATGCTCCACCACCGGCCAGACGCACCACCACCACACTTGTCAGTAAACCCGATTACAGGTCCTACTCTACTCCGCTTTTCGCGAGCTAGATCCTTAGATCTTTTAGGAGAGAAATCGGGCTCAATTGAGCCCGATTGGGAGAGAAAAAAATTCAGAAATTTCCATGTTTTCAACCTAACGGGTTCGCCGGAAACCTCCCCTCCGGCGGCCGTGCCGCCGCCCGGCGATAGCCCCCACCTCAACGAAGGTGGTGGCGGTGGTGGTCGGCCGGGGAAGGGGATGGGTGTTCGGGAAATTAGATTGGAAGGTTCTCCAGGTCGGGTGAATCCTGGCTGTTGGCTGGAGGAAGAAGATGTCCAGGGATCATCCGATCTTCTTTAATATTCATGTAGTGATTGAATTAATTATTAAAAATACTTAGGATCCTCCTACAATAAAAGTGGTCTACATAAAAGTTGTAGCCCTATGAGTTTAGTTTATTTTAAAATTAATTTGGACCAATTTGGAGTTCAGTTCAGAGCACATCACTTATTTTGGTGAGGTCTATACCTAGGCTAGATCAAAGATTATTTTGAGTGCTCCCATCAATCCAGCCATCCAAATGGCTTGAAATTTCGGATGGGCGTCACTATTAACTATATATAGAATATATCCAAAAATCTTAATTTTTGGAAAATATTTTCCCAACGTTTTTGTAGAAATTTAATAATCTATGTATGAATTTTTTAAAGGGTGTAATGACCTCCAAACACTCCCAAATTTTGGTGAGTGGTACTTGGGGTCAATATAGGTCTCTGTATAAAATATCATCCCATTTGGAGATGATTTGTTTTGGAATTCAGTAGACCCTAGTCTTGGCCTTAAAGGGTTATTTAGGTCAAAATGTCCCTTGTGGGTATTGAGTGACCAAATCACCTCAATAGAGGTTGAAACTTGGGTCACTGATTTGTTATGACATTAAACTCTCTCACATGGAGTTTGGGATGGATTTAGGTAGATTTGCCCTAGGACCCTAGTTCAAACCCTAAGGTTGAACTTTGGGGATTTGTGAAGGGCATGGGGTGATATGCCCTTGGATGGACTTGGTGTTTAGTTCATGTGATCCTAGGGTGGTGAAATGCTCTAGGAAGGAATTTGGTGACATTTAGACTTAGGCACACAACTTAAACCAATTAGGTATAGTTTAGGCCTATACCTATAATGAAAATTTTGAAGGGTCATATGATCTTGGATCTTCATGAGATTTTGATAGGAGTAATTTTATAGTTCTATTGATTTCTAAAATTTATTATAGGATGTTTAGAAAATATTAGCCCGTACTTATAGTTACAACATTCAACTTGCCCCATGTGATGATTTTGAAGTAATCATGGTTAGATTAACTTAGAATGCAATAAACTCTGGCAAGGTTAATTAAATATCATTTAGAGACAATAGTAAATTATTTGGATCATTTGGGCATTTGATGAGTCCTATTTATATAGTGATTTTCGGACTCATCTGGGCTAGTTTTCGTACGCAAGCACTTCACTTTTAGTTCGTTATCGTTTATATTTCATCTTGTCTTCATTTCCATAGGAAGTGCACATTTAGGCCCGTGGTTGTGTAGTTTTGTGCTTTTATAGTTTGTACTCCTTTTTGTGATTGTCTGGAATGTCAGCACATATCAGTGTTGGTACAGGGGCCGTGTGCATATTTTGGGACTTTTTGGAAACAGGTATACTGCACACGATCATAGGATATAATGCACATGACCACTGGTCGTGCTCCCCTGCTCGTGCGCACTGTTCTCCGTTTTTCCAATTTCTGCCTGGGATAATCGCACGACCACTGGACACAGTGCGCACGACCATCGGTCGTGCGCCACTGATCGTGTGCATTAATTCTACTTTTCTTGGAGTTGTGTCTAGGCTAATCGCACGACCATTGGACATAGTGTGCATGAGTACTAGTCGTGCGCCATCGCTCGTGCACATTACCCCAGTTTTTCTCTTAATTCTGCCTTGCCAATACGCACGATCACTAGCCATAGTGTGCACGACCACTGGTCGTGCGCCCATGATCGTGCGTATTGTTCAATTCTTCTTTCTATAAATAGCGCAGGTCTCGCCCTAATTCGGGATCGCTCGCCATTTTCCGCCGTTTCTCGCCTCCGACGAAGGGTTCCACCGTTCCCCTTCATCTTCCACCCTAGGGAGGGGCTCCGGGCAAGCTTTCACTGCCAAATCAAAGCTGGAGCATCCTCTCGGTCTCCTCCTTCATCCTAGGCTTCAAGCAGAGTTTTGACCTAGCTTTCTCCATCAAGCTAGGAGAAGTTGTGCCATCCTCCCCTGGCTCATGACACGAAGAAGACGGGTCCATTGGGAGTGAGTGACAGCCTTCTCTACCACGGAAGCAGTTGAGGACCGAGCTAGGATGAAGATTGATAACGCGATGAATCCTACCGTGAATCCTCAGCAAGACTTCAGATCTGGTCGATTTCGCACACCTTTTCTTATCTTGTTGTTGATAGTTTAGTTGTTCTCTTTATAATTGATGAAGTGTGCTTATTGTAATATACATTTATATTTAATCATGTCTATGTGATTGTATGTATTCGTTATCTGCTCGAGGTGCGCCTATTTACCCATCCGTCATCCATCCATTCTTTCCGTTCTAGCAGTTGCTAGAAGCGTGCGTTGCGAAGAGGTGCTCTCGACCCTCATTCCGCAAGCCTACTCGTCCATCCGCCCTGCGATTCGGTGCATAGCGGCCTGACTAGTCTTCCATCCCGCCTGACGAAGCATCGCATAGTGGCGTTGCATAGGAGTAGTTGATAGATTTTTACTTTCTTTTATCGCAATATCAAAACCCCCATCATTATAGCCGACCTAAGGACTTCAATCTTAAGTCCTCCTAGAATTTTACTCCACCTTACTGTGTTCCTTGAGAGATCGATACTTGGGAAAACTCGCCCATTTTATATTACTTGTGCAACCGGTGCACTTGTCGTCACATTCGCATCAGCATTCCCTCTAAGTACTTCATGTGTAAAGTAAACTAGTGCACTATATTTTGATAAATAGATAATAAATATTATATCTTGCTGGAAAATTATGTTACTTGGCCAGAGAATCTTTTAGGGAATAATAAAGCCTATAAAATTTATACATGTCATTTGGAAGAGTTTAAAAGATTGTTCTTCTCAAAGTGCACTTTAATGGAATTATTTGAAGTATTTTTCTATATAGCTCACTGACCTTGGAATTGAATGAAACTTAGTCAGTAGAGTTTCATGATTATTAAAAGACTCTGGTAATTTTTATATGATTTTTGGACAATGATTTATGGTACTCCCTTCATTAACCTTATTTACTTGAATTGTCTTGAATTAATTATTTAGAGGATAATACATTTATGAAAATCTGTGAAATTTTGTATTCACTGATACTTTGCTACAATGTAGTGTTCATAATTTTTGGGTGGCCATAACTTAAGGAAAACTAATACTTCATGTTCAAAATTACCCGTGGCCTAGATTTCGGGAAAATTAAATAAATGCTAAATTAATTAGGAAAATTACAAGTCTCTAGATTTAGACTAAGTATGTCATGATAGATCCTTATTAATTATCTTACCACTTTTGGATGAAAATTTGGAGTACTTCCTATCATGTACATCATATAGTTTAGATTGGACTGCATATAGTAAAACGGCAGAAATTACAATAACATGTGGAATGGATATAGAGAGATGGGGTTAATAGTTTACTGGTTGGGTAAGGTGAAAAAGAGAGCTTCATTAGGAGTCATGATGAGGAGAATGTTGGGTTGACTAGTGAAGTGGTGCTCGGGATCGACGAAGGATCGTCATTCCTTTGGAGAAAGAAAGAGTCAAAATACACTAGGGTTAGATCCTGTATAATATTAAAAGGGGGAATCGGGAATTTGGTAATAACCAATAATTATAAGTGCCTTGCGAAAGGGAACGATGGGCTTCAGCTATCATCATAGTTCCTAGTGCCCTTTGAGAACCCTTCACCGGGTATGCCGGGGGCAGTCCTGGGCTAACCTAAACCGTAAGAATAATCAATGTTTAAGAGTAACTAGTATAACAAGGATTACACTTACACTCACACTCCCCGGTGTTGTGGGATTTAGGTTGGGTCTCGCGAGCGGTAGGCTCGGTGGTTTTAGTGATGAGTAGGTTAGCCCAGCGAGCCGATGGCTCGGTAGATAATTGTGACAGATGGGATAGTCCGGGGAGCTTAGGCTCGGTGGGAGAATATAATACTTTTGCATGTGCATAAGATAAAAGGTGGTGGGTCTTCGGTATTGGACTGTCGTTCACACCGACATCGATACGCTGACTCGGCGGGTGTGGTTTACACATAGCCAAAGGAAGTCTGGTGGATATGGCCAGCATTAGTATATGGTGACTCTAGGTTGTGTCTTTCCAGAGGTGTACGTAAGGGCTAGGCCTGGTAGTGTAGATACCCTCCTAGGAGTGAGGGGCCCGACCCACTGTCTCCATTTTCCACTATGGAGGTTCCTGCAAGTGAAGCTAGCTACCCAAATGGGTGGAACTAAAGGTCCATGCGCATAGAGTCGTGTGTGTGTTGCACTTGCATAAATCATGAAATAACGTAGCACTACACTCATACTTACATATAAACCTAACACCCCATCGTATAAAACAGTATGGGACTTTTTATACGATGGGAGCCTTGCAAAAGACCCATTAACTTATAAGTTTGTATGGACATTCATATAAGTTAAGGTTACATATTTCTTAGTTTACCTTTTATATACTTATTACTTATCTACTTGTTTATACTATTTGCTTACTTATATTTGCTGTGGCTTTATACTCATGATAGACTAGTTCTGCCGTTACCTACTTTCTTTGTACTCTCCACCTTCTTTACCTTCCCTTTCCTTCTCCCCGCTCGGTGCCTAGGAGCCATGAGGGAGGGGTGGGGGATGATAGGACTTAGTCTTTTGACTAACGGTCGACGACCACAACATTTCAAGGACTCCGGATGGGATACAAGGAGCAGCAGCAGGGGATATAACATCAACGGAGTACGGTGCTCATGGAGGTGGGCCAGTCTAGCACAGGAGCATCGGCTACTGGCTCTATGAGTGATTAGTTTACTTAGCTTCCGCGAGAGTTTGTAGTGAGGATTGATGTATCAGGCTTGAGCCCGTTTATATTTCTTTGTACTGTTTTACTTCAGTACTTTTATTATCTTGTGGACTTATCATGATTTCATATAATATGTGATTGTGGACTTAGTTTTATCTGATTGTGTATAAGCTTCTTTCTCTTTAGTGATCGTAAAGGCCGGTAGGATCGACGTTTTGTAATGGCGACCTTCTCGAGTGTCGGTGTCACCGCAAAATGGCGATTCTGGGCATAAGACCCCGGTGGTTTAAAAAATGGGGTCTTACATAAATACCATCATAGAAGTACCTTAACTTATATGAATGTCCATACAAACTTATAAGTTAAGGTTTCACAAATGTAACTTATCATATAAATGAGACCATACTAATTTATATAATAAGGATCTATGGTGCGTATGACGTAAATATGTAAGTATTTTATGCATGCGGTTATGATTCATATAAGTACAACTCACGCACATGACTCTGTGATCACGGATCTTTAGATCTCGCTTTTTGGAGCTAGCAGCACTCTATGGTACCATTATTGTGGCTACGACATCGGCAGAATGGGCGCTTACGCTTCTTAGGAGGTTATACACACTACCAGGCCCAGACCATTCGTATGCCTTTGTACACATCCTAGGTGCACTCTAGAGTCTATGCGTACTAATGCTGGCCAACTGCAAGACTTCCTTGGTCGGGTGTGCATTTTTGGGGATCGTCCTCCAGACCACGCTATAAAATAACCCACTTGCCCCATAAACCCTCACACCTCACCAGAGTCACCGTACTGCCATCTGTGTGAGGATTGGCCCTGTACTGCATGACCCGCCACTAGCTATTTATATGCACATGCAAATTATATCAAACCCGAGCCTCCAGCTCGCAGGACCAAACCCGTACTAATGTCATATTCCTGAGCCTCCAGCTCATAAGACCAACCCTTCCTGAAATAAACCTCTCGAGCTTTTAGCTCGTAGGACCAACCTGTCCTGATATCAAACTCTTGAGCCTCCAGCTCGTAGGACTAACTGTCCTGAAACCCCCCCAACCCTTTACGGGTGAGATTGTCACATCATTCTCTTAATCCTGAATCCCTCCAACCCTTCAAGGGTGATATTGTCACATCATTCTCTTAACCTATTAGACTACTCTTGTCTAATGCTTATTATACCTAGCAACTTAGGGTTAGTCCTTGGACTGCCCAGGGCATGCTCGGTGAAGGGATCTCGGGGGCACTATGAACTACGATGGGCTAAAGCCCAAAGCTCCCTTTCTCAAGGGCACTTACTCTTATTAGTGTTTACCCATTATTCATACCCAACTCTCATTATTACTCTGATGTGAACCTAATAACTTAAGGTATTATTGGGAGAGCGGCGGTCTTCCGCCGGTCTCTTTTCTAGTTATTCTCCTTGGGGTTTTGCACTATAAATCTCGTTACTAAGTAGTGACTTACTTGATGCCAACCAGGGTTTCAACTTTCCAATTAAATTATCTTTCTAACCACTTTTCATATCCCCTCGTGGGTCCTTGTGTTATATCCTACTTTTGTTATACGCAGCCCACGACCTAACATTTACCCATATGATATGACTTCCAAATCCCTTTGGCCCAATGCCCCTAATTAATAATCATGTGTTGGTATGGTGTATGATGTTGACCATTTAGGATTTCACCATTTTTCTAAGTAATCAAGACCCTAAATTAAATCTTTTAATTAAGTGACCTAAGTCACTTTGTGCATGATGTACTACATCCAATGATCCCATAAGACTAAGAAATTTTCCTGATGTTCAACTAGGTTAAATATGACTGCCTACCAAGGATCATAAATTTTCCATTTAAATTTCTATATATTCTCTAATAAAGATTAAAACCATAATTAATCTATTTTCCAAATGAAGTACTTCAACTATCCAACAAAAAGTTCTTAGAAAATTATTGGAGATCAATATTGATATAATAACACAAAATACATAATTTCATGATCCTATCCAGTGATTTGAATTAACAAAATTCCATAATAATGATATTATCAAAATGCCACTACTTGAGTTTTTAACATACAAATTCACCCATAAATTTTAAAATAATTATGTTGGGTACATTGGAAAATGTGTACCAGATTTGGAGAAGCCTCACCTCACTCAATGATATACATCAATGTGTATTTGATGGTATGTTGAGTTTATATGTGCAGGTTAAAGAAATGCAGGAAAATATTCTAAGTACAAGTGTCGACACCAGAAGCCAGGATGTGTCGACACCAAAAGAAGAATTGTGTCGACACACAGGACTTGTGTCGACACACAGAAATTGTGTCGACACCAGATGCCAGATTGTGTCGACACCTGAAGAGGAATTATGTCGACACACAGGACTTTTGTCGACACGTAGAAATTCTATCGACAGCAACTGTGTCGACACACAGAAATTGTGTCGACACACACAAAGAATTCAGTCTACATCAACTTTATCGAGACTAAAAGAAATTATGTCAACATACAGGACTTGTGTTAACACATTCTACAGAAGCTGTGTCGAGAAGATAAAGAAGAGCAATGTCGACATTGTGGGAGATGTGTCGACACCATCAGGAATTGTATCGACACATGAACTATTTGTGTCGACACATATGAAGAGTTGTCACGACGCTTTACTGCTGAGATAGAAGTTCAAGGAGGAGTCAGTTGTCAAGACAAAAGATCTGACAGCTGTCATAAGAAACAAAGCTGACACATCTGTCAGAGCTGTCAGAAGGCCGTTATAAACCGGATCAGCCGGTAACCTTGGATTGATTCTATATATAGACCTATTCTATCACAATCAATAGAGACACAGAAAAGATACAGAATAATACTAATATAGAACAAGTGAGGGGGATCAAGAGTCAATCCCAGAATAAGGCAGATCCTGAAGAGTCATTAAGAAAAATTCAGATCAGATTCTGAATTCAAGAAGGAAACTGGATTGAAGATCAACTCCAACTCTAATTGAAGATCAACCTTACTTGGTATAAATTCAAGAAGCTTTGGAGAAGCTAAGACAGGTTGGATCTAAAGTAATCAGTTCTATCAAGAACTGAGCAAGAAGCATTCACCCTATTCTCTTTCTATCAGGGTGAATATTTTATTATGTTAAACAATTAATTTCCTTGTAAGATCTTATTTTGATCTGAGTTGTATGCCTAAATTATAAAGACTGGGGTAGGGTTGTTGCCTGAGGTAGGATTTTTGGGAAGAATCTGAGGTATAGGATCTGATTGATCTGAGTTGTAGGCCTGGTGGTTAAGGCTGAGGTAGGGCTGTTGTCTGAGGTAGGAGTCTTGAGAAGATTCGGAGTTGTAGGACTTGAAATAGTCTTAGCTGTAGGAACCTATTGGGTTCAGAGTTGTAAGATCTGTGGATCTGAGATAGTGTAAGGAAGTTTGGCCGAATCCAGTACTCTGCTGGATAGGTGAAGGGGGAGAGTGGACGTACCCATAAATTGGGGAACCACTATAAACCATTGTGTACTGTGCTATGAACTTGCTGTGATTGTTTGTGCTGTGATTATTTTACTATGTTTTAACATTGTTAATTGCCTAAGTTGATTAAAAGGATTTGAACCTATTCACCCCCTCCCTCTAGGTTTTTAGGGTCTTTCAATCTAATCTTTCAAGTGGTATCAGAGCGAGGTTAACTCAAATATATACCTAACAGTCTGAGTAGATCTCCAAGGAAATTAACTGATCAGCTAGAATGGGTTCAAGTGAAAATCAGAAGGAACTTGGATCCACGAAACTACCTATCTGCAAGAAAGATAATTTTGGCATTTGGAAAGAAAGGGTCAGATTGTTCATGGAAGCATATGATCCAAGAATTTACATCACAGTGTTGGAAGGTCCTTTCATTCCTATGAACATATCAATTCTTGATGCAAATCTCAAAACACCGAAGAGCTATTCTGAAATGACTAAGGAAGAGATCATTCTAGCTATCTTAGACAAGAGAGAACAAAACATAATTGTGAGTGCCATAGATTATTCTACATTTCAAAAACTAGTTCATTGCAAAACCTCAAAAGAGATGTGGGACACCTTGATTGTCTACATGGAAAGAACTGAAGAAGTTGGAGAGGATAGAAAGTCCATGCTGAATTAAGAATATGAGAGCCTCAGACAAGCCAAGTCAGATAGCATAGCAGAATGTTACAAGAAGTTCTTTAGAATTGTAAATGAGTTAATTACCTATAGAAGAGTTTTTAGCACATATGAACTGAATGACAAGTTTCTCAGGTCACTAACTAAGGGCTGAGATACAAAAATATGTGCCATCAGAGAAGTGGTCAGGCTTGCTGATACACCTCCACCAACCCTATCTGGTAAACTATTATCTTATGAGATGCAGCTCACTGCTAGAAAGGAGGAGGAGAAAAGCAATAGGTCTAAATACAAAGAAAGGTCAGTTGTCTTCAAGGCTGAAGCCACAAGAAAGTGCAGGAGAAAGTCACCTTCTCCTCCCAAGTAAATTACTGAAGTTGAAACAGAAGACACTGACATCCATACTTCAGACAACCACAATTATGATGAGGACTTTGCTGTCTTTACAAGGAAGTTTCAAAGGTTCATGAAGAAGAAGAAATGGAGAACCAAGCCATCTTCATCTTCCTCCAAGGATGACTATTACAAGAAGAAGAAGACTTCTAAGGATGATAGGTATGGCTCTAATCCTAGTAAACAAACTTCTTCTAAAATTGTTTGCTATTATTGCAACAGGCCAGGACATGTCATAGCTGAATGTCCTGATAAAAGAAAGGAGTCTAAGGACAAACAGAAGCATACGAATAAGGGCAAGAAAGAGAGATCGCTTGTTGCCCAGAAGCAGAAGAGTTGGATTGACTCTTCATCTTCAGAATCTGGAGAAGGGGATGAAGCAGAAGCCTATATTGGATTGTTCTCTACAAAAGAGGATCCTGTTGAATCTAAATTCTTGCAAATGCTAGATTCTATCAATGGATGTGAAGAATATTATTGTAGAGGGCTGATGGCTCTATCTGAGGAAGATCAATGCCAGGATTAGCTTGGTCCTAGTAAGGTATACAATCCATACTTAGCTTCTGAGTATTATACTGGATCAGAATCAGAAGCATCTGCATCAAGAGATGTGGATGGTTCTAAATCTAAAGGGGATGTTCATCAATTAATTGATGAGTATGGTGGTCTGTTGCAAGCCCTTAAGAGAAGCAGATTCGTTGTCAAGAAGCAGGCTGAGGAAATTGAATCTCTCAAGCTCGCTACATCAGATTCAGCAAAGATGCTGAATTTGATATTGAATGAGGTTACCAAACTGAAAAACATAACTGTTGTTCAGATGGGTACAATCACTTTCAAGAATGATCACATCAAGAGTCTGGAGATAAGACTTAAGAGAGAGAAGGATCTTGTAGCCAAGTTATCTAAGCCAAAGTATGTCTTACCTATAATTGATAACTTCATCACTCAGAAAGGTACGACAGGTCTAGGCTTTAAGGGAAGAACTAGGGTAGCTAATTCTCATAGAAAAGGCAAAGCCCAAGTTCAGCCACAAGCCTTCAAACCCTCTATTTCTTTTAGGAAAGTGATGAAACCTACTAACAGGTATAATCATTATATCACTCATTGATACTGTAAGTATGGTGATCTGAATGGCAAAGGAGCAAATGCTGATAGGGCAGCCCATGAGCAAACACACCATGTTCTTCAGGAGTCATCTGTGTTTGCTGCTCCAACACCTGCACTTAAAAGAACTGCTGACAGCAGTATTGTTAAGCATGGACTTAAGAAAAGGTACAACATATTTGAGTGCTGGTGTTGTGGCAAGGTTGGCCACTTTGCCATTGATTGTTGGGTCAATGCTAGTACTCAACATAAGGCCATCTTACCTATCAGAAAGGCTGCAGGTAAGCATGTCAAATATCAGGCTAACCTTAACCTAGGACCCAATAATAATTGGGGTTCTAAGGAATGGTAATTTTATGCAGGTGAGTCCAAGTGGCCATACCCCTATATGGTACTTGGACAGTGGATGTTCCAGGCACATGACTGGAATAAGAAGGATGCTGAAGGATTACTCCCCTATAGAAGATGGACCCAAAGTGATCTTTGGTGGATCTGAAAGGGAGCAATCAAAGGGTTTGGTAACATTTCTTGTAACTCTATTACTATCACTCAAGTAGCTTATGTGAAAGGTCTGAAACATAACCTAATTAGCATAAGTCAACTTAGTGATCTTTGTTATGACACTTCTTTTCCTCAAGAGTGTGTGCCAAATAAGTAGGTCAAGTGATCAAGAGATCATTCTGATAGGAACTAGAAATGGAAATGTCTATTATCTTAACCTTGATTGTGAGAATAAGTTCTCACATATCTGTCTAGTTACAGATAAGAAAGCACCATATTGTGTCCAGTGGCACAAGAGGCTAGCTCACCTGAACTACAAGTCAATAGACCAACATTTTAGTATGGAGTTAGTGAGGAATAGTCCTCAGGTTAAGTGCATTAAAGAGGGTGTATGTTCAGCTTGCCAAAAGGGTAAATAGACCAAGACCTCTTTCCATGGACATGATACCAAAGATTCTGTAAGATGTTTATACCTCTTGCATATGGATCTATTTGGTCTTATTCCAGTTCATAGTCTAGGTAGGAAAGTCTACATATTTGTGGTTATGGATGACTATTCTAGATTTACATGGGTTTTCTTCTTGAGGCAGAAATCTGAAACCCCAACTGTTTTTCAGAATTTTGTTAGACAAATTCATTATGAATTTAACAATTCAGTGGTCAAAATCAGAAGTGACCATGGGACTGAATTTCAGTCTGAACATATGACAAAGTTCTGTGAAGGATTTTGGATTCATCAGGAGTTTTCCTCACCTAGAACTCCCCAGCAAAATGGGGTTGCTGAAAGAAAGAATAGGACTCTTATTGAGGCAAGTAGAACACTACTAAGTGACACTTCTCTCCCTGAATACTTCTGAGCTGAGGCAGTAAATACTGCATGTCATGTTCTCAATAGAGCTTCCATCAATAAGAGATATAATAAGACTCCCTATGAGATTATGAAAGGTAGAAAACCAAACATATCCTACTTTAGGATCTTTGGTAGCAAATGTTATGTTCTGAATAATGGCAAGCATTATCTAACCAAGTTTGCTGCTAAATCCCTAGAAGGGATATTTGTTGGGTACAATAATAATAGTAGAGCATACAGAATCTACAACTTGACTACACAAGTGGTAGAAGAAACTGTCCATGTAGTTTTTGATGAGTCTATGCTTATTAACTGTGAGTTGTCTAGTACTTCTGTTAGCCCTACAAGTTTGAAGAAAAAGATGGACAAACTTATAATTAGTCAAGACCAACCTGCAAGTCAGGATGAAGAAAATGATGGATGCTGTCCAGGGGGAGTACAAGACTCACTGAATGAAGATGAATACAATGGAGTTCATCTAGGTGAGTATAATGGCGAAGACCAAGAGGTGGACAGACTTCCTACAGCAAGAAGACATTTGAAGGACCATCCAGCACACCAAATCATTGATGATGCAAGTCATGGAGTTCAGACTAGAAGCAAGAGCATGAACACAGTTCTATGTTCAAGCTTCCTGTCCCAAATAGAACCTAAGAAATTTGAAGAGGCTATATAAGACACAAATTGGATTGATGCCATGCAGGAAGAGCTGAATCAATTCAGAAGATATAAAGTCTGGGAGTTGGTTCCTAAACCAAAGAATTACAATGTCATAGGGAATAAATAAATCTATAGGAACAAGTTAGATAAAAGTGACACTATAGTCAAGAATAAAGCCAGACTGGTAGAAAAAGGCTACAGGCAGGAAGAAGGAATAGACTTTGACCAGATATTTGCTCCAGTAGCAAGTTTAAAAGCAATAAGACTGTTCCTGGCTTATGCAGCTTATCAAGGGTTCAAAGTATTCTAAATGGATGTAAAGTCATCATTTTTGAGTGGTGACCTAAAAGAGGAAGTCTATGTTGAACAACCTTCAGGTTTTGTAGATCCTCTTTATCCAAATTATTTATATAGGCTTAAGAAAGCTCTATATGGATTGAAACAAGCCCAAGGGCTTGGTATGAAACACTGTCTGCCTTCCTCATTGAGAATAGATTCTCAAGAGGAAAAATTGACAAGACTCTATTCTTTAGGGAATCAAAAGGCAAGATTATCCTAGTTCATATATATATTGATGAAAATATCTTTGGATTAACTGAAAACAACCTTTGTAGAAAGTTTGGCAAACTTACGCAAGGGAAGTTTGAGATGAGCAGCATGGGTTAGCTGAAATTCTTCTTGGGACTCCAAGTTAGAAAGACTAATGATGGCTTGTCCATATCTCAGTCAAAGTTCACCAAGGAGTTAATTAAGAAATATGGCATAGAGTCAACCTCCGCCATGAAAACTCCAATGGGGTCAAGTATGCCTATAGGCAAAAATGAAGCAAGAAAACCTATTGATGAGTCTTTGTATAGAGGGATAATTGGCTCCCTACTTTACTTGACTGCTAGTAGACCTCACATCATGTATGCTACATGTGTCTGTGCTAGGTACCAAGCTTGCCCAAAGGAATCTCATTATTATCCTGTAAAGAGAATTTTGAGATATCTAAAGGGCACACCTAATCTAGGTCTTTGGTACCCTGAGAATAAAGATTTCTTGCTAACAGGTTTTTCAGATGTAGACTTTGCAGGCTGCAAAGAAGATAGGAATAGCACCACTGGAACATGTTAGTTCCTAGGTGGATGGTTGGTGTCATGGAGCAGCAAAAAGCAGACAAGTGTAGCTATTTCCATAGCTGAATCTGAGTATATAGCTGCATGCAGTTGCTGTGCACAGTTGTTGTGAATACAACATCAACTTGAAGACTATGACATCAAGGTAAGTAGAATTCCATTATATTGTGATTCTACTAGTGCTATTTCTATAGCTAGAAATTCCTATTTCACATCGCAGAACTAAGCATACAGAAATCAAGTTTCACTTCATCAGAGAACATGTTAAAAAATAAGACATAAGTCTAGAATTTGTCAACACTAATAATCAAGTAGCTAATATTTTTACAAAACCCTTGGATGAAAATAAATTCAATCATTTTAAAATTGAATTAAGTATGTTGAACCTAGAATGAGATATTTAGTCAGGACAAAACTTCCTCAAGAAATTTGGCTAAGTTAGAAAGTTTGTGTCGACACAAGCTAACTGTGTCGACACTATCAGCAGGTTGTGTCGACAAAGAAACAGACTGTGTCGACACAGAAGTAAAATCTGTGTCGATAGACAAAGTTTGTGTCGACACAACTCTGTCGAGACCATGTATTAGAAGATTTTTGTGTCGACACATAAAAAGTATGTCGACACTTACAGTGTTCTGTCAAGACTTCAGTAGTCTCTGTCGACACATGCAAAAGTATGTTTACACATAGACATGTCGACTTCAACAAAGTTTTGTCGAGACCTAGGTCATCTATGTCGACACATGTAAAGTTTTGTCGACTAGGTTATTCCTAAGTTAGTGCGTCGTTTGACCTACCCTTTACAAGCAGACTATAAATTGGAGAAGACAAAATCTGGTTGACTGTGCTTTCAGAACTCTCGACTCTAGACTTTGTGTCGACAAGAAAATCTTCCGTCGTCTCTCTTCTCTTTTGTTCACCAATGACGCCTCAATAGGAAGACAAGATCAATGAAGGATATGAACTAGTACGTAAGGCATTCGAGACTGCCTCGCCAGACGTCAAGGGGGTGATTACCCTAATCGCAGAAAATGGATTGGAATACTTGGTCTCTGAACCTAGAAGGATATGGAAGAAAAAGGTTATTGAATTTTACTCTCCTACAACAATGGATTCTCAAGGAAAGAAGTTGAAGTCCACTGTAAATGGTTCTATAGTACAACTCTCCTAGAAGAATATTAGAATGTTACTTCAGCTTCCAAAGGTTAAGGAAGAAGAAGATATCACATCTTCCATGACAAGGGATGCACTCCAATGGTGTGGGCTAGATCCCAATACCAAAATTGGTTCTTCAATGACCAGAAATGGGATGAATTCCCAAGGTAAATTCCTGTCAGAAATAATAGGCAAAGTTATTCTCTGCAAAACAGGAGGACATGATAAGATCTCTGCCTACATGTTCAAAATCATGACCAGAGTTATCTTCCAAGTGAAAATAGACTAGTCAACTGTAATTTTTTACAAGATCAAAGAGAGTACTAAGAAGCCCAATCTGGGAAGGATATTTAGTTTGAAACTGGCTGCCACCATACCAGAGGTGATGAATCAAACTTCAGGAACCAAGATAAATTACATGAGAAGAATGGATTTGAGAATACTATCCAAGTGGGATAGGGTTTTGACCAAAGATGATTCTACACCACTGAAACCAGTGAAGAAACATAAGAAAAAGAAAACTTCCACCCAGGAAGCAAAATCTTCCAGTGATTCTGAAGAGCAGGTTGTCTTCAGCTCGGATGAAGAATAATAAAGAAAATCACCTACACAATAATTAGCTAAAGAAGCTCAAGCCCAAGGTGAGGGCATTCAAACCAATGAGGTGGTATTGTCTCTAGGGGAGAAAACAATGAAACTTCAGTTGTTCAAGACCCTGAACAATCACAGCTGCCTGCCCAAGAAGGAGTTATTGCTAAAGTTGCATTAGATAGTGAACATGCAATTGACACAGTCATGGAGATACTTTCTAACATCAACAATGCTGCAACCATTATCCCAGAAAATGAAGCACTGGATGTGCACATGTCTGAGGGCATTGATGTCTAGGAAGAGCCACCTGTTGAGAAGGAGAAAGCTATACCTCCAGTTCTGATGCAACAAGAGGTAACTCTGGAAGAGTTATTTCCTGACATACAAGGCAAAGGATTGAGGGGTAGCTTCCAAACATTCCCTCTAGTCTTAAAGATACTGTGAATATAAATAGTTCATCTAATTCTTCTGAGGATGAAGAAGCCAGCAAGGCAAAGAAGAGAAAATTGGTGGCACTCAGGAAGAAGAGTACAGGATATAAGAAGGCCTAACAAACTATCCCTCCAACATCTACTTCAGGACTAGACTTCAGTTCACTTCTGGTGCAATTATAACTGAAACTGGATGACCAAAGACTCGTTATGGAAAAAATATGTTGATGAAAGTAATAAAGAATTGCAGTTTCAATTAGCTCAAGATATAAAGTCAATCAGATTTGAGGTAAATCTGAACAAAAAGGAAATGACAGATTGCTTCCACAAGGGAGGCAATGCTGTGGCATTCTTGGCTAAGCAACAACAGCAAATGAAAGCTGAAATAGATGATATAGTTGTGAAGCAAGGGTATGTCCTTGAAAATCAAATTAGAATGAATGGCAATCTCCAAGATTCACATGTTGCAATTTTAACAAAGATTGAAAATATTAAAACTGCTGTCAAGGATGAAGTATCCAAGCAAATTAAAGAAGATCTAGCTACTGTTCAAACTGCAATTCAAGCTTCAAAAAATACTATTTCTGATCAATTGAAGAAGTTCAGGACATATTAAAAAGAGGGTATAGAATATCTTGCATATCAAGTCAAATTTCAAAAGGATGATCTGGGAGATCATGTAGAAAGAGAAGTCATAAAAGGGGAGAGAGTGTTTGTCAAAGCAAGCTTTGATCATGCTAAATGAGTATCAAATTCCATCAGAGCAACTCTTGGATATCCACCCCTTTGTGATGAGGATAATACTGCTAAGTCAGGACTTAAAATTGATTATCAAGAAAGGGTTCAGCAGGAAGTTGCACAAGTCATCTATCCTCCAAATGATTTTGAAGAAGTACAACAAGCAGTACATCATATGTATAGCCCTCCACAGGAGGCTCATAATATTTTTATTGAAAAAGTTGAAATGTCTGATGCTGCTAAGGATGTTCACCAAGAAAAGATTCAGAGAACAGGCAAAATTTAAGCCTGATTTTGAGCAATGGAGTCCAACCTTCAGAAATATCATTCTTACTGTATGGAAAGCTGTAAAAGACAATATACATGATAGAGGCAAATGTACTCTGAACATGAATGGAGAAAGTATCAGAAGAGGCAAGATGCCATATATCAGCTCAAAAAGGATATCAAAGCTAGAAAGTTACCTGCTAACTCTGTGGATCCTAGCAAGTACTTTCCAAAGCCTTTTCATTACTTTGAAAGACAGAAGATTAAGGCTGAAGAGCTCAGAAAGAAAGATTAGAAAGTGAAGAAGCCAGTTGATGACACAGAATCAAATGTGCAAGCTAAGATTCAGTCTGGCAAAGGAATAGTTATCAAGGAGCCTGATCAATCTTAATGATAGATAGGCTAGTCTTAGAACTATGTAAATTTTGTTCTAAACAATCTTATAAATCAAAAACTTATTCCCGATTAATGAATGATATCATATTCTGTGATGATAATAAATGTTATTCCTTGCTATTTCTATTTATGAGTTACCCTGCCTATGAAATGATAATATACATCTTTGTTTTATTATAAGTGGTGTATATCATTGAATAAGGGTTATGACTTCTCCAAATGGCGGGAGATTGTTGGGTACATTGGAAAATGTATACCAGATTTGGAGAAGCCTCACCTAACTCAATGATATACATCAAGGTGTATTTGATGGTATGTTGAGTTTGTAGGTGCAGTTTAAAAAAATGAAGAAAAATATTCTAAGTACAAGTGTCGACACCAGAAGCCAGGATGTGTCGACACCAAAAGAAGAATTGTGTCCACACATAGGACTTGTGTCGACACAGAAAAATTATATCGACACCAGATGCCAGATTGTGTCGACACCAGAAGAGGAATTGTGTCGACACACAGGACTTGTGTCGACACACAGAAATTCTGTCGAAAGCAACTGTGTCGACACACAGGACTTGAATCGACACACGCAAAGAATTCAGTCTACATCAAAATTTTTGAGACTAAAAGAAACTGTGTCGACACACATGAATTGTGTCGACACATTCTACAGAAGCTGTGTCGAGAAGATAAAGAAGGGTTGTGTCGACATTGTGGGAGCTGTGTCGACATCATCAGAAATTGTGTCGACACATGAACTATTTATGTTGACACATATGAAGAGTTGTCTCGATGCTTTTTTGCTGAGATAGAAGTTCAAGGAGGAGTTAGTTGTCAAGACTCAAGATCTGACAGCTATCATAAGTAACAAAGCTGACACATCTGTCAGAGCTGTCAGAAAGCCGTTATAAACCGGATCAGTCGGTAACCTTGGATGGATTCAATTTATAAACATATTCTATCACAATCAATAGAGACACAAAAAGATACAGAAGATTACAAAACAATACTAATATAAAACAAGTGAGGGGGATCAAGATTCAATCCCAGAAGAAGGCAGATCCTGATGAGTCTGCAAGAAAAATTCAGATCAGATTCTGAATTCAAGAAGGAAACTGGATTGAAGATCAACTCCAACTCCAATTGAAGATCAACCTTACTTGGTACAAATTCAAGAAGCTTTGGAGAAGCTAAGACAGGTTGGATCTAAAGTAATCAGTTCTATCAAGAATTGATCAAGAAGTATTCACCCTATTCTTTTTCTATCAGGGTGAATATTTTATTATATTAAACAATTAGTTTCCTTGTAAGATCTTATTTAGATCTGGGTTATAAGCCTAAATTATAAAGGTTGAGGTAGGGCTGTTGCCTGAGGTAGGATTCTTGGGAAGAATCTGAGGTATATGATCTAATTGATCTTAGTTGTAGGCCTGGTGGTTAAGGCTAAGGTAGGGTTGTCGCCTGAGGTAGGAGTCTTGAGAAGATTCTGAGGTGTAGGACTTAAAAAAGTCTGAGCTGTAGGAACTTGTTGGGTTCTGAGTTGTAAGATCTGTGGATCTAAGATAGTGGAAGGAAGTTTGGCCAAATCCAGTACTCTGCTGGATAGGTGAAGGGGGAGAGTGGATGTACCCATAAATTTGGAAACCACTATAAAACATTATGTACTGTGCTGTGAACTTGCTGTGATTATTTGTGCTGTGATTATTTTACTATGCTTTAACATTGTTAATTGCCTAAGGTTATCAAAAGGATTTGAACCTATTCACCCCCTCTAGGTGTTTAGGGTCTATCAACCTGATCTTTCAAATTACACTGGGTTCTAATCACAGAATTAAGATGCTATGAATTTTCCCATAATTTTCCAGCAATAATTTCTTTTATTTTTAATTAATTTCCAAAAAAGGGCAATAAAGTAATTCTACTAAAAACTCAAATTAAAGCTTCCAAACAAGCTTATAAAATTTTCCAGAGGTGTATGATGGCCTACTAGGGCTTGTGATAGAGTTTTAGAATTTATAAAAGCAATTGGCTCTATTTTCAAATTTTATTTCCAAATAGACATAATTTCCAATAATTTCATTTAATGGGATTTTTTATCCCAAAAACCTAATCCTTCTTATGGGAGGTGTAATTCATCCTTATAAGCCTCTGTACAGAGTTTCATGGACATGCATTGGGCTAAATGGGCAAAATTCCCATTTTCCCATTTATATTATAGGCACATCAAATTCCAATATACCTTCATCATGTATGTTGTATTTACCAAACATGCAGAGGTCAAAATGGCCTAAAAGTTTTACCATAGTCATCTAATGACCCAATGTCCATGCCGCCCAAATTTGGGGGCATTTGAAGTTGTAGATCTCCAAAAATTCAATTAATTTAATAAATGATATTTCTCCAAAAACTATGGAAAACTACTTTCCAAAAATTCCCATTTTTGGTCAGTACCTAATTATGACTTAATCACATGCATGACCAAAATATCAGGTCATGTGGACTTATGGTTTGGCTTGGGCACTTATTTAAAGATCTATCCTAGTGTAGGACCAGTCTTGGTAGAATTGCCCTACAGGGAGCTGTAGTGCTTCAAATTACAACTTTAGGGTTTTGTTTTAAAGGTAAGACCTAAGGCTACATTTTATATGTTGAACACATTTTCTGAATATACCTCTAAGATGCCTACAATTAGCCCGCAAGATACAGAATAAAGTGTGATAGATTACTAGGATTAATATATTTATATAGCACGAATCTCAAAGCACAAACGGAGTGCATCCGTTCATCTTCCTCCTCAAACAAAGGGCCGAGATTGCCCCGACTTGGAGACTCTTCAAACTTCATTTCCTGGCCACCCCTTGGCCTCCACGGCCGGTTACCACCACAACCACCTCCGTTGAGGTGGTGGCCATCGTTTGGCGGCGAAATGGTGGCCGTAAACCGCCTCTCCAGCGATCCCAAGCAAGCTCAAAAGCTTGAGATTTTCTCCCACACCTCACATGGATCCAAGCTCAATTGAGCTCAAAATCTCTCCTTATTGATCCAGAATGCTAGCACAGAGGGAGAGGAGGAGAAACAGACCTTGATTGGGTACCGACGACGGTTGGCCATGGGATTTTCATCTACGATGAGCTTGCTCCCGAACTTGTTCCTCCACCATTTTACTTGATCTAGCTATCGAATTCAACTCCTTCGGATCTTCTGAAGCTAATGAGAGGGTTGGTTTTGTCTGATATGGGCTGTATATAGAGACGCCATGATGGGGATTTAAGCCATGAGCTTTGGTTTCTCCTCCTTGGCTCCAAGTGGCATGAAATTGGGTTGGAAAGGCTGAGAATTGATGTGTGCCTTCAGATGTGGGCTTAGGAAGAGAGGAGGAGGGCCACATGGCCTCCATCCCAATTTCCATCTATTTTCTCTCTCCTTTACTTGGGTAAATTCCCAAAATACCTCCATGCATGCTACTACCCTCCAAAACAAGAGGGTAGGGGATATAAATGAGAACTTGGTCTAATCATGAGCCTTGGCTCATGGGCTTAGCCCATTAGAAATGAGCTTGGCTCTCATTTTCTCTCTTTAGGCCTTATGTTGACCAATTTGACTTTTAGGGTTGACTTGGTCAACTTGATGAGTGGGATGGCCCCACTTGATGGTCATGAACCCCATGTCATCACCTAATATGGGTTGGCCCATGACTCAAGGCCTTAGCCCATTAGGAATGAGCTTGGTCTTTAAATTTACTTAAATAGGACTAAGGTTGACCAAGTTGACTTTTAGGGTTGACCTGGTTAACTTAATGAGTGGGCTGACCCCACTTGATGATCATGAGCCCTATAACATCACCCAATATGGGTTGGACCATAATGATGTCCCACTTGGGCTAATTGGGTCTATAAGTGTGGGTTTAACAAAAATAGGGTTAGGGGCATAGTGGTGCGGTAAATTTGTACCTATGATTCCATTTTGGGCTAGTTTGACCCGATTTGACTTGAACCCTATAATGGGACCTATGTGAATCGACCCTAACTCCTTGGGTCAAACCTAGACTAACCCCATTCATTCACCACATGTCCTAACCTAGTCTAAGTCACGAGGTATAGTATGAAATGAGATGTTACAGGCATCCTCCCGGAGTGCTTATGCAAAATCAAGCAATCATAGGGCTCCAGGGGCACGAGTGGAGATTGCGGCACCGAGCTGGTGATTTGTGTGGAGGCAGGCAAAGCCCGCTTCTATGCTACTATAGGTCGCCCGGAGCATCAAACCCGGGCGAATCCCGGATGAAGGCGGGAGAAGCCCTCCTTGATGCAGCCGAAGGCAGCTCGAGAGTGCTTCTAGCACGGGCGTAGCACAGGCGAAGAAGCTTGTGTGTATGTGATTTGTGATTCCATCAAACTGGATTAACGGAACTTCAATTCTGTGGATGATACATATGAAAGAGAATGGAGAGAGAGATAATTAAATCCCACGATATCTACTCAAAATTTATTTTAAAAAAAATAAAAAATGACCTAAGGACTGGTCATTCAAGTCTTCCTAGCCATAAAATCCGTTGTTCTCAAATCTTAATATATATTCATATTTGTTATAATCTGCTCCTCTACCCCCGCCTACCTCCACCGCCACTTTCCAATCATCTCCCCAAAGAGCGCATCAATCACCTTGCTCAGCTCAATCATCTTCTTCCTCTTCCCCGCCCACTCCCAACCACCTCGCAAGTGGCACAAAATTCTCCAAGCTTGCCAATCCTTTCAGGAAGGGCACGACTACGAGAGCTCATTTTAAGCCTGTTTGAAGGCATCGACGACATGACCGGACCCCACTGGATACCCCCTCCAGGGTCGCCGGGGTCCGGCGACCCCGTTGGTAGGGTCTGGTCAGGCCGAAGGCCGAATCACTTTTGCCCCTCCCTCTCTTTCTCCCCTCTATGCTCTTTCTCTCTCTTCTCCCTGTCTCTCTTCTGCGCATGAAAGCAACTGCGTATTAATAAGGAAGACAAAAATCAACCACAAAACCAGGAGTTCGGAAAATCAAATTGCGACCGACAACACACTGTCCGAAAAATCACGACGGCGACGGTCTTCCACCGTGATTTTTTAAGCAGCCAGCAGCAAAGCACGACAAGCGAACGGTGGAGGGTTAAAATCGAAAACTCAAATGTAACGGACAAAACACTATAGCAATCACACGTTTCTTTATTATATTGTATATACATATATATATATATATATCCTAAACCTATAACAAGTGAATGATAGAGAGAGAGAGAGGGAGGGAGGGAGAGGGCGACGGGAGGGAAAAATTTTTTTTGTACGTGCAGGGTTTGATGTCATGGTCTGTAAATAAATAGGGCCCCACTCTTTATTTACGGAAAGCCTCACTCCTATTTTGCGCTTTTTTGTTTTAATCTTGTCTTTTGGCGAAAAGCTCCTGATTTTCCCGCCGAAGACCTAGCATTTTTCTCCCTCGCAGGAAAACAAACGATCCTTCTCCCGTTGTCATTAATGTTATCCCAACCTTAGTTTCGGTGTTCAAACATTCTTCTCCTTCGATTCTCTCTCCAACCTCGCAGTTCCTGCACCTCATCTACCACTTCCCGTCCATACAGAGAAGACATTTGATGCCATTTTGATTAGGTATTTTCTATTTTTATTTTGTAAGGTTGTTTTATGGTTTATGAGCACTCTAATCAGATGGAGCCACCCTTACAGGAAATCTAAAGAAATGTTGTGACAGGAAAAAAAATGTGCTTACATTTTCTGTTGTCTTTATAGATGCTTACAGAGATGTTATGACCACATTTCACAGTTCTAAACCCTATATATCAGTTGCTAGTTACAATTCCATTTTTTTGTATATTTTTTCAGTATTCGGATTGTTACTTTCTTATTTTTTTATGGTTCTCTTTTGTGCACTATAATCTTATAGTGATGTAAAAGTTTATTTTTGTAGTTGTAAGTCCTGGATTGTAAATGTTTATGGTTTTTCATTTGTATCTGCTTACTGTTTGATTTGTATGTATAATTATAGTTGTAATTAAAGTAGTTATTACAATTCAAAATTTGGGTGTAATTACAGTAGTATTTTAGATGTAATTATAGTTTTATTATAGTTTTTAGGTCAAATTACAGTTGGACTTACAGTTTTTATTACATTTCATAATATACGTGAAGTTTTTCACTGATTTGTTAATCCATCTGCCTACAGTTTAATTTAAAAGGATATTTACAGTTTAAATTTTTCCTAGTATTTTTTTTCTATTCAATCTTTCAGTTATAACTTTTCTGCTTTTTTGGTTCATTGTTGGGTAAGGTTATTATTTATAATATATTTTGCCCATATGTGATATCTAAATAGAGGTTCTGTCCAGTTCTAAGTTTTTTTGGTTGAACATGTTAGTTTTAATTGTAAATTCAAGTTGTAACCTCTGATTTATTTTATTATTACAATTGACTTGGGGATGCTCTTTTGTAGGTTTGTATAGCTAATTGTTTAAATATAATTGCCATTGTTATTACATTTATTTTTAAAGATATAAGTTCAATTGTTATTATAGTTTTATATATAATTACAGTTCACGTTGTTATTTGTACATGGCAGTGGTAAATATAATTATAGTTGTAACTACATTTCAAAAAATTTCATTATTTTTGTATTGTTTTGTTAGTGTACTTGCTTACAGTTATATTTTAAAATGTAATTACAGTTCTAATTTAACTAGTATTTTTTTACTTTTCAATTCGTAATTCCAATTGTAAATTATTTGTTTCTTATGGTTCCCTGTTTCTTATTGTTATATTTTTGTAATATAATTTGCCAATAAGTGACATCCAAGCCAAGTTTATATGTTTTCAAAGTTATTTTTGGTCTAAGAGCTATACGTAAGATTAATTACACATTACATGTGGTTTTATTTGTATTTATATATGCTAATTCCTAAATTTTGTTGTAGTGTCTGACAGTAACTATATAAACTTTAGATGTGCAAAAGTCGACGTTCAAAAGGAATGCCCGTCCTTTGTTGGACATTCTGGAGGAGGAATCCAATAATATTTTGAGGCAAGTAGGTATTCTTCAGCAGTTACAGATTACAGTTTGCCTCAAAATATTCCTCTGCTTTACGTTCTTGTAAGGGCTTTCAATAAGGGTAAACAGACTTTTATGCTATACAATAAACGTGGTAGATTTGATTTTGGGTCTACCAAATCGTGGACTAAACTTTACATTTGTTAGACTACCCTACACAGATTAAACCCATAAAGATACGATTGAGGAAATGAATACTCTCGCTGTTGATGATTGGTCTCTGACGTTGGAGAGTAAGAGAGTGGATGCCCTAATAAGGTAGGAGAGTGGATGTCCTAATAAGGTATTTGGTGAATGTTTTCTTCTTTCCGTTGAAAGGGATGAAGATCCCAAGTTCCTTGTACAAAATACATGGTTTATCGATCTTCGTAAATGTTGAGAATAATTTGCCAGCAGGACACGTGTGTGTGGGACCGACCCCGTGGCTTTCCCCATCGCGTTCCTGGTCTGGGTGTTGACCCCGGTGGGCCCCCTGTGGCGGAATATCCCCGCGGTCCTGTGGTTGGGATTAGTCCCACATCGCCCGCAGCGTCTGCTCCTCCGTGTTTATGTACCCCGCCACCCTTCATCTCAACACCTGGGTTTTGAGATGCGATATGGGTGGGCGGGTTCTCACATGGTATCAGAGGTTGTACGGTTGTCCTGCTGCGAGGGTGTGTTGAGAATAATTTGCCAGCAGGACACGTGTGTGTGGGACCGACCCCGTGGCTTTCCCCATCGCGTTCCTGGTCTGGGTGTTGACCCCGGTGGGCCCCCTGTGGCGGAATATCCCCGCGGTCCTGTGGTTGGGATTAGTCCCACATCGCCCGCAGCGCCTGCTCCTCCGTGTTTATGTACCCCGCCACCCTTCATCTCAACACCTGGGTTTTGAGATGCGATATGGGTGGGCGGGTTCTCACAGTAAAGTACAATTTGCCGAAGGCAATACATCTTTATTTTATCTATCACAAGTTGATGCTTTGAGTCAAGCTAGTGTAGTAAAAAAGTTGGTGTCAATCTGGGATACCTAGAGGGATGTGAAACTATATTAATCATTTTGTAATTATATCCTTTTTGGTTGCAAGTGTGGCTATATGAGCACACAAACATACAGGTGGTTGTGAATGAATTAGCAAGATCTAGAATTTATAGGTGGTCAGCTAGGAAAAGTTACCGGTCTCAATTTTGCTTCAATCTACTTACGCAACAACAGACGACAAATGAGGTCAGTACGACTTAAATAATTGTAACTGCAATATGATTTATTACAATTGCGTTTAAACATGTTTTTTTGTTGTACTGTAGGTTAAACCAAAGTTTTTGGATATTTTGAAGAATGATGAGAGGACTTAGCGCAACCGACCCCTCTGATACCAATTGAGAGGACTTAGCGCAACCACTCGCACCAAAAGCCCGGACTAATGGAGGACGGCGCCACTAATCTTTATATCAAAGGTCCTCGGGCGGATCCACGGGGCAGCCAGTTAAGCCATTACCGCATAGCACCGCAGCGCAGGGGCGATTCCGGACCGCAGCCCCAACAAATGATGAATGTTTACTCACATGAAGAAGAGGACGATTCTTACTTAGAACCAGTGAAGAAGAAGAAGAAGGGTAAGGAAGTGAACGAATTTGATGATCAAGCTGATTTGGAGTTAAAAACTGAGATAAACGATTATGTTTTTAGTACTGAAGAGCATCAACTTATGACTAAAGATGAGAAGAAATTGTTTATGGAAGCTAGAAAAGATATGACGAAGAGGAAGGTAAAGAAGGAAGAGAGAAGAAAAGCTAAAGAATCATTATTCGATGAGGGTGGCGGGTACTAGAGGCCCGTCTCCAGTCCTTTATTAAAGCAGAAGTCCAGAAGGAGGTGAAAATAATAAAAGATTTTTGTGAATCATGGTTTATAAGGTTGGAAGCAAATCCTATGGAACGACAAAAGGGACGTGCTCTTGTATATAATGTATATATTTTAATAAATCTATGATGCATAATAATGTTTTTATGTTTGCTATTTTTAGTAATAACACTGTTTTGAATAATGAAAATATCTAGATGACACGAGCAACAATAGATGACCTACTTGGAGGTAGGCGGCTACACAACACATATTTAAATGTGTATGCATTACTACTTGTACAACCCGGCTTACTCTATTACCTTACTTACCAATATTTTTATTCCATTGTTTGACTCATTAACTCATTACTTGCTTGCTTTAAGGTTAGAGCGTTAGAGAGGGGGTCCCATCCCTATTCTATCCTTGCTTTATTTACTGCTTACGCCAATGAAGGATTAGTCGAATCCGACACAGCGCTTTAAATTTACTACGAAGGCCACATCAAGTACTCGCCACTCTCCCTATGGCGTGCCGGGGTCGGTGAGGCAACCCAAAGGTAAGAAAGGTCGAGAGTTGGCGAGGCGAGCTGAAGGTCGGCGAGGGCTGGTCCCTTCAGGGGATCCGCCATCCCAGGAGGTTAGGGTCTTGCCGCTGGTGAACTCGAGGAGAATTTTCCCTATAACGTTATATTTACTTTATTTTTGTCTGCCGATAGCCATTCAAAGCAGTGGAGTTTGGCTATTGGCAGACCAATCTGGGTTGTGTCTAGTAAAACAAAAAGACGAGATTACACTATTGGCAGGCCCCGCTAAGAAAAACTATAAATAGACCCTGAAGGGAATCTTTGGAGAGGATCCAGTTTCTTTTGGCTTCCTCTTCTTCAACCTAGTTTTGCTTAGCTATGAAGGCTCTCGAATGTGCCCAGCTTCAGTTTTGGTTTGGGAGGTGAAGTACTCTAAGTTCTTCTAGGTGTGTGGTGGGTCCTCTGTGTTGTAGCTAGGGTCTGTGCTAACTTTGATTCTTCAGCCTAACGTCCTTTCTCAGGAGAAGTAGGTGCGGATTACCTCCCTTTTTTGGGTCTGAACTCCTCGTTGGGCCGAATCTCGATTCCAACACTACTCAGTTTCAGAAACAAGCTATCAAAGACAAATCTAAAGAGTTTCTTTTATATATCATCACACTATGTTATAAGTACACTATCATAGTGTTATAAATTTTATTACGCATTGCGTTGATGTTGCCTAACCCTGTTCTACAGTACTATATGAGAAGCAATACACAAAACACAAGGTGCCTAATCAGCAATTTAACCACAACCACCGTTAAAAATAGTGAATTAATTATCATATCATGACACCTAACAAATCATTGAGCCTTATTGGTGTATCGCTCAAAGGAATGTAAATAAGAGTTTTATGACTCAATGAAAAGAAAACATCACTTTTCAGGTCTACTAGGATTGGTGAGCTTTTTTTAAAACAATGAATTGATATTTAAATTTGTAAATATTTATTAATTTTGAGACCTATCTTGCAGGTAAAATTACTCCATGAAGAGGCAACAAGAGCACTGCCAGTCAGCATTAAAAATTGACCAATTGTAAAAGTTCCTTACTTGCCTCAACAGGGAAATGAAGATAACTTCGAGGTATTCATTCTGAAATTTATGATGGCAGTGGTATCAATGCAAGAAATATCTTGGAAGGAATACAGTTCTTGGTCAGCTGAGATGACAAAATTCTATGCAGAAATTACTGCGGATTTAATTACAACATTTGCTAAAATTACTTGACTTTGAAAATTATTTGAACATGATACAGGATCTGAACATTTGCAGTCATTTTTTGCTACCTTAATTTGATGTTCAACTATAAAATTTATGGGTAATACGTGACAAGCAGCATTATTTATCACCTTAATTTGCTTTACAACAATTATTTCTGTGTACAACCCCATATTCATTGAGTGCGACCCTGGTCCCGGATTTGTCAGGATAGGAAGGCAGAGTGGGCAAAAGGGTTCCTATCGGGGAAAGCGAGAAGCTCCCGGGGTAGGCGGAAACCTCTAGCATTGAGCAAGGTCTTGCCACTCAACGTTTTTTTCCTCTGCATTGAGTGAGGTCTTGCCACTCAATGCTTTTTGGATTTGGTCAGGTCTCTAGTAAGAATCGACAAGCTGATTGGGCAAAGCCCGCACTCTACCGGATAATGGCCTTCCACCAGACAATGTGGAAGGGCTTCCACTTGGTTGAGCAGGAAGCCCACAGAGATCCGAGGAAGGGTTTCTCGCCCAGCATGGTCTCGAGTTAAAAATACCTGGATGCCCTTGGAGGTCTGCATTTAGCTCCTTAGAATAGCAGAGTTACTCTGTTGGCAGACCCAATTGGCCTGCGTATAACCCTTTGGAACAGCAGAATTACACTGTTGGCAGACCAAATATGGGGAACCTTTAAATAGACCTAAGGGAGTACCTTAGAAGGCAAGTTTTCATATTTTCAAAAGCCTTCTAGCGCTTTCTAAGGTATTCTTAGCTCAACATTGGCTAAGGAGGGGAAGCACTCAAAGATCTTTTGGGTTAGTCGAGGGACCTCTTGGCTGAAGCCTTGGGTCAGTTCTCGGGTTCCTTGCATCTGGTCAGGGGTTTGAATTTGGGAGAAGTAGGTGTTAGATACACTCTAGGGTTTGAACTTTCGTTGGGGTCAGTTTTTTGGCTTCAACAGTTCTGGTGCGGTGAGCATGGAAGGAAAATGATACAAGAAAATTCCAAGCTAAGTCTCATGGCTAGAGGAGAGGATGAGGGAGCTGGCTCAGGAGGTTCTCCTCCTCCAGCGAGTGGGGTGACGATGGGGATTTTAATAGCCCAGGGAAAGGACCTGTCGCCACCGGCCCACCAGGAAGCCCAAGGAAAGACAAATGCGCCACCGGTTGGTACAACCGAAATCTTACAAGGCCTACAGGCCGTACACCCCAACCACAAATCTCTGCGCCTGTTTCTCAGCAGCGGTAGGTTATTGCCATGGGGTTTCGAACCAGCAACCTTGATAAGACTCTCCTCCAATAGAGCTCATCACCAGCTGAGCTCAGTTGGTGATGATCTCTGTTGGAGGAGAGTCTTATCAAGGTTGTGGGTTTGAAATCCTGTGATAACAACCTACCACTGTTGAGAAATAGATATGGAGATTTGTGTTTGGGTGTACAACCTGCAGGACTTGTAATATTTCGGCTATACCACCGTGGCGCCTTGGTCTTTCCCTGAGCTGCCTGGTGGGCCGGCGGTGCCAGGGCCTTTCCCTGGGTTGTTATAGGGATGTTGGAGGACTTCAGGCAAGAAGTATTGTAGACCATCCACTTGGCCTTCTCGGCGAGGAAGGGAGTGGTCAACGCCTCTAGTTCTGGTGGTTCCGGACCCTTCTTTGGGCGAGAATGCTCCTGGACAGCATCCCGGGAAGGAGATCCCGGTAGGGGTTATCGAGAGGGATGTCGCTGGGCGGTAACTCTTCCCCAGATGGGCTAGTTTTGACAGGGCCAGCGAGCCGAGGTCGCGGGATGTGCCCTCTCGGCAGGTTGTGGGCGGGAGCCCCTTTAGTGAGCAGACCATCTCGGCCCTAGTTCTAGACGGGTTTCGAGAGCCTGACATGTACTACTTCACGGGAATGGATGCTTTAGCTATAATATGATGCCCTTCGGGCTAAAGAATGTGGGGGCTACGTACTAGCGCATGATGGATCGTGCTGAGTAACACCAAAGAAGTTCAACGCCTGACGGGCAAGCTCGCCGGGTTGAGTATGTTCCTCTCCTAGGATGGGGAGAAGTGATCACCATTCTTCATGGTGTTATGGGGCAATCAAAAGTTCGAATGGACAGAAGAATGCAAGGGGGATTTCCAGGCATTGAAGGGTCAGCTCTCCCAAGCATCACTCCTTTAGAGCCCGAAGGAGGGGGGAAGATCTAGCTCTATATCTCGGGGTGGGGAGGGAGGCCGTAAGCTCTGTCTTTGTTCGGGAGGAAGGGAAGAAACAATTACTCATCTACTATGTTAGAAGATTTCCTGAAGAAGGCAGAGCTCTGCTACTCCATCCCGGAGAAGTTGGCGTTCTCCATATTATTCTCGGCCAGGAAGTTTAGACTGTATTTTTAGGCCCATTCGATCAAGGTGGTGACGGATCACCCTTTACGTATGATTTTTTGAGGGGGTGGAGCACTCGGGGCGGTTGGCCAAGTGGTCCATCGAGCTAAGTGAGTTTGATATCACCTTCGTGCCGCGACTCTCCATCAAGGCGCAAATGATGTTCGATTTCTTGGCCGACTACGTCGTCGAGGTAGAGGGTAAGAAGCCATCGTTAAGGGATGCTTGGAAGATATTGGTTGACGGAGCCTCAGGAAAGCATTCTCTTGGGGGGAGGGGTAGTGTTGGTCAGTCCTCAAGGGGTAACCATAGAGCAAGTTGTGGTCCTTCACTTCCCCGTCACCAACAATCAGACGAAGTATTAGTGCGTCATTGCAGGGCTGCGGCTGGCCAAGGAGCTTGGGGTACATAACGTAAAAGTGCTCACATTCTCACTGGTGGTGGCATCGCAGATTAGGGGTGAATACGAGGCCAGGGAGCCTACACTCATGAATTTTTTGTCAAAGGTAAAGTTGATTGTTGGCGGATTCCGAACATTCTCAATCCATGTCCCGAGGGAAGAAAACACAGCAGTCGATCGGTTGGCCAAGTTTGGACCCCGAGGGGTGGGGTGGGGGGAGGAACTTTGACCGAGCTGTTTCACCCGGCAATTGAGGAGGGAGAGTTGATGGAGGTAGATCGGAGACTCTCATGGGTGGATCCTTTTATAGTTTTCCTAACCACTGAAAAACTTCCCGAGGGGACCAAGGATACGAAGGGCTTCAGGCACAAATTGGCGCATTACCTAATGCATGAAGGAGGACTGTATCAGAATATGTTGTTAGGATCCCTGGCATGTTGCGTGGCAGAAGATGAGATCCCAAAGATTTTAGAGGAGGTGCACTTCAGCGAATGCGACAGCCATTCATGGGGAAGAACTTTGGAGGAAAGGGTGGTCAGACAGGGGTATTTTTGGCTGTCCTTAAGGAAGATACATAAGAGTTTGCAAGGAGATGCCATAAGTGTCAGTTGTATGCCCCCTACAGCTCTTGCCTTCCCAAAGACTTTGAAGGATCACGACGTTGTGGACTTTCGCCATTCTGGGGATGGATTTGGTTGGGCCCTTTCCCTCAGCTAGCAGGAAAAGAAGGTTTCTCTTGGTTATGATCTACTACTTCTCAAAGTGGCTGGAGGTTAAAGCATTAGCCAAGGTAACTTCCCAGGTGATAAGAAATTTTGTTTGGGGAGAGATCATCTGCCGGCATGGGTTGCCTCAGGTCATTGTCACGGATAACGAGCCTTAGTTTGCAAGTGAAGAATTCATAAGTTTTTGTACCCAGTTGGAGATTGACCTCAGGTTTGCCTCTGTCCACCTTCAAGGAGCAACGACTAGGTGGAGACGGCGAACAAAATCATCGTAAACCTGTTAAAGAAGAAGGTAGAGAGTCTGAAGCGAAGTTGGGTAGAACAACTTCCCTCGGTAGTATGGGCTCTGTGTACGACCTCCGATACGGTCACCAGAGAGACCACCTTCAAGATTTCCCATGGGTACGAGGCGTTCTTGCCCATGGAGTTTGAGGTTTGGTCTCCGCGGGTCGTGGCCGCCAGCAGGGGAGACGATGAATGGAGGGAAGAAAATGAAGGGGAGCTGCCACTCTCATTTGACATGGTAGAGGATCTTTGTTATGTAGCTGTCGTTAGATAGGAAGAGGTCAAGCGGCGAATGGTAAAATACTTTGACAAGCATGTCCGAATCAAGCAGTTCAAGGAGGGTGATCTGGTCCTTGAGAAGGTTGATGCCGCTGGAAGATCGGCGGCCGTGGGAAAGCTTAACCCTAATTGAGAGGGTCCCTACATAGTTGAAAAGGCCTTAGGGTCGGGGGGATACCGTCTCCAAAACATGGAAGGGGACCCATATGCCACACTTGGAGCGGCGATGACCTGAAGCATTTCTACCCCTAGTTGGGGTAAGAGTGTATGTTTCATGACGATAATTGATTATAATTTTGTTCTTTTTCAAAGCTTGTGTGAAGTTGTGAATTTGAAGGACCCCGAAAAGATGATACCACTGTGCAGGCTCTCACTAGATGGCAGGGCTGGATGGCACACTTGGCCCCAAGTAGAATCGTTATCCAGGCTCTCACTATCTGGGCAGGGCCATAGGATCGCTTGGGGGTAAGGGAAAGAGGTTGAAACATTGTAGGACCCCGAAAGATGATCCTGTTGCACTGCCTCTCACTAGCTGGCAGGGCCGAAAGGCACACTCGGACCCGAGTAGCCGCTGTCTAAGCTTTCACTAGCTGGGTAGGGCTGTAGGCTCGCTTAGGGGGTATGAGAAATAGGTTGAAACATTACAGGACCCCGAGAAGATGATCCCGTTTCACAGGCTCTCACTATCTGACGGGGCCGGAAGGCACACTCGGCCCCGAGTAGGCCCGCTGTCCAGGCTCTAACTAGCTGGGTAGGGTAGTAGGCTGTTGGTTCCCTAGTTTTTGATTTGGGCCATGTCATCTCATTTAGGTTTTATTGACCCAAGATTTATCCATTGTCAATGGTTAGACTAATTGTTAGTCTACCATAGGATAGACCCAGATAAGATAGTTGAGATTGGATAGAAATAGAAATTCCGTTTAGTAGAATTGTGCTCAATGATAGACGATTGTTGCTCGACGATCTTCGAATGATGATCGACGATCTCAGAGTTTATGAACTCTGAAGTGAGATCGACGATCTGCTTGCTCAGATCGACGATCGTTTAGCCTAGGTCGACGATTTCTATTTAGACTTTGTTCTGTCTTCAGATCGACGATCTGCTTGTCCAGATCGACGATCTTCGTTCTTTGCTCGACGATTTCTGTCTGCCTTTATGAATATTCATTTCAGATGATTCCCTGTAATATTCAATCTTATTTAAATCATATTCTATTCAAATATTTTGCTTATTAGAATGCCTATACTCTATTGCTTATTTGCAATATTTCTTATGCATTGATTTATAAGATTTTGACAGAATAAAGTTGTTTGTTTTATTAAAGGAAAGACTGGATTGTGTACAGCTGTTTTATAGCCGTTAGGCTCGGTTTCCTGTGCCAGTTTGTTAAGTCAAATTGAAAAGATATTTCTTTTATCATTAATTATTTTTTGAGAATGACAGAGAGATTATAGGTACAGGTTTCCATATTTTGTCTTATTTTATTATTTGGAAAGACTTTTTGTGCAGGGCTCGAAACTGTTTTCAAAAGAGAAGTTTTCTATCTTTTAAGACAGTCGGCTGAAGACAACATATACATACACAGAGATATAGAAACAAAAGAAAAAAGAATTCGTTCTCCTGCTGCTTCCTGAGTTCATCCTGTCTTCAGGAAAATCAACACTCAGTGCTCAAGCTTTTAAGAAGAACTCTCCTCCCAGATTGCAAAGCTGTTGAAGAGGAACAACCATCAACATCTGGAGTCTTCTTCAAAGCTGCATCAGAAAAGGCTACAAAGCAATCTGGAGTTCCTACACCCTGAAGCAAAGCTTCTTCCTGGACATTATCTAAGCTAGGGGGAGCTTTGATTTTCTCAGAGCAATCCACTAACTTCTCTAAGCACAGAGAAAACACCTTCAACTCTTTCCCTTAACCTCCTATAAAAGGGTTATTACTCCCTTCAAAAGTGAAACTTTGGTGGCAGGGCACATGATCAAAAACCTGTGTGTTTTGTTCTTAGGCACCTGATCAAAAGCCAAAAGGGTTTCTAGATCTACCTGAAGCAGATCTTGTGGTGGCAAGGCTCCTGATCAAAAACCTGTAGTGGATTCCTACCAGGGTGGTAGAAGAGTGGATGTACCCAATTGGGGAACCACTATAAATCTCTTGTGTTGTCTGGTTGTTTACTATAATCATTGATCTGTGGCTGTGATAGATATAACTAGGTTGCTAGTTGCTGTATTAGGTATAATGCTCAACTGAAACTTCAGTTAGCTTGTCTCTATTCACTACACTCTGATAAGCTTTAGGTTTAAAGCTTTTATATTTCATTTTCGCAATTTGCTCAAGAGAAGTGTTTAGAGTCTCTTAATTTTTTAATACTCTATTCACCCCCCTCTAGAGTAATAAGTATCTTATCCCCTCTCTTTCAATTGGTATCAGAGGGAGGTTGGTTATTCAACAGCTTAACCACTCATAGGTTGATTGGTTGAACAGGCTAACACCTGAACCATAAGATCTTGTGATAAGATACTTTGATACCATATTCACTCACATTAGATTCATGGCCCAGTAAAAAGATAATTCTAGCACCAGACCTCTAGTATGCAACTTAGCCAAGTTTGGCATCTGGAAGGCAAGAATCAGACTTTACATGAATTCTATTGATGAAGATATTTTTTCCTCTATCTTAACAGGGCCACCAAAACCACCTGCTGTTGCTACAACATCTGCAAATCTCAATGCAGTGCCACCTCCAGACTACAATGAAACTTACAAGAAGGCCAAGATAGCTGATGCCAAAGCTATGAATATTCAGGCTCAGACTATGTCTTATGAGACATTCCAAAAAGTGGTTGATTTCACCTCAGCAAAAGTCATGTAGGACTCACTGAATGAGATTGTAGCTGGTTCAGCTGATAAGTGGAAGGACAGAAGGTCCAACCTCATATCCCAATATGAGAACTTCAAGAAAGAAGAGGCTGAGACTGTAGAAGCCATGTACACAAGGCTCAACTCCATCATCAATGAGCTGAGGACACTTGACAAGGAGATCACATTAACAGAGGTCAATGATAAAATACTGATGTGCTTTCCCAGCACATGGGATCTCAGAATCTGGTCAATCAAGGAGTCCAGAAGTACAACAGAGATCTCAACAGAAGCTCTCCTTGGCAAGCTCAAATCATTTAAGCAAGTACTGAAGTCCAGGGAAGCTGAAGTTGAAGCTAAAGCACCCACTCCAACAAGGAAAGAGCAAACCCTTGCTCTTAAAGCTGATGATGAGTCCAAGGAGACTCAATCAAATGAAGAACTGATGGCACTCTTTGCAAAGAGGTTCTACAAGATGAGTGGAAAAGACAACAGAAGAAAGTGATCAAAATATGATGACAAGCCAAGGTATGATAAAACCCCTTCTAAAGAAATTGTTAGTTATGGATGCAGGAAGCTTAGACACATTCTCCCTGAGTGTCTAGAGATAGAGCATAAAGAAAGGAGAAAAGAAAAAGAACATGAGATGCACCACTCCAAAATATCTTCTCACAAATACAAGAAGAAAGAGAAAGGTCTTGTTGCAAAGACATGGAGTGATTCTGAGGAAGATACTTCTTCTTCCAGCTCCAGTGAAGATGATGAAGAAGAGAAGAAAGGTAAGGAGATTTTCCTTATGGCAATCAATGCCTGCAGCAATAACTCAGCTGCAGAGATGACTGAAGATGAGGAAGATGAATTGTCTGATGAAGATCAGGTAATTGCATCTTATGATTTTACATCTGATGAATTCAAGTATGAATTTAAAACTCTGTGCCTAGACTTACTTAGCTCAAAAAAGGAAATTAAATTGCTTAGAGACAGACTAGCTGAATCAGAATCTATATCAAATGAAAATATTAATTTGAAAGCTTAACTCACTAGATCAACTGAAGAAATTAAATTTCTTAAATTAGAACTAGCTAAAGCTAAAAGGTTAGAAGATTCACTTAATGGAAGAAGCCTTAAGTTACTAGAAATCACAAGCACAACCGACACTAGGACAGGCAACAATAAGTTAGGCTTAGGTGCCACACCTAGTGAACCCCAATTGCTCCTTGAATACAATCTATCCACTCTAGTAAAGTTTGTTTCTAAAAAGGGAATAAACAATACTGAGGTTATTCAAAAAGCTAAGAAAACCTTAAATAAAATCAAGAGAGACAAAAGGAAAAAGAAATTCATAGAAATACAAAAATCGTCGAACGCCGATCGACGATCGCCAAACCCATCGTCGAACGACAATCGACGATCTCTGAACTCACCTGCTGAGTATAATAACTTAGCAATGAGGGATCGACGATCTCAGCCCGAGTCATCGAACAGAGATCGACGATCGTGGAATCCAGAATTCTATTCTGTGAACCAAGATCGACGATCTGGGTACCGATCGTCGACCACCGATTGACGATCAGAACTAAATTTTCAGAATTACAACAATGCTTACAGGAATAATAAGTTTAATAGCAATCCTAGGTCTGCTAATCTATCTTCAAATTAGATTATCCCACCTAGGAGATCTCATCCCTTAGGATATCACCCTCAATCTACATACTCTTTTATTTCCAGTTTTTCCTATATGAAGAACAATGGACCCAAGCTTACCTGGGTCCACAATGTTTAATCTATCTTATTACAGGTAAAGACCTATCCTATCACTCAGTACAAGTGGTATTTGGATAGTGGATGCTCCAAGCATATGACAAGAAATAAAGATAATCTATCAAGCTTCAAAGCCATGTTGGGACCAAAGGTGATCTTTGGTGATTCCATCTGTGGTCAGACTGAAGGATATGGCAAGTTCACCTTAGGGTCAGTGACTTTCAAGAAGGTAGCTTATGTCACAGGACTGAAGCACAATCTCATTTCTGTAAGTCAGCTTTATGATGTTGGCTACCAGGTTTGATTTTCTAATACTTTGTGCAATATTAGTTTAAATAATAAAATTGTGTTAGTAGGTATTAGACAAGGAAATATCTATCTTGTAGATTTTAATTTCACCTCTTCTGAAATCTGTTTATTTAATGAAGTGAGTAGTAACAATACCTTGTGGCATAAGAGGCTTAGTCATGTTAACCTTAAAAATATATCTAGGTTATCTAAATACAACCTTGTTAAAGGTTTGCCCTCTTGTCCTTACAAGAAAGAAGGCCTATGCAAGGCTTGTCAGCTAGGAAAGAAAACTAAGAATAGTTTCAAAGCTGTAAATAAAAGTGATTCACCCAGAATCCTGTACCTATTGCACTTGGATCTCTTTGGTCCAATAGCTGTATAAAGTCTAGGAGGGAAATTCTATACCCTAGTTATTGTAGATGATTTCTCTAGATTAACTTGGGTGTTCTTCTTGAGAACTAAATCTGATAACTTTAAAGTTCTTACAAATTTTCTACTTTGTATACAGACTGAGTACTCTACTCAAGTTGCCTTGATAAGAAGTGATTATGGTACTGAGTTTGACTATCTTCTTATGCAAGAATTCTGTGAGAAAGAAGGTATCAGGCATAGTTTCTCTTCTCCTAGAACTCCTCAACAAAATGGGGTAGTGGAAAGGAAAAACAGAACCCTGATTGAAGCTGCAGGAACATTGTTAGCAGATGCTAATATGCCTCTATCCTTTTGGGCAGAAGCAGTTAGCATAGCCAACTATGTACTGAATAGGAGTCTGATACATAAACTTAAGGGAAGACTCCATATGAATTGATTAAAGAAAAGAAACCTAAAATAGATTATTTTAGAGTTTTTGGCTATGTAGTTTTCATTCACAACAATAACAAAGAATACATTAGAAAGTTTGAGGCAAAGGCTTCAATGGGAATCTTTCTAGGATATTCCCAAGTAAGCAAAGCCTATAGGGTTTTTAATCAATCCACCTTGAAAATTTAAGAGTCAGTCCATGTATCTTTTGATGAATCCAAAATATTTAACAGAGAGAAGGAAACTTCCTCCAGTAGTTCTTTGCAGGTACCTGAATTATGCAAGAACTTGGATGAGCTGAAACTCTCTCAGGGGATTCAACCAGCTCCTCAGATAATTAATTCAGACAGTGATGAAGATCAGGTAGAAGTGATTGCATCTGTACCAACAGCCAATCTAATTCCACCAGAGGAATTAATTCCAACTACTGTTGAAGATCACATACCACCAACTGATTATGTCACACTTAGAGATCATCCCACATCTCAAGTGATTGGAGACATTTCAACTGGTGTACAAACCAGACATCAACTAAGTCAAGATGTGATGCTTGCTTGCTTTCTTTCTCAGGTTTAGCCCTTAACCATAAAAGATACTGAGCAAGATCCCCACTGGATCATTGCTATGTAAGAAGAGCTAAACTAGTTTTAAAGATGCAAAGTTTGGAAGTTGGTACCTAGACCAAAAGGTCAGCTGATTATAGGCACCAAATGGGTGTTTAGAAATAAATTGGATGCACAAGGAATTATTATAAGGAATAAAGCAAGGCTTGTAGCTCAGGGCTACAGATAGGAAGAAGGCATAGACTCTGATCAGACTTTTGCTCCTATTGCAAGGCTAGAGGCAATAAGGATCTTTCTAACATATGCAGCCTACATGAAGTTTAAGGTGTTCCAGATGGATGTAAAGAGTACATTCCTAAATGGTGAGCTAAAGGAAGAGGTATTTGTTGAACAACCCCCAGGTTTCATTTATTCAACTTATCCCTCACATGTTTTTAAGTTGGAAAAAGCTCTATATGGACTTAAGCAGGCTCCTAGAGCATGGTATGAGACTCTAGCTAGTTTCCTATTACAACATAAGTTTATAAGAGGCATAGTTGATAGAACCCTTTTCAGTAAACACCACAAAGACAAAATCCTGTTAGTTCAAATCTATGTAGATGATATTATATTTAGTTCCACTGATCCCAAACTATGCAAAAGGTTCTCAGACCTAATGCACTCTAAGTTTGAGATGAGTAGTATGGGTGAGCTTTCTTATTTCCTTGGTCTCCAAGTGAAACAAGATGCTGATGGCATCTTCATCTCCCAATCAAAATATGCCAAGGAATTGGTAAAGAAGTTTGGGATGACAGATGCTTCAGCAATGCACACTCCTATGGCTACTAATATAGTTATTGATTCTGTTGATAAGGGCAAGCCTGTTGATCAGAAAAATTATAGGGCCATTGTTGGTTCCCTATTATATCTAACTGCAAGTAGGCCTGATATAATGTTTGCCACATGCCTATGTGCTAGATTTCAGGTCAACCCCAAGGAATCTCATTTAACTCTTCTAAAGAGAATCTTAAGATACTTGAAGGGATGCCCAAATTTAGGACTTTGGTACCCAGCTGAATCAGAATTTGAGTTGATTGGATACTCAGATACTGACTATGCTGGCTATAGAGTTGACAGGAAGAGAACCTCAGGGACTTGTCAGTTCCTAGGTGAGAGATTAGTCTCATGGTTTTGCAAAAAGCAGACTTCTATTTGAACTTCAACTGCAGAGGCTGAATATATAGCAGCTGCTAGTTGCTGTTCATAGATTCTGTGGATTCAAAATCAACTCTTGGATTATGGATACACACACAGAAATACCAAAATCATGTGTGATAGTACTAGTGCTATTTCTATAGCACAAAATCCTGTGCACCATTCTAAGACTAAGCACATTGACATTAGACACCATTTTCTTAGAGACTGTGTTGACAAGAATAAGAAAAATCTCGAGTTCATACCCACAGATCTTCAGAGAAGTGATATTTTCACAAAGCCCTTAGATGAAAAGAAACATCTATTATTTTTGAATCAACTAGGCATGATGAATGGATCAGACTAAGTGAAAAATCTGCTAAGTTAAAATCTGTTCTGAGATCATCGAATGACGTTCGAAGATCGTCGAATAGGTTGAGCTTAATCGTCGAATAGGTTGAGCTTAATCGTCGACCCTTGGTCTACGACAACTCTTTGCGTTTAGAGACAGAAATCATCGATCGACGATCGACGACTCTGCTTCGGAAATCAATCGCCGACCGACAATCGACGACCGATTCTCTTGATCTTCATTTAGAGATCGACGATTCTAGTTTATTTCTAAACGATCATCTATTTAGGTCTGAAGATCATCGACAGAGCTCGCCTTTTCGTATTTTGCTTCCAGGCTTGTTTCGAGCTCTCGTCCCGCGCTTTCTCTTCTCTCTCTCTGTGTTTGTTCTTGTTTCAGGTACTCTCATCGATAAAATGGTGATTTACTCTGCAACCTTGTCTGTGATGAAGTTCGATGCAGGCTTTAGTGTTGACTTTGAGTCTTTCAGAAACAACGAACAAGTTTTTCAGGAAATGCTGCAGTTGTGTGAAGATCAAGGTCTTAAGAAACTTATGTCCTCCAAACTCAAACTACATCTATCAAAAATTAAGAAATGGGTGTATACATCGTCTTCTGATGACAAAGAGATGAAAGGATCAATCAGCGGTATGGAGGTAACTCTTACTCCAGAAATTCTAACTGAAATTTTTGAGTTAAAGAATGGCTCTGATGAGTATGAGCAAGACTCTGTTGAGTACGGAAGGATGCTGGTTGAAATGGGTCATGCAGAAGGCATCCCGTCCAAGCTCCTGAAGGTAAACTTATCTGTTGTTTTCAAGTTTTTGGCGGATCTGGTTGGAAAAGTGCTGCTTGGAAAGCACTCAGCTCATGACAACATCAACAGGCAACAGTTTGCCTTGATGTCAGCTCTCGTGAATAAGAAAGAAATCAACTCGGCTGGTCTGCTATTTGATTTGATCAGGAAGAAGAACAACAAGAAAGAGGTAACGCAAGGAAGGCTGATCGATTTCTGTTTCTCTCAGAAAGCTTCCCAGCTGTTTGGCTCTGCTCCTACAGCGATCAATACCAGCAAAAGGATTGATTCTTCACTGTTTGCTAAGTGGAAAAGGGTCATTCAGAAACCCTCCAAGGCTAAGTCTGCTCCTATAACATCTGAGAGCACAAGGGCTTCTGAAGCCACTTCCCACCCTACTGAAAAAATCCCTGCTTCCTCCTCCTTGCCATCCACCTCCATTGCCATTCTTTCTTCTCCTATAAACCATCCATCTCAACCTGCTTCTCCTACTCCAGCTCATCTAGCTGAGATACCCAATCTCAACATAGATTCTTTGTTCAATCTGCTTTCTCCATCTCACTCCCCAGTTATTTCAAATCATCCCTCACCAGCTGCTGATTATCCATCCCATCACAATTCTCCAAATACTGAAACCCCTGCTCAGAAAACCATCAATTCTGATGATGCCCCCTCTAGCATTCCTTCATTGTTTCAAATAACACCTGAATTCATTGCAACTTTCCTTCACCTCATAACTCCTTCAATAAAAGCCATGATAGCTGAGGCCATTGCTCCTCTTGCTCTATCACTTCTCTTGCTTCCTCCATTTCCACCCCTACAGTCCCTTCTTCATCTAGGGTCCTGGGTGTAGTGGTCACTGAACCCAGGCAGGGGGAGATGCTTGATGAAGATGTTTCAGGCCCTGCTATGGAGTTAGAAATATTTTCAGAGTTAGAAAGATTTTCAGTTTCATGTCTAAATACAGTTGTTCAAGATTTTGTTCAGAAGATTGTTGAAGATTCAGATGCTCCAGTTGTTTTGGAAGAGGAACTTGATGCATTCCTTGACTCAGATGATGAGCATCCTGTGGAGACCTTTATATTCCTATCTCCTCTCCTTGTTCTTTTGACCCTCTTCAGGCCATTGTGTGCTACAAGAGACCAATGTGCCTTCAGCTTTTGGATAGCTTTGTTATTTCTTAAACAAAAGCTGAAGCAAAGTTTGCTTTCAAAGTTTATCTTGAGGAGATTTCTACTCCTGTTACTGCTAGATATCTAGAAGGTATTATAACATCTTTCTTAGAAGCTAAATGGAATTCTGCTACTCAAGAAACAGTTCCAAAAATTGAGACTGATGTGCCCTCTACCCTTTGGGATGACACCCCAGGACCAGATTTGGACTCTCTCCTGGCCCAAGACATTCTAGAAGAAGAAAAAGAAAAAGCTCTTCTGCAAGCTAAAGAGAAAGAGGAGGCTATGTTAAAGGAAATTGATGATCTGTATGCAGAACCTCTACCCTCACATTCTGAAGATGAAGATGAAGATTCTAATGATTCTGATGGTAAAAAGAAAAAGAAAAGGTCTGTTCAAAAGAAAAGGAAAGCCACAGCTCCAGCTCCTCATAATCCAGATAATGATATTCCTTATTACATTTTGAAAGGAATTGATCCGAAAGATAAAAACTTTGAGGCTTGGATGTGGTACTCTAAGAATGAACAGAAAGCAAGGAAGAAGAGCAGGAAGTACTCTCCTCCTCCCATGGGAATTCAGAAAGGACCTCCTCCTCCTCCTCCCTCTACTGGTGCCTCAGGAAATATTGCTTCCAGATTTTCTGCTCCTTCAGCCAGGCAAAATCAGCCCTATACCTATTAGAGAAAGGGAAGGAATCCCCCTCCAAGCAGCTCTAGTGATCAGAGGCATTCTAAAAGGTCAAACATTCAAAGAGAGCAAGTTAAGGAAGTTGTATATCAACAACCCACCTTTTCTCCTCCTCCAGCCTCTAGATCACCTTCAAAGAAAATACCTTCTCAGGCCAAATCAGCAAATTTCAAAGGAAAAAGAGTTATATATTCTGATAAATCAAGCAAAAAGTATGCTGAGTTTGCTCCTCCTTCTAGTCTTATAATTCAATAGCCAGCATATATAAATGTCAAGCCAGTTCAAGTGCAAACTGAGAGTTTCTTAACTCAATCTGTAAAATTCAAGACTATAAATCCATTAGATCCTTCTGATGAGAATGCCTATGAAAGTCAAGAGCTTGATCCTAACTATAAAATGGCTAGACTGTTAGAATTGGTTGGATATGCACAAATCAAGAAAGCAAAAGCTGAAGGAAAAGATATCTCAGGATTCTCTACCATGTCAAAATACATAAAGAAAGAACTGGACAGATTTCAAGTCAGTTCAGAGGTTTTTGATGCTTCCAAGTATATGGAGAAACATCCTGAAGCTGTTCTACCCAAAGCTGGAGAGCTAAAGATCATTGCAGAGCAGGACTTGAAGCTGTCAAAGAAAGATGCTTATGATCCAAATAGGAAAATCTCCTTCTCTCCTGCTACTTCTATTCTTCCTTCAGATTCTGTTGATAAACAATTGTGACTTCTGTGTTTCTTATCTATTTCATTTAAATCTATTTGATAATTTATTTGTTGTTTATTTTTCTTATCTGATTATCTTAGATTTGTTAGTGTTTGAGTGACATCATAAAAATAGGGGGAGATTGTTGGTTCCCTAGTTTTTGATTTTGGCCATGTCATCTCATTTAGGTTTTATTGACACAAGATTTATCTATGGTCAATGGTTAGACTAATTGTTAGTCTACCATAGGATAGACCCAGATAAGACAGTTGAGATTGGATAGAAATAGAAATTCTGTTTAGTAGAATTGTGCTCGACGATAGTCGATTGTCGCTCGACGATCTTCGAATGATGATTGATGATCTCAGAGTTTATGAACTCTGAAGTGAGATCGACGATCTACTTGCTCAGATCGACGATCGTTTAGCCTAGGTCGACGATTTCTGTTTAGACTTTGTTCTGTCTTCAGGTCGACGATCTGCTTGTCCAGATTGATGATCTTCGTTCTTTGCTCGACGATTTCTGTCTGCCTTTATCAATATTCATTTCATATGATTCCCTGTAATATTCAATCTTATTTAAATCATATTCTATTCAAATATTTTGCTTATTAGAATGCCTATACTTTATTGCTTATTTGCAATATTTCTTATGCATTGATTTAAAAGATTTTTACAGAATAAAGTTGTTTGTTTTATTAAAAGAAAGAGTGGATCGTGTACAACTGTTTTATAGCCGTTAGGCTCGGTTTCCTATGCCAGTTTGTTAAGTCAAATTTAAAGGATATTTCTTTTATCATTAATTCTTTTTTGGGAATGACAGAGAGATTGTAGGTACAGGTTTCCATATTTTGTCTTATTCTATTATTTGGAAAGACTTTTTGTATAGGGCTCGAGACCGTTTTCAGAAGAGAAGTTTTTTATCTTTTAAGACAGTCGGCTGAAGACAACATATACATACACAGAGATATAGAAACAAAAGAAAAAAGAATTCGTTCTTCTGCTGCTTCCTGAGTTCATCCTGTCTTCAGGAAAATCAACACTCAGTGCTCAAGCTTTAAAGAAGAACTCTCCACCCAGATTACAAAGCTGCTGAAGAAGAACAACCATCAACATCTTGAGTCTTCTTCAAAGCTGCATCAAAAAAGGCTACAAAGCAATCTGGAGTTCCTACACCCTAAAGCAAAGCTTCTTCCTGTACATTCTCTAAGCCATGGGGAGCTTTGATTTTCTCAGAGCAATCCACTAGCTTCTCTGAACACAGAGAAGACACCTTCAACTCTTTCCCTTAACCACCTGTAAAAGGGTTATTACTCCCTTCAAAAGTGAACCATTGGTGGTAGGGCACCTGATAAAAAACCTGTGTGTTTGGTTCTTAGGCACCTGATCAAAAGCCTGAAGGGTTTCTAGATCTATCTGAAGCAGATCTTGTGGTGGCAGGGCACCTGATAAAAACCTGTAGTGGATTCCTACCAGGGTGGTAGAAGAGTTGATGTACCCAATTGGGGAACCACTATAAATCTCTTGTGTTGTCTGGTTGTTTACTATAATCATTGATCTGTGGCTGTGATAGATATAACTAGGTTGCTAGTTACTGTGTTAGGTATAAAGCTCAACTGAAACTTCAGTTAGCTTGTCTCTATTCACTACACTCTGATAAGATTTAGGTTTAAAGCATTTATATTTCATTTCTGTAATTTGCTCAAGAGAAGTGTTTAGAGTCTCTTAATTTTTTAATACTCTATTCACCCTCCTCTAGAGTAATAAGTATCTTATCCCCTCTCTTTCATAGGTTCGCTTAGGGGGTAAGGGAAAGAGGTTGAAACATTGCAGGACCCCAAGAAGATGATCCTGTTGCACATGTTCTCACTAACTGACAGGACCGGAAGACACACTCATCCCAGAGTAGACCCGATGTCCAGACTCTCAGTAGCTGGGCAAGGTCGTAGGCTCGCTTGGGGGGGGGGGGTAAGAGAAAGAGGTTGAAACATTGCAGGACCCCGAGAAGATGATCCCGCTGTGTAGGATCTCACTAGCTAGCAAGGCCGGAAGGCACACTAGGCCCCGAGTAGACCCGTTGTCCAGGCTATCACTAGCTAGGCAGGGCTGTAGGATTGCTTGGGGGTAAGGGAAAGAGGTTTAAACATTGTAGGAGCCCGAGAAGATGATCTTGCTACGCAGAACCTCACTAGCTTGCAGGGCTGGAAGGCACACTCGGACCCGAGTAGACCCGCTGTCCAGGCTCTCACTAGCTGGGCAGGGTCGTAGGCTCGCTTTGGGGGAAAGGGAAAGATGTTGAAACATTACAGGACCCCGAGAAGATGATCCCGCTACACATGCTCTCACTAGCTGGCAGGGCTGGAAGGCACACTCGACCTCGAGTAGACCCGTTGTCCAGGCTCTCACTAGTTAGGCAAGGTCGTAGGCTCGCTTGGAGGGAAAGGGAAAGAGGACTATAGTTTGCAATATACCGCGCAGACCCGTTGTCAGGCTCTCACTAACGGACAGGGCTGTAGGATCACTCAGTGGCGGGACAGAAAGATAGGAATAACTAAATCAGGAGCTTCTCCCGCAGTCAGGCTTATACCAAGATGACGGGGCAGCGAGACTCATGACAAGCATCACGAAGCGCCATGGTGACTGGTTTCCAAATTTCTAACACTTATCCTGAGTAAGGATAGGGCATCTTGACCTATCTCGGTGCCTCCCTCTCGGTGTATCGCTCTTGGCAGGGGGTTCTCGACAGGTCACATTCAGCTTGGCCCTCCCGGCTAAGTTTTTTCTTAGCAAAGAGCTGCGGTTACCACCTACAATTATAAGGCGTGCTCGGAAGCGTGAAAATGAGTATGATTAATATAGAGCAAAAAGAGAGGGTCTCAGATAATAGCCTTTCGACAGGGTCCTATGGGCGGGACCCTTTTGGTAAAGGTCTCTTGATGATAGCCTTCCTGCATGGTCTATTCGTCAAGTTATGCTTAAAAGAAAAAGCTTCGTGCGGTTACGCCTTAAGAGCCTAAGGTTTTAGTGAATGTGGGGAAGCTCTCCTGGGAGGCAATAAGCGAAAAGTAAAAAGTCGTAAAGCATTTCGGCGTAAACAGGAGAAAAACTCAACTCTTATATCTGAATATCCCCAAAAGTTACATATGGTTAGGGGTCTCGCCCACTACATAAAAGTTTGTAGAAGAAAGGAAAAATTATTACATGTTAAAAAAGAAGGTGCAAAATACCTTCAAGAGGAGTCGCCAGGCTTCTCGCTAGAGGTCTCACTAGAAGTCCCGCCGGATGTCTCACTGGACGACTCGTTGCTAGATCCGTCATCCTTACCAAGGACTGTGACATCATCCTCGCCTGAGGAGTCGGCCTCTCCCGCAGGCTTAGGGATGGGGTTAAATAGCTAGGGGAGGATCCCGCGTGCCATAAGGGTTTCGCTACCCTCGTTCAAAAAGCCTTACTCCTGTAGCACCTTGATCACCATCCCGGACGGTGACTGGGCATTCGCCTGCATCATCTTCTCTACATCATGTTCTGAGTAGTGACGACTCTTGAGCCTCTCGTCCAGTGATGGAGGAGTCGGGGCCTTGGCCTCTTCTACATACTTGAGCTTGGCCTTCAACAACATGACCTCGTATTTGAGAGCAGCCTCTTTCGCGCGCACTAGCTGGGCTTGGGCAGAATCCTATAAGAAAAATTTTGTAAGTTACGGGAAGATAACCGCGTAGCGAGAGGAGCTTGAAGTTTTACATACCTCAATAGTCAAGCGAAGGGTGAGAAGTTTTTGTTATGCCTCCAGCTTGGCCCTCAGCATGATCATATCAACCGCCGCGAGATCCAATGCCTTTTGTATGTCGCCCGAGTTACACTCGATATTGAGGCCACGATGCTTGCACATGTGTGTAAGGTCGAATGCATGCAGTTGGGCTCAGACAACTTTATGTGTGAGAGCCCTCGTAGACTCCTCGTCGTAAGCACTTGCATCCTCCCGGCTATAAAGCCCATAGTCAAGTCCATAGGCCTCGCCGGTGCTGGTATCCTGCTCCAACCATGAGGGGAGGAGTGATGATATGAAGACCCGATTAGATTCCAGATCCCATTGAAGAAGAGGCTGACTTGCTTCATCCAGGTGTTTCCCGCCGAAACCAAAGTTCTGGTGCCCTTGCAGTATCGGTTTTGCGGGAACTTTCTTCAAGGGCGCGATATTTTACACGGCGGTATCCGTTTCTTCCACTACTGGAGGGGCCTTCGCCGAGGTTTTGGCTATGGACTTGCCCTCTTATGCCGCTGTTGGTTTTGGTTTCTTGGAGGGGCCAGGAGGAGGAGCGTCAGGTTTTTGCTTCCGGGAACCACATTTATCCTTTCCCTGCACATATAATAGGTGAAAGCCACCAACAGCGCCGCGGAGTTGGGGTTGAGAAAGGCCGGCACCAACCCATAGTATCGAAAGGCCTGGCGCACTTCCGAACAGAGGGGGAGGCGAAACCCCACATTGAAGTGTTCCTGCGGGATAGCGAACTCTCCTTCCGGCATGAAAATTAACCCTACCCTCATTCCCAGCGTTGCGTGCAACGAACCCTGGCAGAATGTAGTTTGCAACAACGGAGAGAAATTCTTCCTCGGTAAGCAGGGAGGGGAGAAATTCGCGGTCTAAAAAGCTTTGTGCACACTTGGTGCGACCCTCAGTCTCACTAGGCATTTTGAGAAGAGGAGAAAAGGCAAGGAGAAGAAGGGTAGGCGAGAAGCAGAAAGATAGCGGAAGCCGCGAAAGCTTGGGAGTAGGAGGAAGACGAAGGCTCGAGATCAGATGAAAATAAATGTTGTTGGTGGGCTTGTCTATTTATAGAGGAATCTTGCAGTCATGGCTCTCTCCCTAGCGGCGGAAGTGCGGATAGCAGTTTTTAATATTTTGGTGTTTCATATTCTCCTCACCTCGCCAACGCTTCCCGTACCTGCAAAATGGCGAGAGCCTCCGGGAAGGGTCCCGGGTAAGAGCAAAAACAGCAACAGATATAAAAAATGATAAGCAGGGCGCGAGAACTAAGCATTCAAAAATGCTACAGTAAAAGCATGAAAAGTGAAAAGCGCAGAGGACAAATGTAATAGGACTCTCGCCGAGCGAGCACCATGAAATAATAATAACAATATTTGTTCATCATCCAAAAGCGAAAATGGTACGTCGCAGGAGGGATAGGCTGGGAGGTTGGGGTAGGAGGGTGCGAGAACCCCTAGAGCTCAGTATTGCTACCACCGCCAGTAGCCCCGGCCTCACCTCCCTGTCCTTGGGGGCACTCACAGATTTAAAAAGGCAGTAAGGGTAGTAAGCCCCAGGTTGGCCAGGCGCAGTTGGTCCCGGGTTTGCGCAACGTGCCTTCCCGGGGAGGTTTCCACTTTGAGTGTGTCCTGATGCTCCATCTCGCCGATAAGGTGGGTATAGTCCTGCTCGATCACGGCTAGCTGCCACTCCATTTTCTCCTGGAGTCTGTCCACTGCTAAGGAGTCGGCTCGCAGCTTCCAAGCGAGCTTCGATAGGACCTACACCACCCTCTTCCTCCGTGTCTTGTCATTCCTGGAAGCATCAAGGAAGTCTTCCATCTCGCTGGCGGAAGGTGGGGACGAGACTAGTTCTTCTTCTTCATCAGTTTCTTCCTCCGACGTATCCGGGTCTGGCAGACAAATTTCAGTTAGGTCAAGATAAGGTGAAAGGACAGGGTGAGTTCCCGCTTACCTGATGCAAGGGAGGGGTTTTCGGCTGATGGCTGACGAGAGGGGTCGGGTTGCCCTTCATCTTTTCTTCCAAAGAGCATGTGGATCTAGGTGCACAATTCTGGAGGGTACGACCTGCACTCCAAGGTATCGATCTCAGCCAATGGAGGGATGGAGGCGTCCTCTCCTATTGAAGGCTGAGATCCCGGTGCAGGTGCATATGTGTTGGCAATAACCCCCCCTCCCAGATGAGAGGGGTAGACTGCTTGCTAGGTCGATATGATCTTTTGGGGTGAGAGTCTGGGGTCTCTAGTTGATGATTCTAGGGCTCCAGAGAGCAGGTGCTGTGAGAAGTCAGGTTAGAAAAAGGATAGCAGGCCAGTTAAGGCGAAAGCCAGGCAAGAGAAACTATAAATACTGGGAGTGCTTGCGGGATCGGCCGGGGTAATTGGAGGGACAGCCTCTGAGACCAGTTACAGACTTTCGTCCGGAAATCGGTCCGTCTCGGTGTCCGCTAGAGGGGTATCGGCAACGTCCTCCTGGGCCACCCCCTATATAAAGGTTGGAGTATTAATATGGTAAGTAAGGGTTTGCACAAAAGATCGAGGCGAGACAAGAAAAATACCTTCTTCGGAGAAGGGGGGTTCTTAGCGTTGTTAGGGGACGGGGTCAGCGAGGCTGGCTCATTTCTAGAACAATCTCGCCTAACTGATTTGGCCTTCTTCTTCTTCGGCTGGGAAGGTGAGCCGGCGGGCTTCTTGCCCATGAGCTAGGGGGAAACCCCAGTGTAGTTGGCGCGAGCCCTCACCTGAGAAGCGGCGAGACGATCTTGAAACTCTTGCGAGAGAGGCTTCTTGACACATTTTTTCATCTTTGGGGCAACGTGAGAGCTCAAGCGATTGGCAACAGTAGAATGAGCAATGTCATGGAGGCATGCGGTGAGGTATAGATAGGGCCACGGTGGGACCCGAAAAAGATTCTCCTCCAGGTCAGCAAGTGCTCACCGAATATTGGGGGTTGGACGTATCTTTCTGAGTGCATGGCTAGCTCGTAAAGTGCGGGGATTGTGTACAACCCCATATTCGCTGAGTGGGACCCTAGGCCCGGATTGGTCAAGATAGGCAGGTAGTCAGAATGGGCGAAAGTGTTCCTGCTGGAGAAAGCGAGAAGCTCCTGGGGTAGGCGGAAACCTCTAGCGTTGAGCGAGGTCTTGCCACTCAACGCATTTCACCTCTGGCATTGAGTGAAGTCTTGTCACTTAATACATTTTGTATTTGGTCAGGTCTCTAGTAAGAATCAATAAGTAGATGGGGCAAAGCCCGCACTCGGCCGGATAATGGCCTTCCGCCAGGTAACGCAGAAGGGCTTCCGACTGGTAGAGCGGGAAGCCCATGGAGATCCGTAGAAGGGTTTCCGCCCAACAGGGTCCAGAGGTAAAAATACCTGGATGCCCTTAGAGGTCTGCATTTAGCTCCTCAGAACAGCGGAGTTACGCTATTGGCAGACCAAATTGGGCTACGTATAGCCCTTTGGAACAGCGAAATTACTCTGTTGGCAAACCAGATATGGAGAACCTATAAGTAGACCCATGGGAGTACCTTAGAAGGCAAGTTTTCATATTTTCAAAAGCCTTCTAGTGCTTTCTAAGGAATTCTTAGCTCAACATTGGCTAAGGAGGGAAAGCGCTCCGAGAACTTCCGGGTTAGTGGAGGGATCTCTCGGTTGAAGGCTTGGGTCAGTTCTCAGGTTCCTTGCATCTAGTAAGGGGTCTGAATTTGGGAGAAGTAGGTGTTAGCTGCACTCCATGGTTCGAACTTTCGTTGGGGTCAGTTTTTCGGCTTCAACATTCTGAACCTTAGTTTTTTTTCTTACCTTAATTTGCAATCTTATTGTGTCTATTTAGATTATTTCCATAAAAACATGTTATTAATTGGGAAGTGAGACACTATGAACCCACATGAATGATGTGAGAGATATAATAATGTTAAAAAAATAACATTTTTCATACAGTTAACCATATTTTTTGTAATTAACAAGCTGAATCAATTTTCTGAAAATTGCCAATTTACAACCACAAATTACTCTCAATTTACAGTCCAACATACAACTCACAAATTACAATTAACAATTACAGTTCTAAAAACATTTTAATTACATTTCAAAATTACAATCCAAAATTACAGGATATTTATAGTTCTAGAAATAACATGCATCTCTTGTTATTTGATTGGTCAACATCTTCCTCATTGGGTATTATTTTGAATTTCTACTCTATTTTTTAACCGACGGCCTTCAACATGACCTCCTCTTTTTGGTTAATTTTTGTGTAACATATGCTTTTGATAGGATAGTCATTGTGAAAATTGGCCAATTTACGACCAGAAATTAGTTTCCAACATACAACTCAATAATTATTTTCCAATATACAGCTCAAATATTGGACAACCCCAAAATAGTCATAAATAATTCGTAGGTCAGGGTTTAGCTCTAGTAGTGGGACACTATTAAGTTTTTTTGTTTCAAATACCATAGAATCACATCTTAATCTAATACACGGTGTTATATAATGTAGATGATGATCCTTGCCCTTTTGCTCACCCTCTTCTTTGCTGCGAAATTGATGAAATGGTTTCTAAGGTGATGCTGCCTTTGAGTTGTTCATGGCGCCATCACGTGTATAGTTGTTTCATTGGTTCATTTTGTACATTTGACAAAATCATATTTGTCAATGTTTCATAGATATGAAAACCAAGAAATATCATCCCAACTTTGAAATTTTTTGGTTGAAAATTCTTTATTATGGATGTATGACTGGCATCCACTAACCTGTGATTGCTAGAATTGAATAAGTATCCCTTGCATGATGGACCTCTTGAGTTCCCCTTCATTGGTTCTATTATGATGGCTTGAAGATCAAAGATATGATGGCTCGAAGATCAAAGATCGCTCAAAGATTGGCTCGAGTTTTGTCTCCATTCGAGCTCGGAACGAACATAAACATCTGAGCCGTGACCAAAATTAGGCTCGGTTATAATTTCAATCCAACCTCTGATTGGAATATTGGATCAAGGAATCTCGAAATTTTTAGGCATATAGGTATCAAATTCATACAAGCCCAATGGTATGTTAAGATGGGGAAGGAATCCAAGGTTTATAAGCTCTACAAAGCTCTAAGTGGTGTCAAACAAGAACCAAGTGTCTGGAATCATAACATAGACACCTACTTGATGCAGACAAAGTTTGTAAAAATCCAAGTGAAACATCACTATATGTTAAAACCTTCCCATGAAAGTATTATCTAATATTCTATCTCGATGTTTATGATCTCATTGTTATTGGATCCAACTCAAAGTTGATAGAAAAATTTAAAGAAAACATGAAGGAGGAGTATGAAATGTTGGACATGGGTATTTCTGATGCAAAAAATTGTCCCACAACTCGACACCCTGGGCTTGAGGAAACTGTGGGTGGATGGTTACTCCCGGTCACGAAGTGGTAGGTAAGAGAAATAATGTTGCGAGCAACTACTCCAGGCTTTCCAAAATGACAACCTTTGTTGTGTGTGAATTTATTTATTGAATAGTTGGATTACATCATGTTACATGATATGAAATAACAAAAAAATATTCTTTGCGAGCTCGCCTCTACTATATGGTATTATGGTGTCCGCAAATGATGGTGGATGCTGCTCCCTCCTCTTTTAGTCTAGGTATGGCCCTGTATTTATTGAAATTTTATGCTGCCCAAACGTACAGACAAGCTGCCCAGACTTATGATTCCGAGTAGATACTAAAATGCAGCCTATGTAACACACTAAGTCTAGTACAGAGGATTCTATGTGGACACTAAAAGAGAGTCTGCGTGAACTACCAAGTCTGACTGTTGGCGGTCCGCCCAGACACTACGAGAGTTTGCCCAGACTGTTGAGTTTGGCCAAAGGCAGTCCGCTCTAACACTACGAGAGACTGAGCATACTTCTGAGTCAGGCAAAAGCAGGTCCACACGGACAATAAGAGTGTCCACATGAACTACTGAGTCAAACTAAAGGTGGTCCATACAGAGACTATGAGAGGCTGCATGGATTGCTGGGTGCTCTGATCAAAGGCGGTCTATACAGACACTAAGAGAATCTGCACGAATTACCGAGTCTGATCAAGGGTTGTCCGTGCGTACACAAAGAGAGTTTGCACAGACTATTGAGTCTGACCAATGGTGGTCCTCACTGACACTACGATAATCATCACGGGCTATTGAGGTGAAATGTTCAAGCTGATTGATGTCGGTATTTGGAAAAGGTGATCACCGATTTCTTGGTTAATAGATATGATGAAGTACTTTCTTGGTTTCCATCAATTCAAATACGCACTTGATTTGTTGAAAAGATTGGGCGTGATATAATCAAACCCGATATCAACCCCATTCTCAACATGTGATAAATTAAGCAAACTAGATGGTGAATAGACGACAAGTGCGGAGAATCAACGCATATAGAACTTCACTATCATTTTATAAGAGAACTAGTTCGATCAAAAAGGTGAGATCAAACTACACTATTGTAACATCAAGCGGTGTACATACTCACTAAACCACCTCAACTCCCAATTCAGAAGTTTAAAGATATGAGGAAAAAGATGAGAATGATCGAAGAAGGTGTTGGACGCTCCAACATGAACACAAAAAAAGGCATGATGCCAAGATTAGTCCTGCTCTGCCTACCTAGACGGTCCACTTATGCTTATAATAGGCTCCACCTCTCCTATGTCAAACCCAGGTTTTGGAATGGAAAATGAGTGCGGTGGTTTAAAATGGTATCAGAGCTAGGTTCACGATGAGGGTGCGTGTTGGAAGGTCCAACATGAACAAAAAAAGGCATGCCCACTAGAATAGTCTCACACTGCCTTCCCAGATGGTCCTCTCATGCTTATAATAGGCCCCTCTTCTATCTCAGACCCGGGTTTTGGAATGGAAAATGGGTGCAGTGATTTAACAGAAGGATCTGATTAAGGGGGATTGTTGGAATCTCATGCATAATCTGAGAACAGGGTGAAAGTAATAATTTTTGGTCGCCCGACTCTTAACAATAAATGAATGAATGAATGAAAAAATAATGATCAAAGTTTGTTTGCCTTTTGTAAAGCAAATTTGGATTTCGGTTAAAATAAACTGTTTGCAATACCAATTTCAGATTTTTTTTGGGTTGCGGTGAAGAGGAGTCGAGCTTGCAAGCAAGCTGTGTTTTATAATTAGCAGTAGGGGAACTGTGCGTGTTCATCGTGAAGAACAAGTTAGCTCGAGCAAAAGAGAAAATTAGTGACAGATCGAGGTGGCATATTAATTAAAAGTAGCGAGCTTGGCAAGAAGCTATATTTAGGCTTCAATTGGTGGGGCAGATTCGAGTCGGTCGTGCGGACGAAATTGCCCAGCACCAGGGACTGCCTGTTTGGCGGGGCCGGGGTCGAGCTATTTTGCTCCGCCCCTCCACAAGAAAGCTGTGGATTTCATCCGCATCGCAATTTCCACGATAGCAGTCCAGCGGTGCGGCAAAATCAGCCCTCGTATGACCGCAGTGCCAAACTAGCCCCTACTGTGTGTGAGCGAGCTCTAGCTATAATATTTTGTAGTGGCCGGTTCCAACTGGATTTATGCTACTATGAATAGCGGCTAATTAAGCGCTCAGCTCTACACAAGTTATTGACCAGGCTTAATTTGCTGATTAATCATCCATCTTCCTGTTGTAGTGTGTTTACTACTTTAGGCATAACCAAGCTCAATCAAACTAGGGTTGTAAGTCAGAACCAACTGAACCACAAAATCGAACCAACCGAACCACAAAATCGAACTAACCGAACCATAAAATACAACCAAACCAAACATTTCATTCCAGTTTTTGTAGCCTATGGTTCGGTAACGGTTCCATATTTTAAAAATAAGTGTGGTTTGGTTTGGTTCACGGTTTGAAAAATCAACCCGAACCTAGTTAAACCAAACCGAACCGTATTAGTTTTAATAAAATGAAAAATCAATTATTATTGTAATTAAGTCTTCACTCTTGTTACAACTTACATAGAAGTCATTGTTTTAAACAATAAGCCTATAACAAAAAATTTTTTTATCATAATCATTTGCATGTTTTGTTAATACTTTCTATCTGTTATCAATATTAAATGTTGCCTGTTGTGGTTGTGCTAATACTACTTACATACAAATATAAAAAAATGCTTTGTTTTCCTTCATACCCAAAATTTTTACTCTTTATTTTTATATCACTCAAACCGAATCGAACCGAACCTCGGTTCCAAATTTTTGGAATCACATGCGGATGGTTTGATTAGTGGTTTTGATCAAAAACTGAACCAGTCCAAATCATTACAGGACTAAATCAAAGATCACTAGCTTGCGCTCTACACAAGGGGGCTAGCTGTTGAAAAAAATATCTCTGTTGAACAAAGAGCCCATCAACCATTGAAATTAATACATGGGGACTTACTCACAACTCCTTGACTACTTTTCAGAGTAAAATTGTATTTTTGATAGATAGAACAAGACTGTTATGGAAATTACACAACCTATGATGACTGAAAAAAACAATATAGCAAAGGACAACTCTTTTTAAAGTCATATGAAAATAAACTAAATTACATAAAAATATACTAACAACAGTGCATGCTTCCAAAGTGCAACACAAATTAATTAACTTCACTCAATAAAAAGCAGCTAGTCCAATTAATTGCAAGATAGAAATATACCGAAATTAACGTCGGTCCAAACTTAACATATGGCGGGAAAACTTGCATGTTTATGCATGAAGAAATTGTTGTGCATGCATGACGAGAGCCTGCTCAAAAGAACATGTGTATACACTGTGAAACATATGTAGTAGATGCAGGCTTCCAAATTGCGTATATATATCTTCTACGATGCTTAATTCACAACATATATTTTTTATTTTAGAGCTAGCATATGTGCTATGTTTTACTTCAATATTGTTGCATGTGCTCCACTGCGTGCATAATAATGTTTTATCTACAGACCTACTTTTGGGTTGTGGGGCTTGTCAGGGAGTCCCTGATCGCAGTGAGGGTAGGCACAAATAGCACTTTTAATAAACTTGGAAGTTTGGGTGCTGCAAAATTTACAGTAGCAAACATATGGTATTGACGAGTGCCCCTTTTCTGGCCTTAAACATTCATAATTGGTCAGAAGTGACTAAATGGCTGATAATAATCATATACCAACAAAAATCTTCACACTGACGTGTATTGTTGGTCCACAAGCGCAGCTCTACTTCGTGACACCGAGGATCCAATGCGATCACTGCAAAATGAAAGATATATATAATTAGCTCTATGAATGAATATTATGTCTTATTAATAGCTGCTGACGATCGAGCTCTAATTGGCTCAGATTAATATGAAAGTGGGAGTGCTGAGGGTGAAACAAAGAGGGAACGACCGATGTTTGGGAGAAGAATTAGGTGGAGGAAGAGAGATAGAACTGCTGATGATCTCTGGGAGAATAATGTCGCCAATGATAAATTATTTGGTAGCTTGTAATTATGAAATCTTCTATATATGTATCTAGCTATGTGTGCTTGAGTCATATATATATACACTATACTATATACTGGCCGGCCAACTTAAGTTATTGAACTTGGCTCCACGTACTCACTTATTTTATTATTTCCCTTATGAGATTGATTAATTAACAGTTGGCCGGGATGTTCAATATTTAATGATAAGCTTTACGAACATCCGAAATGTATGACTCCTCTTTGTTCTTGTTTTTATTTTGTGGACTTCTTCATTATGTTCTACAGATACCTGCAGAAGTGATATTATGAACACTTTTAGCTATATTAAGGAGTTCACATTTTGTATTACATATAGGATATGAGTATGAATGCAAAAATAATCACACACACACACACGAATGACAGTGCATGAGGCGCCCCCATGCTCCGCAATGACAGTACCCAGTTTGCAGCGGGCAAGCCCTCAACCCCCGAAAGGTTCACCCACTGCCACGAAGACCCTGATAGGCTTCGCCCGCCCCTCACAGATCTTAATATTTTTCTTTTCATGTAATTTTCTTAATATAATTTTTTACCATTACATATTATTTGTATTTTTAAATTATTACTTTTTAAAATTTTAAAAGTTAAAAATAAAAAGAAAAATTTAAATATATATATATAATAGTTTTTCGAATTAACACGTTAGTTTTTGAGACGTAATAGTTAAAGCAGTGTAGTTATAATGAGCATAGTTTTAGCATTATTTCTGATGGCAAGATAGCCTAATCACGGACTTCCTGTGTTCACGAGCCGGCATGCCCATGTGTATTTACCAAGCATGATTTGTAGGCCCGTTGTGCCCTCTTTTTACCTGCCCAGTAAAAAAAGGACGGTCATGATTGATTTGGAGGACCTCGAATGTTACACTATGCAATCACAATGGCCAACGATACTTCTTTGTATATATGTATAGATATACTAGTTTCTTTGCACGTGCTACGCCCATGCTCGAAGCTCTCAGATGACATTCAACCGCATCCAGGCGGGCTTCGCCCGCCTCCGTTTGGGCTTCGCCCGGGTTTGATGCTCCGAGCATCCTTCGGTCACATAGAAGAGGGCTTCACCCGCCTCCACACAATTCACCAGCTTGATGCCGCAACCGCCACTCGTGGCCTCCCAGAGTGTGTATGTAAAATCAAGCAATCATAGGGCTTCGGGGGGCTGCGAGTGGAGGTTGCGGCATCGAGCTGGTGAACTGCGTGGAGACAGGCAATGCTCGCTTCTATGCAGATGAAGGCTGCCCGGAGCATCAAACATGGGCAAATCCCTAACGGAGGCGGGCGAAGCCTACCTAGATGTGGCCGAAGGCAGCCCGAGAGCTTCGAGCATGGGCGTAGCATGGGTGAAGAAGCTCGTGTGTATGTGATTTGTGATTTAATCAAACTGCATTAACTTAACTTAAATTCTGTGGATATCACAGATGAAAGATAATAGAGAGAGAGAGAGAGAATTAAATCCCACGATATCTACTCAAAATTTAATTTAAAATAAATAAAAATTTATATTCATATTTGTTATAATCTGGTCCTCCGCCCCAACCTCCCTCTGCCGCCACTTTCTGATCATCTCCCCAAAGAGCGCATCAATCATCTTTCTCAGCTCAATCATCTTCTTCCTCTTCCCCGCCACCTCCCAACCATCTCGCAAGCGACAAAAAATTTCCAAGCTTGCTGAAAGTGAGGGATAGATCTACTTTACACTAGAGTGGGGGGGGGGGTGAATAGTGTATATTAAATACTTTAACTTAGTTTTATAGTGGATTTAAAAACTAGTGATATATATATAAAGAAGCATTCACAACACACAAATAAAATGAATAACAATCACTGACGACACAAGGAAATGTATAGTGGTTCCCCAATAAATCCGGGTACATCCACTCTTCTACCACCGTGGTAGGAATCCACTACATGTTTTTGATCAGGTGCCCTACCACCAAAAGATTAATTTTTTTAAGGGAGATCTAGCAACCTTTTGAGGTTTTGACCAGGTGCCCAAAAAAAACCTTAAGTCTTTTGATCAGGTGACTTAGAAACTAAGAGGTCGACTTTTGAAGGGAGTTATAACCTTGTACACAGTTTAGAAGGTAAATTAAAAGAAAATGATGATGTTGTCTTCTCTTTCAACAGTCTCTGAGAAGACTAAGTGGATGAGCAAAAGGCTCCCCCTGATTTGTGTAGAGATTGTGATCAGGAGAGGGAGACTTTTCTTCAGGGTGTAGGTCTTTAAGATTAATATTTCTCCCTAGTAGCAATTTTTCAGACTGATGAAAAATTTGATTGTCTCTTGGAGAGTAGAAAGTAAGTTCAAAATACTCTGTGTCTGTCTATGTTTATATGTCTATCTGTCTGAATCTCTAAACAAGCAGTAATTATTTTTGAATATATATTCTCTGAGAAGATTTCAAGCATTTGAATTTGAAAACATTCCATGAATAGATCTAGAGATTCTCTTAGAATTTGTAATGGTTATATTCAAATATTTAGAATAAAAAAATTCCTTAACTGCCTAACTGATTAAGTAAAATATTAACTCTGTGATCAATCCATATTTAATGATGCCAGGAATGACTATATTCTTTAAGAATATTTAACATTAAATACTAGAGCATAATTGACTGAAATTAAGCTGTTAAAAAAATATTCTGCTTCTGAAAACAAAATCGTCTAAACACTGCAGAGAATTAGTCGAACTGAACAAAACTTTCGTCGATTCTAGCTTGGAGTTTGTCGAACTGAATCTGCTATTCGTCGAACTGAGCTTGTCCATCGTCGATCTGAATCTTCAAAGGTGAGATCAGAGTTTGTCGAACAGAGCTCTGCTTTCGTCGAGCTAAACCCAGAGGAAGAACTCCAAGTTCGTCGAGCTGAGCTCGGCGATCGTCGAACTGCACTCAGCTTTTGTTGAACTGATTTATGCATTCGTTGAACTGCTTTTCTCTGGAGTTCTTCTAAAGTAGCAACCCTGGAAAGAATAACCTATGACCCTAGGCTATATATGTCTGGTCAAACTAATCATACTAACCAAGTGATAGTGATCCTAGCCCAAATCAGTAATAGGGTTCCAACAACATCCCCCTATTTGGGTGGGATACTATCTACAAAACTGCACAAAGCAGACAAAATATCTAGTAGAAAAATAATTTTTAGCAGATATAAGGTAAAGAGCTTTGAGAGTTCATAAACAATAAACATAGTTTAAAGAATATAAAATAATCAAAGACTACGAGTCTTTCTTAGAATCTTAGAGGATAATTTAGTGAAGATCAGCTTCCTGTTGGGATCCGCAGCTTCCTGTTGACTGATCTTTAGATCTTGAAAGGAAAAAAGTTTCAAAGATGTAGTCCTAGGCACAACTGCCTCTAGATGTAAGTTCATGTATTTGTCCACATTGAATAAGTTTTTCTTAGCATACCTGTCAAGCACTTTTTGTCTATAAGAAGACATAGTTGGAAATTGAGAAGTGTCCTTTCCTTCTGCATTATCTTTATTGATTTGAGATAGAGCAATAAGCTCATTGAACCTTGCTATTATGAATTTTGGGTCCAACTCTGGATCATAAGCTGGGGAATTAGGACTCTCTGTGCTTGGCTGCTGTTGCTGTTGCTGTCTTCTTTGACTTGGATACTGCTGGCTGCTGCTCTGAGATTCTGATCTTGAAGGTCTGTCTTTGTTGTCCTGAGAAGCTTTTGGATAAGGAGAAGAAGGTTTTTTAGAATGAGGAACACTACCTACTGCTCCTGCTGCTGGAGGAGGAGGAGGAGGTCCTCTCCTAGACCTTAGAGGTGAATTATATCTCTTCATTTTCTTCCTCCTTTTCTGCTCATTTTTGGAATATCCCATCCAATGTGGATGATCTGGAGTGAGAGTAATCCCATGCAAAATATAGTAGGGAATGTTAGTTATAGAGGAAGGTTGAGGATCAACCTTTGTAGGAGCTTTCTTTTTATTGAACTTCCTTTTCTTAGAATTAGCATCATCTGACTCATCTGATTCTTCATCATCATCAGAATCTTCTGCAGGTTGATCATATAGATCATCTAGCTGCTTAAGTAATTCAGACTGATCAAGAACTTGAACTCCTGGTTGTGTATTTATAGTATCTGTATTGGTTCTTGAATATCTTGTTATATATCTTGAAAAAGGATGTCATAAAGATTAGGCATAGGAGTTTCATCCCAAGCATAAGTAGGAGGGGAAGAAACTTGCTCTATAAGATCTATTATATTATCAACTACTACAGTCTCAGGGACTGGATTATTACTGGTAGAAAAATTTCTAAGGCTATTCCTTAGCTATTCTAAAACTTAAGAATCAACTGGGGCTGTATAACACACTATAGCTTTAGAAGAATTCTCAAAAACTAGAAAATTACTATTATGCAGAGTATCAAAATCTGATAATAAAGAACTTAAGTTAACTGTGGGATTAATAGAGACATCCCCAACAGTAGAAACTTAAGAATTTTCTGCAATTGCTAACTCATCTGAAACAACTGTAAGCATTTTTGAATTTTGAATAACAATTTCTGCTGCTGTTGGACTGACCTGAGCTTCTGCTATTAGAAATACTGAAACCTATGGAACTAAAATTGTAGATAGGGGAGCTTCTTCATGAAACATCTCCCCCTGCCAAGACCCAGGGAGACCTGAATCTAGGCCCCCAGAAGAAGGGACAGTAGAGGAAGAGGATAGCTGAGAGGAGAGAGCAGAAATAAAAGCGGTAAGAAGAGCTATGGCTTTATCTATTAGCTTTTTCAGAGTTGGAGTAATGAATTCAATAAGATTTGAGCTAATGGAAGAGAAATCCAAATACATAAACTCAGGAGCAGTCTGAGTATATGTAGATGGTGGATTTGGGGTAGATGAAGATGGATCAGATATGTTTGCACAGATTTGGCAGATGGTGAAAGCTTGAGGTATAAGAGGAAGATTGATTATAGGAGGAGTGAAATCAGGAATGGTTTCTTCCTGTATAGGGGAGTTAGGTGGAGATGGAGATATATGAATTTGAGATGAATGAGGTTGAGACAGAGGAAGTAGATTAAAATTATGTATTGGTAGAGGGGATGAAAGTGAGTGATGAATTTATGATTCTAGATGAAATGAAGTGGATGGTATATCTTTAGATGTAATGGGTGGTATAGGTGAATGAATAGGTGACTGAGGAATGAGGGAGTCATCATGTGGAGTTGATGACTGAATATGAGAATGAGGTGAAGATAGCTATCTGGGGGAATTGTGTGGAGATGGAGGAGGAGAAGAAATGAGAGGAGCAGAGACTTTTGCTGGGGTTTGGAGAGTGGATTATACAGCCCTTGTGTTTTTAGAAGCTTCTCTGGAAGAGGAAGCCCTAGAAGGCTTTGGGATAACCCTCTACCATCTTCCAAACTAGGCAGAGGTAAGCCTTTTAGATGCATTAATATGGGTGGTCTGTGAGACAAGGAGTTCCGGGCACTTAGCATGTAGGAAAATTCCTACTACCCTACCAATACAGACATCCTTCTTATTAATTTTCTTCTTAATTGAATCAAATAATATTGTTCCCCAATTCATAGATTTCTTATTAACCAAGACACACATCAACATAAATTAGTGCCTGGTGACATAATCATGTGCATAATGTTTTCCCAACAAAACTTTACCGACCACATCGGTTAAGAATTTATATTAAATAGAAAAATTCTTTTTCAGTAGGTGATTAGGATTTCCCTGATTATGTCCCATTCTATCTAGCATTTCATCAAATTCAGTACTAGTTATTTTTATTTCATCTTCACCATTCATAAAACCAAAAACTTCAGAAAGAATTTATGGTGATAAAGTAACCTGATTTCCAGAGATTGATCTAGTAACTATGGTTTGATCAGGAAACCTTGCAGTGTGAACCCATTCTTTGATTTCAGCAACTGGGAGTTTGATCCTTGTGGTCATGAAGTTCTTCAAAGTCTGGCCCTCAAACAATTTCATAATGTCCTGGAATATTTTGTCAGAATGGTGGAAGGAATCCATGTCTATATCGAAACAAGCATCAAACTTCATTGCCGAGAGGGTTGCTTGTGAAATCGCCATCTTCCTGCAAGATAAAGAGATCAAGTGCAAGGGAAAATAGAGAAAGCGTGAGATAAAGTTCGATGAAAACCTAAATATAAGTTTCTAGAAGACGAAAAGACGAACTCTGTCCGATGAAAATACAAAACATCAAACTCTTGTTTGACAAATTTTTTTCAAAAGAAATACATTTCGTTGATCTCCGATCGATGAAGGTTTTGCGAAAGAAATATATTTTGTCGAGCTCTATTCGACGAAAAATACTTGAAACTAAAACGTCAAACTCCGTTCGATGAAAAATTTCACAAGGAAAGTTCGTCGATCTACATCCGATGAACGTTCCATGAAGAGTACACAGTTCGTCGAGCTCCATTCGACAAAAGGTGGACAATTCGTCGATCTCAGAACAAAAATCAAATTAATGATTCTCCATTTATCAAGCCTAGCTGATTTAGGAAGAAAAGATGTTTCTTTTCATCTAAGGGTTTAATAAAAATATTTTGCCCTTTGTAAATTAGTAGAAATAAAGATAAGATTAATTTTATTTTTGTCTACATTATCTCTAAGAAAATGATGTCTTTTTTTATATGCTTAGTCCTACTATGCAGAACTGGATTTTGTGCAATATGAATTGCACTGGTATTATCACAAAATATAGTTGAATTATTTAAGTTGTAACCATAATCCAGTAATTGATTTTGAATCCACAAAATCTGTGAACAATAACTACCAGCTTCCATATATTCAGCTTCAGTAGTTGAAGTAGAAAAAGATGTTTGCTTCTTGCAAAACCATGACACAACCCTATCACCAAGAAACTGACAAGTTCCTGATGTGCTTTTCCTGTCAACTCTGCATCAACCATAGTCAGCATCTGAGAATCCAGTTAATTAAAATTCTAACTCTATTGGATACCAGAGTCCTAGATTTGGGTAACCCTTAATATATCTCAAAATCCTTTTAGCAAAAATTAGGTGAGATTCTTTGGGATTTACTTGAAACCTAACACAAATATATGTAGCAAACATTATATCTGGTCTACTAGCTATTAGCTAGGTATAATAAAGACCCAATGATGGTCCTATATAATCTCTGATGAACAGGTTTGCCCTATTAATCATTATCAACTTCAGCATTAGAGGGCATGGGTGTTTTCATAGTTGAGGCATCTTACATCCCAAATCTTTTAATTAGCTCTTTAGTATATTTAGATTGGGATATAAAAATACCATCAGGAGTTTGCTTTACTTGTAAACCAAGGAAGTAGGAAAGCTCACTCGTGCTACTCATTTCAAATTTTGGATGCATTAGGTCAGAAAACCCTTCGCAAAGTTTGGAATCAGTAGAGCCAAATATTATATCATCTACATGTATTTGAACTAACAAAATTTAATTTTTATGATGTTTAACAAATAATGTTTTATTTACTATGCATCTACTAAATTTATTTTCTATAAGAAAACTAGCAAGAGTCTTATAAAACCTATTGGAGCTTTTTCAAGACCATAAAGAGCTTTGCTAAGTCTAAAAACATAAGAAGAGTGAGTTAGAGAGATAAAACCTAATGGTTGTTCAACATAAACTTCTTCTTTAAGCTCTCTATTTAGAAAGGCACTCTTCACATCCATCTGATATACTATGAATTTCTTGAATGCTGCATATGCAAGAAAGATCCTGATAGCCTCAAATCTTGCAATAGGAGAAAATGTCTGGTCATAGTCCATGCCTTCCTCCTGTGAATATCCTTGAGCTACCAATCTTACTTTATTCCTTATAATAGTTCCTTGAGCATCCAGATTATTCCTAAAGACCCACTTGGTTCCAACGAGTAGATAGTTTTTGGGTCTAGGAACTAAGTCCCAAACTCTACATCTCTCAAATTGATTGAGTTCCTCTTGCATAACAATGATCCAGTGGGGATTTTGTTCTGCATATTAGATGGATTAAGGTTCAATCTAAGAAATAAAACAAGCATGCATCTGATCTTGATTCAATTTGTGCCTTGTTTGAACATAAGTTAATATGTCTCCTAATCACTTGAGATCTAGGTTGATCCCTAAGTATGACAAGATCAACAGGTAGAGTTGGTTATCTTAACTACTTGTAGTGTTAATTCCTCTGTTGGAATTTCATTTGCCACAATATGTTCAGCATAAATTTTTGAATTTTCTTCATCACTGAAATCAACAGCAATCTGTTGAGAAGGATGTAATGTATCCTCTTGGGTTTGGATTAATTCATCCAATTTCTCACACAGATTTGGTACCTGAAAAGAATCTATGGTAGAGATATCTCTCTCCTTGTAAAACATATTAGTCTCATCAAAGGTTACATGTACAAAATCTTCCATTTTAAGTGTAGATTCATTAAACACTCTATAAGCTTTATTAACTTTAGAATATCCTATAAATACCCCTTCTACAGCTTTGTGTTCAAATTTTCTTAAATGTTTCTTATCATTATTATGTATATAACATTTACAACCAAAGAATTTAAAATAATTGACTTTAGGTTTCTTAGATTTAAGTAATTCATAGGGAGTATTACCCTTAAGTTTATGTATTAGACTTTTTGTTAAGGATATAGTTTGATGTGCTTACTGCCTCAGCCCAAAAGGATAGGGGAAAGTGAGCATCTGCAAGTAATGTACCAGCAGATTCAATTAGAGTTTTATTTTTCCTTTCAGCTACTCCATTTTGTTGAGGAGTTCTAGGAGCAGAAAAACAATGCTTGATATCTTCCTTCTCATAAGAATTTCTTACATCAGAAGAGATTCAAACTCAGTGTCATGATCACTTATGATCAATGCAATCTGAGTAGAGTACTCAATCTTGATGCTCTTACGAAAATCTGTAAGAACTTTAAAGTTATTTGACTTATTTATTAGAAATAATACCCAAGTGAATCTAGAAAAATCATCTACAATAACTAAGGTATATGACTTTCCTCCCAAACTTTATACTGCAATGGGTTCAAAAAGGTCCATATATAGCAAATACAAAATCCTGGGTGAATCACTCTTAGAAATGGATTTAAAATTATTTTTAGTTTGCTTGCATAATTGACAAGCCCTGTAGAGTCTTTCCTTCTTATAAGAACCAGAAGGTAGTCCTCTAATAAGTTTGTCCTTAGAAAGTTTAGCAATAGTCCTAAGGTTTTCATGTCCTAACTTTTTTTGCCAAAGTTCACTAGTTTTACTAAGCTGATTAAATAAACAGATTTCAGTTTTTGCAGAGTTAAAATTAACTGAGTAGATATTATCTTTTCTAACTCCAGTTAAAACTATTTTATTTAAGGTAGAAGTAATTGAACATAAAGTCTTATTAAAAGTTACCTGATAACCTTCATCACATAATTGACTTATGGATATGAGGTTATACTTGAGACCATTCACATAGGCTACCTTTTTGAAGGTAACTGCTCCAACCTTGACATTTCCATAGCTTTCTGTCTATCCACAGTTGGAGTCTCCAAAAATTACTTTAGGTCCAAGCTTAGCTTTAAAATCTTTTATATTTTTTTGCATCCTGTCATATATTTTGAGCAACCACTATCCAGATATTACTGTTCCTTTGTGGTAGGATAGTTCTTTCCCTACATGAGACAAATTAGATGTTTTTGACCCAGGTTACCTTGGATCCTACTTTCTTTATATAATCAGTGTAAATAAAAGAATATTCAGGTTGGTCTCTTTATAGCCCAGTGGATGATATCTTCTAGGAGGAATTATCCATTGAGTAAAAGGATTCTTAAAATTCTGTGCTTGATTATATTGTTGAAAAGTAACAAAATTTCTGTTATGAAAATTTTGGATCGACGAATTGGAATTATTTTTTCGAGCTTCGTTCGACGAATAGTACTGATTTCGTCGAGCTCGGTTCACAGAATGATAGTATTCATTTTCTATGTTCCACGTTCGTCGATCCCTGTTCGACGAATCATATTGATTTCATCGAGAACCAGCTGTTGAGTAGTTATACCCAAATTCTTGGATCAGAGTTCGTCGATCGCCGTTCGACGAAAAATACTGATTTCGTCGATCTTGGTTCGATGAATTTTGTTGAACATAATTTTTATGAAAATTTTTAGTTTATTTAGGCTTGTTATTTTTTGAAACCTCAGTTGCTTTTTCTAAATCTTCTAATTTCTCTTTTCCTTTTCCAGAAATAAATTTAATAGGTGTGGTTAAAATGTTTTTCTGCACAAGATGAGGTTGACTTCATGAAGCTCCCAAGGCTAGTTTGCCATTTAGCCTGGCATTGATTGTGCTTGTGATATTCATTAGTTTGATGCTTCTCCCATTAAGGGATTCTTCAAACATTTTAGCTTCATTTAACTTGTTTTCTAAAGAACCTATTTGTTCATTAGCAATTTTTAAATTTTCTTTAAGTTCATTGTTTTCTGAAGAAAGATTGTCAAATTAAGTTAGTTTCTCTTTGAGAATTTTTATTTCCTTCTCAGATTTAATTAAATCTTTACATAGTAATTTGAAATCTAATTAAAACTGTTCTGAAGTAAAGTCAAAAGTAGAAATTACCCAGTCTTCTTCAGACTTTCACTCAGGCTCAGAATTGCTGCATGATGCATTGATTGTCATCAAATAGATTTATTTAGCCTTTGCTTCTTCTTCATCTTTACATGAGCTAGATGAAGATTCTGAATTTGATTCACTCCAAGTCTCAACAATAAAGCCTCTCTCCTTTTTATATTTACTGGAAGAAGATTTGTGTGGGTGCTTCTTGTGGTCTTTCTCCTCATCTTGTCTTTCTTCTTTCTCACAGGACATTTTGGAAGGATATATCCTGGTTTCCTGCAACCAAAACAAACTATTTCTTTTGTGGGAGTTTTATCATACCTTGGTTTGTCATCATTTCTGGAAGATCTTCTCCTGAAGTCTTTCTTTGTCATCTTGTAGAATCTTTTGGCCAAAAGACTCATGAGGTCTTCATTCCCTGGAAGTTGTTCTTCCTCCTCAGTAGCTTTGAAAGCAATGCTCTTTTCTTTCCTTACTGGGGGTGAAGACTTCTGTTCAGCTTCTCTGGTACTGATGAGCTACTCATAAGATTTGAGCTTGCCTAACATGGTCTCTTTTATGATCTCATTTAAGCTTCTGGCTTCTTTGATTGGCCAGATCCTTGAATCTCATGTGCTAGGGAAACACATGAGGATCTTATCATTGACTTCTGTCAATATGATGTCCTTCTCTAAGGTTTTCAGCTCATTGATAATGAGACTGAGTCTTGTGTACATCTCAACAACTGATTCAGATTCTCCCTCTTGAAATTATCATATTGAGAGATCAACTGGGATCTTCTATCCTTTCTCTCATCAGCAGATCCAACAACCATTATGTTGAGGGAGTTCCAGATGTCCCTTGCTGAAGAGCATTTAACAACCTTCTGGAAAATGTCATCTGACATTATTTGGGCTAAGATGTTCATAGATTTGGCATTAGCAATCTTTGATTTCTTCTGTGCTTATGTCCATTCTGGAGGTGGTGCAACACTTTTACTTGTTGTTGCCACTGGTAAAGGTAGACCTGTAAAAATAGAGTTGTAGATGTCTTCATCAATAGAGTTCATATAAAGCCTAATCCTTACCTTCCATAGTGCAAACTTATTAAGATTGCACACAGGATGTCTAGTGCTTGAATATTCCTTATTTTGTGTCATGATAAATTTCTAGGTGAAAATAAAATCTATCAGATCTTATGTTTCAAGTGTTAGCATGTAAAACCAAAGAACCAACCTCTGATACCAAATGAAAGTGAGGGATAGATCTACTTTACACTAGAGGGAGGGTGAATACTGTATATTAAAAACTTTAATTTAGTTTTATAGCAGATTTAAAAACCAGTGATATATAGAAAGAAGCAATCAGAGCATACGAATAAAATGAATAATAATCACAGATGATACAAGGAAATTTATAGTGGTTCCCCAAGAAATCTGGGTACATCCACTCTTCTACCACCCTGATAGGAATCCACTACAGGTTTTTGATCAGGTGCCCTGCCACCACAAGATCAATTTTTCTAAGGGAGATCTAGCAACCCTTTGAGCTTTTGACTAGGTGCCCAAAAACAAACTTAAGTCTTTTGATCAGGTTACTTAGAAACCAAGAGGTCAACTTTTGAAGGGAGTTATAACCCTGTACATAGTTTAGAAAGGTAAATTAAAAGAAAATGACGATGTTGTCTTCTCTTTCAATAGTCTCTGAGAAGACTAAGTGGATGAGCAAAAGGTTCCCCATGATTTGTGTAGAGATTGTGATCAGGAGAGGGAGACTTTTCTTTAGAGTGTAGGTTTTCAAGAGCAATATTTCTCTCCAGTAGCAATTTTTAAGACTGATGTAAAATTTGATTGTCTCTTGGAGAGTAGAAAGCAAGTTCCAAAAACTTTGTGTCTGTCTATGTTTATATGTCTATTTGTCTGAATCTCTAAATAAGCAGTAATTCTTTCTGAATATATATTCTCTGAGAAGATTTCAAGTATTTGAATTTGAAAACATTCATTGAATAGATTTGGAGATTCTCTAAGAATTTGTAACAGTTATATTCAAATATTTAGAATAAAAAACATTCCTTAACTGCCATGGTGATTAAGTAAAATATTAACTCTGCTCTCAATCCATATTTAATGCTGCCAGGAATGACTATATTATTTAAGAATATTTAACATTAAATACCAGAGCATAATTGACTGAAATTAAGCTATTAAAAAAATATTCTGCTTCTGAAAATAAAATCGTCTGAACACTGTAGAGAATTAGTCGAACTGAACAAAACTTTCGTCGATCTGAACTTGGAGTTCGTCGAACTGAATCTGTTATTCGTCGAACTGAGCTTGGCCATCGTCGAGCTGAATCTGCAAAGCTGAGATCAGAGTTCGTCGAACGGAGCTCAGCTTTCGTCGAGCTAAACCCAAAGAAAGAACTCTGAGTTCATTGAGCTGAGCTCGGCGATCGTCGAACTGCGCTCAACTTTTGTTGAACTGATTTTTGTATTCGTTGAACTCTTTTCTCTGGAGTTCTTCTGAAGTAGCAATCCTGGAAAGAATAACCTATGACCCTAGGCTATACATGTTGGGTCAAACTAATAATCCTAACCAAGTGATAGTGATCCTATCCCAAATCAGTAATAGGGTTCCAACACTTGCCTATCCCGTCAGCTGGAACATGACCGTGAGAGCTCATTTTAATCCCGTCTGGAGGCGCCAACAGACATGACCGGACCCCACTGGCTACCCCCACGGGGGTCGTCGGCGTCCGGCGACCCCATCGGTGGGGTCCGGTCAGGCCGAATCACGTTTTCCCCTCCCTCTCTCTTTCTCCCCTCTCTGCTCTTTCTCTCTCTTCTCCCTCTCTTACTTCTACACATGAACGCTGTAGAGGATTAATAATGGAAGATAGAAATCAACCGCAAAACCAGGAGTTCGGAAAATCAAATTGCGACCGACAAAGCAATGTCCTAAAAATCACGGCGGCGACTGGCCTACGCCCTGATTTTTTTAAGCAAGCAGCAGCGAAGGACGCCAAGCGAACAAAGGAGGGTTAAAATCGGAAACTCTAATGTAACGGACAAAACACTGTAGCAATCAAATGTTTCTTTATTATATAGTATATATATATATTTCTAAACCACTATAAAAGAAATATAAACTGCATGAATTTAAAATTCATTGGATTGATTGCAGCCATTGGATCTGTGTGTTTTATTCATCAGCCGTTTGTTTTTTTATTATTAAAACAAAAGGAAAACTATAGCCCTCCTACAACTATACTCGGTGAAGAGAAGAGAAAGAGAGCATTGGGGAGAGAGAGGAAAGAGAAAGAAAAGAAGAGAGAGTGGGAGAGAGTGATGCGGAGAGGGAGAGAGGGGGAGAGAGAGAAATAAAGAAAAAGAAAATAATTTTTTTACGTATATACGGATAATTTTTTAAAAAATAAATATTGTAATATTGATGTATATTTTTTTACGGTCATTTTGATTACTCATATGTATATATTGCGGGCGAAGCCCACCGGGGGCAAGCAAAGCCCGCCATCGCTGGCCGGATACTATCGCGCGGGGCAGTTGGGGCGTAGCCCCATGTCGGTCACTCGTAAATATATATATAAAGAAATATCAAACTCTTGAATTATAAACTCATTGAATTGATTACGACTGTTAGATCTGGATGCACTATTTCATATACCATTCATTTGTTAAATATTAAAAAGAAATAAAAAAATATAGTTATCCTAAACCTATAGCATGTAAAGGATAAAGAGAGGGGGGGAGGGAGAGTGCGGCGGGAGGGAAATTATTTTTTGTACGTACAGTATTTGATGCCATGGTCCGTAAATAAATAGGGCCCCACTCTTTATTTATGAAAAGCCTCACTCATATTTTGCGCTTCTTTGTTTTAATCTTGTCTTTTGGCAAAATGCTCCCGATTTTTCATCGAAGACCTAGCATTTTCCTCCCTCATAGGAAAATAGTCGATCCGTCTCCTGTCGACATTAATGTTATCCCAACCTTAGTTTCGGGTTTCAACCATTCTTCTCCGTCAATTACCTCTCCAGCCTCGCAGTTCCTGCACCTCATCTACCGCTTCCCGTCCATACGGAGAAGACATTTGACACCATTTCGATTAGGTATTTTCTATTTTTATTTCGTATGGTTGTTTTCTAGTTTATGAGCACTCTAATCGGATGGATCCACCCTTACATGAAATCTAAAGAAATGTTCTGACCGAAAAAAAAAACTGTGCTTACATTTTCTGCGTCTTTGCGGATGCTTACAGAGATGTTATGACCTTCTTTTACAGTTCTAAACCCTATATATCGGTTGCTAGTTATGATTCCATTTTTTTGTATATTTTTTCAGTACTCTAATTGTAACTTTCTTATTTTTTATTTTTCTCTTTTGTGCACTATATTCTTATAGTGGCGTAAAAGTTTATTTTTGTAGTTGTAAGTCTTAGATTGTAAATGTTTGTGGTTGCTCATTTGTATCTGCTTACTATTTGGTTTTTATGTATAATTATAGTTATAATTAAAGTAGTTATTACAATTCAAAATTTAGATGTAGTTATAGTAGTATTTTAGGTGTAATTATAGTTGTACTTACTGTTTTTTAGGTCTAATTACAGCTGGACTTATAGTTGTTATTACATTTCATAATATACGTGAAGTTTTTCACTGATTTGTTAGTCCACCTACCTACAGTATAATTTTAAAGGATATTTACAGTTTAAATTTTAACTAGTATTTTTTTTAAAAAAAAAATCAATTCAATCTTTCGGTTGTAACTTTTTTGTTTTTTTGGTTCATTGTTGGGTAAGATTATTATTTATAATATATTTTACACATAGGTGATATCTAAATAGAGGTTCTGTCCAGTTCTAAGTTTTTTTGGGTTGAACATGTTAGTTTAAGTTGTAAATTCTAGTTGTAAACACTCTTTTATTTTATTATTACAATTGACTTGTGGTTGCTCTTTTGTAGGTTTGTACAGTTAATTGTTTAGATATAATTATAGTTGTTATTACAGTTATTTTTAAAAATATAAGTTCAACTACAATTACAATTTTATATATAATAACAGTTCACATTGTTATTTGTACATAACAGTGGTAGATATAATTATAGTCGTAACTATATTTCAAAAAAAATTATGTATTTTTTCTTTGTTTTGTTAGTGTACCCGTTTACAGTTATATTTTAAAATATAATTACAGTTCTAATTTTAACTAGTATATTTTTCTTTTCAATTTGTAATTCCAGTTGTAAATTATCTGTTTCTTATGATTCTCTATTTCTTATTATTATATTTTTGGAATACCTTTTATCTATAGGTGACATCCAAGCCAAGTTTATAAGTTTTCTAAGTTTTTTTTTGTCCAAGAACTATACGTAAGATTAATTACACATTACATATGGTTTTATTTGTATTTATATATGCTAATTTCTAAATTTTGTTGTAGTGTCTGAGAGTAACCATCTAAACATTATATGTGTAGAGTCGACGTTCAAAAGAAATGCTCGTTCTTTGTTGGACATTCTGGAGGAGGAATCCTATAATATTTTGAGGCAAGCAGGTATTCTTCAGCTATTTGAGATTACAGTTTATCTAAAAATATTCCCCTGCTTTATGTTCTTATAAGGGCTTTCAATAGGGGTAAACATGCTTTTATGCTAGAAAATAACTACTTGCAATTGACAGTTAACGAGGTAGCTTTAATTTTGGGTCTACCAAATAGTGGAATAAATTTTACATTTGTTAGACTACCCTGCACAAATTTAACCCATAAAGATATGATTGAGGAAATAAATACTCTCAATATTGATGATTGGTCTATGCAGACACTAAGAGAATCTGCACGAATTCCTGAGTCTGATCAAGGGTTGTCCGTGCAGACACTAAGAGAGTTTGCACAGACTATTGAGTCTGACCAATGGTGGTCCTCACTGACACTAAGAGAATCCTTACGGGCTGAGGTGAACTGCTCAAGCTGATTGATGTTCGGTCTTTGGAAAAGTTGATCACCGAATTCTGGGTTAATAGATATGATGAAGTACTTTCTTGGTTTCCATCAATTCAAATACGCACTTGATTTGTTGAAAAGAATGGGCGTGATATAATCAAACCTGATATCAACCCCATTCTCAACATGTGATAAATTAAGCAAACTAGATGGTGAATAGACGATGAGTGCTGAGAGAATTATAGAAGTATGGTGGGATCGTCAATCTATATATTTAACTCATACAAGATTTGATCTAGAGTATTCAGTAAATATATACGAGTTCTCTGTTTTATTATAGAACTAAAGCATCAAACACCTTGCGTGCATCAAACGAATACTTCAATGACAACTTCAACTTAGCTCTACAATACGCCGCATAATCCTAAGGATTACAACTTTCATGTTATTGTGATAATGATTGGGTCAGTTCTTTGGACAATCTCAAAAGCATATCATTATCTATAGTTGAGGCAAAGAAAGCCACCTAGCTAAAATGCATCTTAGCTGATATATATGAGAGAAGAAGAAGAAGGGGAAAAGGTGAAGTTTTTTACAAGGAAAACATGTTGATAAGAATCATGTTCTACATAGGGAATCAACGCATATAGAACTTCACTATCATTTTATGAGAGAACTAGTTCGATCAAAAAGGTGAGATCGAACTACACTATTGTAACATCAAGCGACGTACATACTCACTAAACCACCTAAACACCCAATTCATAAGTTTGAAGAAATGAGGAAAAAGATGAGAATGATCGAAGAAGGTGTTGGACGCTCCAACATGAACACACAAAAAAGGCATGATGCCAAGATTAGTCTCGCGCCGCCTACCCAGACGGCCCACTTATGCTTATAATAGGCTCCACCTCTCCTATCTCAAACCCAGGTTTTGGAATGGAAATTGAGTATGGTGGTTTAAAATGGTATCAGAGCTAGGTTCACGCTGAGGGTGCGTGTTGGAAGGTCAAACATGAACCAAAAAAATGCATGCCCACTAGAATAGTCGCACACTGCCTTCCCAGATGGTCCTCTCATGCTTATAATAGGCCCCTCTTCTATCTCAGACCCGAGTTTTGGAATGGAAAATGGGTGTGGTGATTTAACAGAAGGATCTGATTAAGGGGGATTGTTGGAATCTCATGCATAATCTGAGAATAGGGTGAAAGTAATAATTTTTTGTCACCCAGCTCTTAACAATAAATGAATGAATGAATGAAAAAATAATGATCAAAGTTTCTTTGCCTTTTGTAAAGCAAATTTGGATTGCTGTTAAAATAAACTGTTTGCAATACCATTTTAGATTTTTTTTTTAGTTGCGGTGAAGAGGAGGCCGGCTTGCAAGCAAGCTGTGTTTTATAATTAGCAGCAGGGGAACTGTGTGTGTTCATCGTGAAGAACAAGTTGGCTCGAGCAAAAGAGAAAATTAGTGGCAGATCGAGGTGGCATATTAATTAAAAGGAGCGAGCTTGGAAATAAGCTAAATTTAGGCTTCGTTTGGTGGGGCAGATAAGCGTCGATCGCGCGGACTAAACCGCCTAGCCGTAGGGACTGCCTGTTTGGCGGGGTCGGGGTCGGGCTATTTCGCTCTGCCCCGCCACAAGAAACCTGTGGATTTCATCCGCACTGCAATTTTTTCGATAGTGGTCCAGGAGTGCGGCAAAATCCGCCCTCGTATGACCGTCGTGCCAAACTAGCCCCTACTGTGTGTGAGCGAGCTCTAGCTATAATATTTTGTAGTGGCCGGTTCCAAATGGATTTAGGCTACTATGAATAGCGACAAATTAAGCACTCAGCTCTACCCAAGTTATTGACTAGGCTTAATTTGTTGATTAATCATCCAACTTCCTATTGTAGTGTGTTTACTACTTTAGGCATAACCAAGCTCAATCAAACTAGGGTTGTAAGTCGGAACCAACCAAAACACAAAATCGAACCAACCGAACCACAAAATACAACCAAACCATACATTTCATTCCAGTTTTAGTAGCATACAGTTCGGTAACGGTTCCATTTTTTAAAAACAAGTATGGTTTGGTTTGGTTCACGGTTTGTAAAACTAACCCAAACCTAGTAAAACTGAACCGAACCGTATTAGTTTTAATAAAATGAAAAAACTATTTTTATTGTAATTAAGTCTTCACTCTTGTTATAACTTACATAGAAGTCATTGTTTTAGACAATAAGCCTATAACAAAAAAAATTATCATAATCATTTGCATGTTTTGTTAATACTTTCTATCTCTTATCAATATTAAATGTTACCCGTTGTGGTTGTGCTAATACTACTTACATACAAATATAAAATAATGCTTTGTTTTCCTTCTTATCCAAAATGTTTACTCTTTATTTTTATATCACTCAAACCGAACCGAACCGAACCTCGGTTCCAAATTTTTGGAATCACATGCGGATGGTTCGATTAGTGGTTTTGATCAAAAACTGAACCAATCCAAATCATTACAGGACTAAATCAAAGATCACTAGCTTGCGCTCTACACAAGGGGGCTAGCTACCGAAAAAATATCTCTGTTGAACAAAGAGCACATCAACCATTGAAATTAATACATGGGGACTTACTCACAACTCCTTGACTACTTTCTACAGTAAAATTGTATTGTTGATAGACAGAACAAGACTGTTATGGAAATTACACCAACTATGATGACTGCAAAAAACAATATAGCAAAGGACTACTCTTTTTAAAGTCATATGAAAATAAACTAAATTACATAAAATATACTAACAACAGTGCATGCTTCCAAAGTGCAACACAAATTTATTAACATCACACAATAAAAAGTAGCTAGTCCAATTAATTGCAAGATTGAAACATACCCAAATAAACGTCGATCCAAACTTAACATATGGCTGGAAAACTTGCATGTTTATGCATGAAGAAATTGTTGTGCATGCATGACGAGAGCCTTCTCAAAAGAACATGTGTATACACTATAAAACATACGTAATAGATGCAGGCTTCCAAGTTGCGTATATATATCTTCTACAATGCTTTATTCACAACATATATTTTTTCTTTTAGAGATATCATATGTTCTATGTTTTACTTGAATATTGTTGCATGTGCTCCACTGCGTGCACAATAATGTTTTATCTACAGACCTACTTTTGGGTTGTGGGGCTTGTTAGGGAGGCCTAGATCGTAGCGAGGGTGGGCCCAAATAGAACTTTTAATAAACTTGGAAGTTTGGGTGCTGCAAAATTTACAGTAGCAAACATATGGTATTGGCAAGCGCCCCTTTTCTGGCATTAAACATCCATAACGGGTCAGAGTGACTAAATGGGTATAATAATCATATGCCAACAAAAATCTTCACACTGACGTGTATTGCAGGTCCACAAGCGCAGCTCTACTTCGTGACACCGAGGATCCAATGCGATCACTGCAAAATGAAAGATATATATAATTAGCACTATGAATGAATGTTATGTCTTATTAATAACCACTGACGATCGAGCTCTAATTGGCTCAGATTAATATGAAAGAGGGAGTGCTGAGTGTGAAAGAAAGAGGGAACGACCGATGTTTGGGAGAAGAATTAAGAGGAGGAAGAGAGCTAGAACCGCTGATGATCTCCGGGAGAATAACGCTGCCATTGATAAATTATTTGGTAGCTTGTAATTATGAAATCTTCTATATATGTATCTAGTTATGTGTGCATTAGTCATATATATATACAATATACTATATACTGGCCGACCAACTTAAGTCATTGAACTTGGCTCCGCGTACTCACTTATTTTATTATTTCCCTTAAGAGATTGATTAATTAACAGTTGGTTGGTGATGTTCAATATTTAATGATAAGATTTACAAACTTCCAAATGTATGACTCCCCTTTGTTTTTGTTTTTATTTTGTGGACTTCTTTGTTTTGTTCTACAGAGACCTGCAGAAGTGATATTGTGAACTCTTTTAGCTATATTCTGGAGTTCACATTTTGTATTACAAATGGGATATGAGTATGAATGCAAAAATAATCACACACACACACACGAATAACAGTGAACGAGGCGCCCCCCATACTCCGCATGACAGTACCCAGTCTGCGGCGGGTAAGCCCACCGCCCCTGACGGGTTCACCTACTGTCGCGAAAACCCCCAGCGGGCTTCGCCCGCCCCTCACAGATCTTAATATTTTTCTTTTCATGTAATTTTCTTAATATAATTTTTTACCATTACATATTATTTGTATTTTTGAATTATTACTTTTTAAATTTTAAAAAGTTAAAAAAAAACAAAAATTTAAATATATATATAATAGTTTTTCGAATTAACATGTTAGTTTTTGTGACATAATAGTTAAAGCAGTGTAGTTATAATGAGCGTAGTTTTAGCATTGTTTCTGATGGCAAGATAGCCTAATCACGGACTTCTTGTGTTCATGAGCCGGCATGCCCATGTGTCTTTGTCAAGCATGATTTGTAAGCTCGGTGTGCCCTCTTTTTACCTGCCCAGTAAAAAACATATGGTCAAGATTGATTTGGAGGAACTCGAATGTTACACTGTGCAATCACAATGGCCAACGATACTTCTTTGTATATATGTATAAATATATTAGTTTCTTGGCACGTGCTATGCCCATGCTCGAAGTTCTCAGATGATATTCAACCATATCCAGGCGAGCTTCGCCCACCTCTATTCGGTCTTCGCTCTGGTTTGATGCTCCGGGCAGCCTTCGACCGCATAGAAGAGGGCTTCACCCTCCTCCACACAATTCACCAGCTTGACACCGCAACTGCCACTCGCGGCCTTCCCGAAGTGTGTATGCAAAATCAAGCAATCATAGGGCTCCGGGGGCTGCGAGTGGAGGTTGCGATACCGAGCTGGTGAACTGTGTGGAGACAGGCAAAGCCCGCTTTTATACAGATGAAGGCCTCCCGGAGCATCAAACATGGGCGAATCCATGACGGAGGCGGGCGAAGCCTGCCTAGATGCGGCCGAAGGCAGCCTGAGAGCTTCGAGCATGGGCGTAGCACGGGTGAAGAAGCTTGTGTGTGTGTGTGATTTGTGATTCCATCAAACTGCATTAACATAACTTCAATTCTGTGGATAGCACAGATAAAAGAGAATAGAGAGAGAGAATTAAATCCAACGATATCTACTCAAAATTTATTTTAAAATAAATAAAAATTTATATTCATATTTGTTATAATCTTGTCCTCCGTCGTAACCTCCCTCTGCCGCCACTTTCCGATCATCTCCCTTAAGAGTGCATCAATCACCTTTCTCAGCTCAATCATCTTCTTCCTCTTCCCCGCCCACTCCCAACCAACTCGCAAGCAACACAAAATTCCCCAAGCTTGCTAAAAGTGAAGGATAGATCTACTTAACACTAGAGGGGGGTGAATACTGTATATTAAATACTTTAACTCAATTTTATAATTGATTTAAAAACTAGTGATATATATATAAATAAGCAATCACAACACACAAATAAAATGAATAAGAATCACTGACGATACAAGGAAATTTATAGTTATTCCCCAATAAATCTGTGTACATCCACTCTTCTATCACCCTGGTAGGAATCCACTACAGGTTTTTGATCAGGTGCTCTACCTCCACAAGATCAATTCTTCTAAGGGAGATCTAGAAACCTTTTGAGCTTTTGACAAGGTGCCCAAAAACCAACTTAGGTCTTTTGATCAGGTGACTTAGAAACCAAGAGGTCAAATTTTGAAGGGAGTTATAACCTTGTACACAGTTTAGAAAGGTAAATTAAAAGAAAATGATGATGTTGTCTTCTCTTTAAACAGTCTCTGAGAAGACTAAGTGGATAAGCAAAAGGCTCCTCCTGATTTGTGTAGAGATTGTTATCAGGAGAGGGAGACTTTTCTTCAGGGTGTAGGTCTATAAGAGCAATATTTTTCTCCAGTAGCAATTTGTCAGACTGATGTAAAATTTGATTGTCTCTTGGAGAGTAGAAAGCAAGTTCCAAAAACTCTGTGTTTGTCTATGTTTATATGTCTATCTGTCTGAATCTCTAAATAAGCAGTAATTCTTTTTGAATATATATTCTCTGAGAAGATTTCAAGCATTTGAATTTAAAAACATTCCTTGAATAGATCTGGAGATTCTCTGAGAATTTGTAACGGTTATATTCAAATATTTAGAAAAAAAACATTCCTTAACTGTCTTACTGATTAAGTAAAATATTAACTCTATGATCAATCCATATTTAATTCTGTCAGGAATGACTATATTCTTTAAGAATATTTAACATTAAATACCAGAGCATAATTGACTTAAATTAAGCTGTTAAAAAATATTCTGCTTCTGAAAACAAAATCGTCTGAACACTGCAGAGAATTAGTTGAACTGAACAAAACTTTCGTTGATCTGAGCTTGGAGTTCGTCGAACTGAATATATTATTCGTCGAACTGAGCTTGGTCATCATCAAGTTGAATCTGCAAAGCTGAGAATAGAGTTCGTCGAATGGAGCTCAGCTTTTGTCGAGCTAAACCCAGAGGAAGAACTCTGAGTTCGTCGAGCTGAGCTCGGCGATCGTCAAACTGCACTTAGCTTTCATTGAACTGATTTATGCATTTGTTGAACTACTTTTCTCTAGAGTTCTTCTGAAGTAGCAACCCTTGGAAAGAATAACCTATGACCCTAGGCTATACATATTGGGTCAAACTAATAATCCTAACTAAGTGATAGTGATCCTAGCCCAAATCAGTAATAGGGTTCCAACAATCTCCCCCTATTTGGGTGAGGATACTATCTACAAAATAACACAAAGCATAAAAAATATCTAGTAGAAAAAGAATTTTCAGCAGATATAAGGTAAAGAGCTTTGAGAGTTTACAAACAATAAACATAGTTTAAAGAATATAAAAAAATCAAAAACTAAGAGTCTTTCTTAGAATCTTCAGAGGATGATCTAGTGAAGATCAGCTTCCTGTTGGGATCCGTAGCTTCCTGTTGACTCATCTTCAGATCTTGAAAGCCAAAAAATTTCAAAGATGTAGTCCTATGCACTACTGCCTCTGGATGTAAGTTCATGTATTTGTCCACATTGAATAAGTTTTTCTTAGCATACATATCAAACTCTTTTTGTCTATAAGAAGACATAGTTGGAAATTAAGAAGTGTCCTTTCCTTCTGCTTTAGCTTTATTGATTTGAGATAGAGCAATAAGCTCATTGAACCTTATCATTCTAAAGTTTTGGTCTAACTCTAGATCATAAGCTGGGGAAGGAGGACTCTCTGGGCTTGGTTGCTGCTGCTGCTCTCTTCTTTGACCTGGATGCTGCTGGCTACTGCTCTGAGATTCTGATCATGAAGGTCTATCTTTGTTGTCCTGAGAAGCTTTTGGATAATGAGAAGAAGGCTTTTGAGAATGAGGAACACTACCTGCTGCTCCTGCTACTAGAGGAGGAGGAGGAGGTCCTCTCCTAGACCTTGGAGGTGAATTATATCTCTTCATTTTCTTCCTCCTTTTCTGCTCATTTTTGGAATATCCCATCCAATGTGGATGATCTGGAGTGAGAGTAATCCCATGCAAATATAGTAGGGAATGTCAGTTGTAGAGGAAGGTTGAGGAGCAACCTTTGCAGGAGCTTTCTTTTTCTTTAACTTCCTTTTCTTAGAACTAGAATCATCTGACTCATCTGATTCTTCATCATCATCAGAATCTTCTACAGGTTGTTCATATAGATCATCTAGCTGCTTAAGCAATTCAGACTGATCAAGAACTCTAACTCCTGGCTGTGTATTTATAGTATCTGTATATGGTGCTTGAATATCTTATTCTATATCTTGAAAAAGGATGTCATCAAGATTAAGTATAGGAGTTTCATCCCAAGCATAAGTAGGAGGGGAAGAAACTTGCTCTATAAGATATTTTGTATTATCTGCTACTACAGTCTCGGGGACTGGATTATTACTAAGGCTGTTCCTTAGCTATTCTAAAACTGAAGAATCAACTGGGGCAGTATAACACACTATAGCTTTAAGAGAATTCTCAAAAACTAGAAAATAACTATTGTGCAGAGTATCAAAATCTGATAATAAATAACTTAAGTTAACTGTGGGATTAATAGAGAAATCCCTAACAGTAGCAACTTTAGGAATTTCTGTAACTATTAACTCATCTAAAAAAATTATAAGCATTTTTGAATCTTGAATAACAATTTCTGCTACTACTTGAATGACCAGAGCTTCTGCTATTAGAAATGTTGAAACCTCTGGAACTGAAATTGTAGATAGGTAGACGAAGAGGATAGTTGAGAGGAAAGAGCAGAAATAGAAGCAGCAAGAAGAGCTATGGCTTTATCTATTAGCTTTTTCAGAGTTGGAGTAATGAATTCAATAAGATTTGAGGCAATGGAAGACAAATCCAAATACATAAACTCAGGAGCAGTCTGAGTAGATGTAGATGATGGATTTTGGGTAGAAGAAGATGGATCAGATCTGTTTCCACAGATTTGGCAGATGGTGAAATCTTGAGGTCTAAGAGGAAGATTGATTATAGGAGGAGTGAAATCAGGAATGGTTTCTTCCTGTATAGGGGAGTTAGGTGGAGATGAAGATATATGAATTTGAGATGAATGAGGTTGAGACAGAGGAAGTAGATTGAAATTAGGTATTAGTAGAGGGGAATGAAAGTGAGTGATGAATTGGTGATTCTAGATGAAATGAAGTGGATGGTATATCTTCAGATGTAATGGGTGGTATAGGTGAATGAATAGGTGACTGAGGAATGAGGGAGTCATCATGTGGAGTTGATGACTGAATATGAGAATGAGGTGGAGATAGCTTTCTAGAGGAATTGTGTGGAGATGGAGGAGGAGAAGAAATGAGAGGATCAGAGACTTCTGGTTGGGTTTGGAGAGTGGACTATACAACCCTTGTGTTTTCAGAAGCTGCTCTGGAAGAGGTAGCCCTGGAAGGCTTTAAGATAACCCTCTCCCATCTTCCAAACAAGGCAGAGGTAAGCCTTTTGGATGCATTATTATGGGTGGTCTGTGAGACCAGGAGTTCAGGGCACTTAGCATGTAGGAAAATTCCTAGTACCCTACCATAACAGACATCCTTCTTATTAATTTTCTTCTTAATTAAATCAAAAAATATTATTCCCCAATTCATAGATTTCTTATTAACCAAGGCACACATCAACATAAATTAGTGCCTGGTGACATAATCATGTGCAGAATGTTTTCCCAACAAAACTTTACCGACCACGTCGGCTAACAATTTATATTCAATAAAAAAATTCTTTTTCAGTAGGTGATTAGGATTTCCCTGATTATGTCCCATTCTATCTAGCATTTCATCAAATTCAGTACTAGATATTTTTATTTAATATTCACCATTCACAAAACCAAAAACTTTAGAAAGAATATATGGTGATAAAGTAACCCGATTTCCAGAGACTGTTCCAGTAATTGTTGTCTGATCACGAAACCTTGCAGTGTGAACCCATTCTTTGATTTCAGCAATTGAGAGTTTGATCCTTGTGGTCATGAAGTTCTTCAAAGTCTGATCCTCAAACAATTTCATAATGTCCTGGAATATTTGGTCAGAATGGTGGAAAGAAAATCCATGTCTATATCGAAACCAGCATCAAACTTCATTGCTGAGAGGGTTGCTTTGTGAAATCGCCATCTTCCTGCAAGACAAAGAGATCAAGTGCAAGGGAAAATAGAGAAAGCGCGAGATAAAGTTCGATGAAAACCTAAATATAAGTTTCTAGAAGACAAAAAGACGAACTCTGTCCGATGAAAAAACAAAACATCGAACTCTTGTTTGACGAAAAATTGTCAAAAGAAATACATTTCGTCGATCTCCGATCGACGAGGGTTTTGCGAAATAAATATATTTCGTCGAGCTCTATTCGACGAAAAATACTTGAAACTAAAATGTCGAACTCCGTTCGATGAAAAATTTCACAAGGAAAGTTCGTCGATCTCCATCCGACGAACGTTCCACGAAGAGTACACAGTTCGTCGAGCTCCATTCGACGAAAGGTGGACAATTTGTCGAGCTCAGAACAAAAATCAAATTAATGATTCTCCATTTATCAAGCCTAGCTGATTTAGGAAGAAAAGATGTTTCTTTTAATCTAAGGGTTTAGTAAAAATATTTGCCCTTTGTAAATCAGTAGAAATGAAGACAAGATTAATTTTATTTTTGTCTACATTATCTCTAAGAAAATGATGTCTTATTTCTATATATTTAGTCATACTATGCAGAACTAGATTTTGTGCAATATAAATTGCACTGATATTATCACAAAATATAGTTGAATAATTTAAGTTGTAACCATAATCCAGTAATTTATTTTGAATCCACAAAATCTGTGAACAACAACTACCAGCTGCCATATATTCAGCTTCAGTAGTTGAAGTAGAAAAGATGTTTGCTTCTTGCAAAACCATGACACAAGCCTATCACCAAGAAACTGACAAGTTCCTAATGTACTTTTCCTGTCAACTCTGCATCCAACATAGTCAGCATCCGAGAATCCAGTTAATTCAAATTCTGACTCTTTTGGATACCAGAGTCCTAGATTTGGGTAACCCTTAATATATCTCAAAATCCTTTTAGCTAAAATTAGGTGAGATTCTTTGGGATTTACTTGAAACCTAACACAAATACATATAGCAAACATTATGTCTGGTCTTCTAGCTGTTAGCTGGGTATAATAGAGACCCAATGATGGTCCTATATAATCTCTGATAAATAAGTTTGCCCAATTCATCATTATTAACTACAACATTAGAGGGCATGAGTGTTTTCATAGTTGAGGCATCTAACATCCCAAATCTTTTAATTAGCTCTTTAGCATATTTAGATTGGGATATAAAAATACCATCAGGAGTTTTCTTTACTTGTAAACCAAGGAAGTAGTTAAGCTCACCCATGCTACTCATTTAAAACTTTGAATGCATTAGGTAAGAAAACCTTTCGCAAAGTTTGGTATCAGTAGAGCCAAATATTATATCATCTACATGTATTTGAACTAACAAAATTTTATTTTTATGATGTCTAACAAATAATGTTTTATCAATTATGCATCTACTAAATTTAATTTTTAAAGAAAACTAACAAGAGTCTCACACAAACCTCTTGGAGCTTGTTTAAGACCATAAAAAGCTTTGTTAAGTCTAAAAACATAAGAAGAGTGAGTTAGAGAGAAAAAACCTAATGGTTTTTCAACATAAACTTCTTCTTTAAGCTTTCCATTTAGAAAGGCACTCTTCACATCCATCTTATATACTATGAATTTCTTGAATGCTGTATATGCAAGAAAGATCTTGATAGCCTCCAATCTTGCAATATAAGAAAATGTCTGGTCATAGTCAATGCCTTTCTCCTATGAATATCCTGAGCTACCAATCTTGCTTTATTCCTTATAATAGTCCCAAACTCTACATCTCTCAAACTGATTGAGTTCCTCTTGCATAGCAATGATTTAGTGGGGATCTTGTTCTGCATCTTTGATGGATTTAGGTTCAATCTGAGAAATAAAATAAGCATCCATCTGATCTCTATTCAATTGATGCCTTGTTTGAACACCAGTTGATATGTCTCCAATCACTTGAGATCTAGGGTGATCCCTAAGTGTGACAAGATCAACATGTAGAGTTGGTTCTTCAACTACTTGTGTGATAATTCCTCTGTTGGAATTTCATTTGCCACAATATGTTCAACATAAATTTTTGAATTTTCTTCATCACTGAAATCAACAGCAATCTGTTGAGAAGAATGTAATGTATCCTCTTGTGTTAGGATTAATTCATCCAATTTCTCACACAGATTTGGTACCTGAAAAGAATCTATGGTAGAGATATCTCTCTCCTTTTAAAATATATTAGTCTCATCAAAGGTTACATGTACAGATTCTTCCATTTTAAGTGTTGATTTATTAAACACTCTATAAGCTTTACTAACTTGAAAATATCCTATAAATACACCTTCTGCAGCTTTGGGTTCAAATTTTCTTAAATGTTTTTTATCTTTATTATGTATATAACATTTATACCCAAAGACGTTAAAATAATTGACTTTAGGTTTCTTAGATTTAAGTAATTCATAGGGAGCATTACCCTTAAGTTTATATATTAGACTTCTATAAAGGATATAGTTTGTTGTGTTTACTGCCTCTGCCCAAAAGGATAGGGGAAAGTGAGCATCTACAAGTAATGTACCAACAGATTCAATTAGGGTTCTATTTTTCCTTTCAGCTACCCCATTTTGTTGAGGAGTTTTAGGAGCAAAAAAACAATGCTTGATACCTTCCTTCTCACAGAATTCTTGCATCAGAAGAGATTCAAACATAGTGTCATGATCACTTTTGATCAATACAATCTGAGTAGAGTACTCAATCTTGATGTGCTTATGAAAATCTGTAAGAACTTTAAAGTTATTTGACTTATTTATTAGAAAAAATACCCAAGTGAATCTAGAGAAATCATCCACAATAACTAAGGTATATGACTTTCCTCCCAAACTTTGTACTGTAATAGGTCCAAAAAGGTCCATATGTAGAAAATACAAAATCCTGGGTTAATCACTCTTAGAAATGGATTTAAAACTATTTTTAGTTTGCTTGCCTAATTGACAAGCCCTGTAGAGTCTTTCCTTCTTGTAAGAACCAGAAGATAGTCCTCTAAAAAGGTTATCCTTAGAAAGTTTAGCAATAGTCCTAAGGTTTACATGTCCTAACCTTTTATGCCAAAGTTCACTAGTTTTACTAAGCTGATTAAATAAATAGATTTCAATTTTTGCAGAGTTAAAATTAACTGAGTAGATATTATCTTGTCTAACTCTAGTTAAAACTATTTTATTTAAGCTAGAAGTAATTGAACATAAAAACTTATTAAAAGTTACCTAATAGCCTTCATCACATAATTGACTTATGGATATGAGGTTATGCTTGAGACCATTCACATAGGCTATCTTCTTGAAGGTAACTGCTCCAACCTTGACATTTCTATAGCTTTCTGTTTAGCCATAGTTAGAGTCTCCAAAAATTACTTTAGGTCCAAGCTTAGCTTTAAAATCTTTTAGATTTTTTTTGCATCCTGTCATATGTTTTGAGCAACCACTATCCAGATACCACTGTTTTTTTTGGTAGGATAGTTATTTCCCTGCGTGAGACAAATTAGAGGTTTTTGACCCAGGTTACCTTGGATCCTACTTTCTTGATACAATCAGTATAAATAAAAGAATATTCAGGTTGGTCTTTATAGCCCAGTGGATGATATCTTCTGGGAGGAATTATCCACTGAGTAAAAGGATTCTTAAAATTTTGTGCTTGATTATGTTGTTGAAAAGTAACAAAATTTCTGTTATGAAAATTTGGGTTCGACGAATTGGAATTATTTCGTCGAGCTTCGTTCGACGAATAGTACTGATTTTGTCGAGCTCAGTTCACAGAATGATAGTATTCATTTTCTATGTTCCACGTTCGTCGATCTCTGTTCGACGAATCATATCTATTTCGCCGAGCACCAGCTGTTGAGTAGTTATACCCAAATTCTGGGTACAGAGTTTGTCGATCGCCGTTCGACGAATAATACTGATTTCGTCGATCTTGGTTCGACAAATTTTGTTGAACATAATTTTTATGAAAATTTTTAGTTTGTTTAGGCTTGTTCTTTTTTGAAACCTCAGTAGCTTTTTCTAAATCTTCTAATTTCTCTTTTCCTTTTCCAGAAATAAATTTAATAGGTGTGGTTAAAATGTTTTTCTGCACAAGATGAGGTTGACTTGATGAAGCTCCCTAGCCTAGTTTGTCATTTAGCCTGGCATTGACTTTGCTTGTGATATTCATTAGTTTGATGCTTCTCCTATTAAGGGATTCTTCAAACATTTTAGCTTCATTTAACTTGTTTTCTAAAGAACCTATTTGTTTATTAACAATTTTTAAATTTTCTTTAAGTTCAATGTTTTCTGAAGAAAGATTGTCTAATTGAGTTTGTTTCTCTCTGAAAAGTTTTATTTCCTTCTCAGATTTAATTAAATCTTTATATAGTAATTTGAAATCTAATTTAAACTGTTCTGAAGTAAAGTCAAAAGTAGATATTACCCAGTCTTCTTCAGACTCTGACTCGAGCTAAGAATTACTGCATGATGCATTGATTGCCATCAAATAGATTTCTTTAGCCTTTGCTTCTTCTTCATCTTCACACGAGCTAGATGAAGATTCTGAATCAGATTCACTCCAAGTCTCAGCAATAAAGCCTCTCTCCTTTTTGTATTTATTAGAAGAAGATTTTTGTGGGTGCTTCTTGTGGTCTTTCTCCTTGATCTTGTCTTTCTTCTGGTTCTCAGAACATTTTGGAAGGATATATCCTGGTTTCCTGCAACCATAACAAACTATTTCTTTAGTGGGAGTTTTATCATACCTTGGTTTGTCATCATTTCTGGAAGATCTTCTCCTGAAGTCTTTCTTGGCCATCTTGTAGAATCTTTTGGCCAAAAGACTCATGAGGTCTTCATTCCCTGGAAGTTGTTCTTCCTCCTCAGTAGCTTGGAAAGCAATGCTCTTTTCTTTACTTACTAGGGGTGAAGACTTTTGTTCAGCTTCTCTTGTTCTGATGAGCTACTCATAATATTTTAGCTTGCCCAACAGGGTCTCAGTTATAATCTCATTTAATCTTCTGGCTTCTTTGAATGGCCAGATCCTTGAATCTCATGTGCTAGGGAAATACATGAGGATCTTATCATGACTTCCGTCAATATGATGACCTTCTCTAAGGCTTTCAGCTCATTGATAATGAGACTGAGTCTTGTGTGCATCTAACAACTGATTCAGATTCTCCCTTCTTGAAATTATCATATTGAGAGATCAAGTGGGATCTTCTGTCCTTTCTCTCATTAGCCGATCCAACAACCATTGTGTTGAGGGAGTTCCAGATGTCCCTTGCTGAAGAGCATTTAGCAACCTTCTGAAAAATTTCATCTGACATTTTTTGGGCTTAGATGTTCATAGCTTTGGCATTAACAATCTTTGATTTCTTCTGTGCTTCTGTCCATTCTGGAGGTGGTACAACACTTTTACTTGTTGTTGCCACTGGTAAAGATGGACATGTCAAAATAGAGTTGTAGATGTATTCATCAGTATAGTTCATATAAAGCCTAATCCTTGCCTTCCATAGTGCAAACTTATTAAGATTGCACACAGGAGGTCTAGTGCTTGAATATTCCTTATTTTGTGTCATGATAAATTTCTAGGTGAAAATAAAATCTGTCAGTTCTTATGTTTCAGGTGTTAGCATGTAAAACCAAAGAACAAACCTCTGATACCAAATGAAAGTGAGGGATAGATCTACTTTACACTAGAGGGAGGGTGAATAGTGTATATTAAAAACTTTAATTTAGTTTTATAGAGGATTTAAAAACTAGTGATATATATATATAAAGAAGCAATCAGAGCATACAAATAAAATGAATAACAATCACAGACGATACAAGGAAATTTATAGTGGTTCCCCAAGAAATCTGGGTACATCCAATCTTCTACCACCCTGGTAGGAATCCACTACATGTTTTTGATCAGGTGCCCTACCACCAGAAGATCAATTTTTTTAAAGGATATCAAGCAACCCTTTGAGCTTTTGACCAGGTGCCCAAAAACCAACTTAAGTCTTTTGATCAGGTGACTTAAAACCAAGAGGTCAACTCTTGAAGGGAGTTATAACCTTATACATAGTTTAGAAAGGTAAATTAAAAGAAAATGATGATGTTTTCTTCTCTTTTAACAGTCTCTTAGAAGACTAAGTGGATTAGCAAAAGGCTCCCCCAGATTTGTGTAGAGATTGTGATCAGGAGAGGGAGACTTTTCTTCAGAGTGTAGGTTTTCAAGAGCAATATTTCTCTCTAGTAGTAATTTTTCCAGGCTGATGTAAAATTTAATTGTCTCTTGGAGAGTAGAAAGCAAGTTCCAAAAACTCTGTGTCTTTCTATGTTTATATGTCTATCTGTCTGAATCTCTAAATAAGCAGTAATTCTTTCTGAATATATATTCTCTAAGAAGATTTCAAGCATTTGAATTTGAAAACATTCCTTGAATAGATTTGGAGATTCTCTGAGAATTTGTAACGGTTATATTCAAATATTTAGAATAAAAACATTCCTTAACTGCCTTGGTGATTAAGTAAAATATTAACTCCGTGATCAATCCATATTTAATACTGCCAGGAATGACTATATTCTTTAAGAATATTTAACATTAAATACTATAGCATAATTGACTGAAATTAAGCTATTAAAAAAATATTCTGCTTCTGAAAAAAAAATCGTCTGAACACTATAGAGAATTAGTCGAACTGAAAAAAATTGTGCTTATATTTTTTACTGTCTTTGTGGATGATTATAGAGATATTATGACCTTATTTTACAGTTCTAAACCCTACATATCGGTTTCTAGTCATGATTCTATTTTTTGTATATTTTTTCAATACTCTAATTGTAACTTTCTTATTTTTTATTGTTCTCTTTTGTGCACTATATTTTTACAGTGGCGTAAAAGTTTATTTTTGTAGTTGTAAGTCCTGGATTGTAAATGTTTGTGGTTGCTCATTTGTATCTGCTTACTATTTGGTTTTTATGTAAAATTATAGTTATAATTAAAGTAGTTATTATAATTCAAAATTTAGGTGTAATTATAGTAGTATTTTAGGTGTAATTATAGTTTTTAGGTCTAAATACAGCTGGACTTATAGTTGTTATTACATTTCATAATATACGTGAAGTTTTTCACTGATTTGTTAGTCCACCTACCTACAGTATAAATTTAAAGGATATTTACAGTTTAAATTTTAACTAGTATTTTAAAAAAAAATCAATTCAATCTTTCAGTTGTAACTTTTTTGTTTTTTTGGTTCATTGTTGTGTAAGATTATTATTTATAATATATTTTGCACATATGTGATATCTAAATAGAGGTTCTGTCCAGTTCTAAGTTTTTTTGGGTTGAACATGTTAGTTTCAGTTGTAAATTCCAGTTGTAAACTCTCTTTTATCTTATTATTACAATTGAATTGTGGTTGCTCTTTTGTAGGTTTGTACAGTTAATTGTTTAGATATAATTATAGTTGTTATTACAGTTATTTTTAAAAAAATAAGTTCAACTGCAATTACAATTTTATATATAATTACAGTTCACATTATTATTTGTACATGACAGTGGTAGATATAATTATAGTCGTAACTATATTTCAAAAATTTGTCTGTATTTTTTCTTTGTTTTGTTAGTGTACCCACTTACAGTTCTATTTTAAAATGTAATTACAGTTCTAATTTTAACTAGTATATTTTTTTCAATTTGTAATTCCAGTTATAAATTATCTGTTTCTTATGGTTCTCTATTTCTTATTGTTATATTTTTGTAATACATTTTATCTGTAGGTGACATTCAAGCAAAGTTTATAAGTTTTCTAAGTTATTTTTTGGTCCAAGAACTATACGTAAGATTAATTACACATTACATGTGGTTTTATTTGTATTTATATATGCTAATTTCTAAATTTTGTTGTAGTGTCTGAGAGTAACCATCTAAACATTATATGTGCAGAGTCGACGTTCAAAAGAAATGCACGTCCTTTGTTGGACATTCTGGAGGAGGAATCCTAATATTTTGAGGCAAGCAGGTATTCTTCAGCTATTTGAGATTACAGTTTATCTAAAAATATTCCCCTTCTTTATGTTCTTATAAGGGCTCTCAATAGGGGTAAACACGCTTTTATGCTAGAAAATAACTACTTGCAATTGACAGTTAATGAGGTAGCTTTGATTTTAGGTGTACCAAATAGTGGAATAAACTTTACATTTGTTAGACTACCTTGCACAGATTTAACCCGTAAATATATGATTGAGGAAATGAATACTCTCAATGTTGATGATTGGTCTCTGATGTTGGAGAGTAGGAGAGTGGATGCCCTAATAAGGTATTTGGTGAATGTTTTCTACTTTTCTTTAAAAGGGATGAAGATCTCAAGTTCCTTGTACAAAATTCATGGTTTATCGACCTTCGTAAACTACAAATGGCCGAAGGCAATACATCATTTTTTACTATCACAAGGTTATGCTTTATGTCAATCTAGTGTACTAAAAAAGTTGGTGTAAATCCGGGATACCTAGAGAGATGTGCAACTATATTATTGGTAAGAAGGATAAATTTTAATGCATATTCTTTATATTAATCATTTTGTATTAATATCCTTATTGGTTATAAGTGTGGTTGTATGAGCACACAAATGTACAGGTGGTTGTGAATGAATTAGCAAGACCTAGAATTAATAGGTGGTCCGCTAGGAAAAGTTACTGGGCTCAGTTTTTCTTCAATCTACTTACCTAGAATTTAAATAATTGTAACTGCAATATTATTTATTACAGTTGTGTTTAAACATGTTTTTTTGTTATACAGTAGGTTAGACCAAAGTTTTTGGATATTTTGAAGAATGATGAATTTTTACTCGCAGAAGAATATGATGATTCTGACTTCGAACCAGTGTAAAAGAAGAAGAAGGGTAAGGAAGTGAATGGATTTGATGAGCAAGCTGATTTGGAGTTAAAAAACTGAGATAGAAGATTATGTTTTTAGTACTAAAGAACAACAACTTACTGCTAAAGATGAGAAGAAATTGTTGATGGAAGCTAGAAAAGATATGGCGGAGAGGAAGGTAAAGAAATAAGAGAGAAGACAAGCCGAAGAATCATTATTCGATGAGGGGTGGCGGGTACTAAAGGCCTGTCTCTAGTCCTTTATTAAAGCAGAAGTCCGGAAGCAGGTGAAAACCAAAAAAGATTTTTGTGAATCATAGTTTATAAGGTTGGAAGAAAATCCTATGGCACGTCAAGAGGGATGTGCTCTTGTATATAATGTATATATTTTAATAAACATATGCTACATAGTAATGTTTTTTGTTTGCTATTTTTAGTAGCAACATTGTTTTGAATAGTGAAAATATATTGATGACACGAGCAACAATAGATGACTTACTTGGAGGTTGGTGGCTGCACAACACATATTTAAATGCGTACGCATTGCTACTTGTCCAACCCCATGTTCTTCGAGTGGAATAGACCAAGAGATCTCGGGTCCGAGCGAGTTGAGTGGGCCCGTGCCCGCCGAATGCGACAGGAGATAGGTCTGAGGGGTGGGTCACGAGGTATGGATGTGCTCGCCCTGGGGAAAGAATTGGAGGTGGGTGAGTGATGGCCACATAAGGTACTCTCCGCTCTCCTCAGGGCAAGCTGGGGTCGGCGAGGCGAGCCAAAGGTAAGCAAGCCCGAAGGTTGGCGAGGCGAGGCGAGCCGAAGGTCGGCGAGGGTCAGTCTCTTCAAGGGATCCGCCATCCCAGGAGGCTGGGGTCTCGCGACTGGTGAACTCCAAGAGAATTTTATCTATAATGTTATATTTATTTTATTTCTGTCTGCCAAAAGCCATTCAAAGCAGCAGAGTTTGGCTATTGGCGGGCCAATCTGGGTTGTGTATGGTAAAACCAAAAGACAAGATTATGCTATTGGCAGACCCCGCTAAGAAAAATTATAAATAGACCCTGAAGGACACCTTTGGAGAGGATCCAGTTTCTTTTGGCTTCCTCTTCTTCAACCTATTTTTGGTATGCTCTGAAGGCTCTCGAGATTGCCCATCTTTAGTTCTTGTTTGGGAGGGGAAGCGCTCTAAGTTCTTCCGGGTGTATGGTGGGTCCTCCGTATTGCAGCCAGGGTCTGTGTTAACTTTATTTCATCAGCCTAGCATCCTTTCTCAGGAGAAGTTGGTGTGGGTTGCCCCCCTTTTTGGGTCTGAACTCCTCGTTGGGCCGAATCTTGATTCTAACACTACTCAGTTCTAGAAATAAGCTATCAAAGATGAATCTAAAGAGTTTCCTTTATATATCATCAGACTATGTTGTAAGTACACTATCATAGCATTATAACTTTTATTATGCATTACGTTGACGTTTACTAACCTTGTTCTACGGTATTATACGAGAAGAAATAGGCAAAACACTAGGTTCCTAATCAGCTATTTAACCACAACCAGTGTTAAAAACAGTGAACTAATTATCATGTCATGACACCTAACAAATCATTGGGCCTTATTGGTGTATCGCTTAAAGGAATTTAAATGAGAGTTTTATGACTCAATGAAAAGAAAACATCACTTTTCAGGCCTACTAGGATTGGTGAGTTTTTAAAAAAACAATGAACTGATATTAAAATTTGTAAATATTTATTAATTTTGTGAGCTATCTTGCATGTAAAATTACTCCATGAAGAAGAAACTAGAGCACTGCCAGTCGGCATTAAGAATTAACCAATTGTAGAAGTTCCTGACTTTCCTCAATAGGGAAATGATGATGATTGTGAGGTATTCGTTCTAAAATTTATGTAGGCGGTGGTATCAACACAAGAAATATCCTGGAAGGAATGCAGTTCTTGGCCAGCTGAGATGACAAAATTCTGTGCAGAAATTACAGTGGATTTAATTATAACATTTGCTAAAATTACTCGACTTTGAGAATTATTTGAACATGATACGGGCTCTGAACATTTGCAGTCATTTTTTGCTGCCTTAATTTGATGTTAAACTATAATATTTGTGGGTAGTATGTGACAGCAGTATTATTTATCACCTTAATTTGCTTTACAACAATTATTTCTGAACCTTAGTTTTTTCTTACCTTAATTTGCTATCTTATTGTGTCTATTTAGATTATTTCCATGATAACATGCTATTAACTGGGAAGTGAGACACTGCGAACTCACATACATGATGTGAGAGATATAACAACGTTAAAAAAATAACATTTTTCATACAGTTAAAAATATTTTTTGTAATAAACTAGCTGAATCAATTTTCTTAAAATTGTCAATTTACAACCACAAACTACTATCAATTTACAGTCCAACATACAACTCACAAATTATAATTAACAATTACAGTTCTAAAAACATTTTAATTACATTTAAAAATTACAATCCAAAATTACAGGATATTTATAGTTCCAGAAATACATGAATCTCTTATTATTTAATTGGTCAACATCTTCCTCCTTGGGTATTACTTTGAATTTCTACTCTATTTGTTGACCCACGGCCTTCACCATGACCTCCTCTTTTTGGTTAATTTTTGTTTAACATATGCTTTCATAGGATAGTCATTGTGAAAATAAGTCAATTTACGACCAGAAATTAGTGTCCAGCATACAAATCAAAAATTACAGTCCAATATACAGCTCAAATATTGGACAGCCCTAAAATAGTCATAAAAAATTCGTAGGTCAGGGTTTAGCTTTAGTAGTGAAACACTATTAAGTTTTTTTGTTTCTAATACCATAGAATCACATCTTAATCTAATACATGGTGTTATATAATGTAGATGATGATCCTTGCCCTTTTGCTCACCCTCTTCTTTGCTGCGAAATTGATGAAATGATTTCTAAGGTGATGCTGCCTTCTAGTTGTTCTCGGAGCCTTCCCTTGTATGGTTGTTTTGTTGGTTCGTTGGTTCGTTCTATACATTTGATAAAATCATATTTGTCAATGTTTCATAGATATGAAAACAAAGAATATATCATCCCAACTTTGTAATTTATTTGTTGAAAATTCTTTATTACGGATGTATAACTGGCATCCACTAACCTGCGATTGCCCGAATTGAATAAGTATCCCTTGCATGATGGACCTCTTTAGTTCCCATTCATTGGAGCTATTATGATGGCTTAAAGATCAAAGATATGATGGATCGAAGATCAAAGATTGCTCAATAATTGGCTCGAGTTTTGTCTCCATTCGAGCTCGGATCGAACATAAACATCTGAGCCGTGACCAAAACTAGGCTCGATTATAATTTCAATCCAACCTCTGATTGGAATATTGGATCAAGGCATTTCGAAATTTTTAGGCATGTAGGTATCAAATCCATACAAGCCCAATGGTATGTTAAGATGGGGAAAGAATCCAAGGTTTACAAGCTTTACAAAGCTCTAAGTGGTCTCAAACAAGCACCAAGTGTCTGGAATCATAACATAGACAACTACTTGAAACAGACAGAGTTTTTGAAAAGCTAAGTGAAACATCATTATATGTTAAGACCTTCCAATTGAAAGGATTATCTAATAATCTATCTCGATGTTTATGATCTCATTGTTATTGGATCCAACTCGAAGTTGATAGAAAAATTTAAAGAAAACATAAAAGAGGAGTATGAAATGTTGGACATTGGTATTGCTGATGTGGAAAATTGTCCCACAACTCAACACCCTGGGCTTGAGGAAGCTGTGGGTGGATGGTTACTCCCAGTCACAATGGGGTAGGTAAGAGAAATAATGTCGCGAGCAACTACACCATACTTTCCAAAATGACAACCTTTGTTGTGTCTGAATTTATTTATTGAATAGTTAGATTACATCATGTTAGATGATATGAAATAACAAAAAATAGTCTTTGCAAGCTTGCCTCTACTATATGGTAGTATGGTGTCCGCAGATGATGGTTCATGCTGCTCCCTCCTATTTTAGTCTAGGTCTGGCCCTATATTTATAGAAAATTGGTGCTGCCCAGACGGGCAGACGAGCTGCCCAAACTTAGGACTCCGTGCAGATACAAAAATATCTCCTATGTGACCCACTAAGTCTGGTAGTAAGGAGTCTATGCGGACACTAAAAGAGAGTCTGTGTGAACTACGAAATCCGACTGAAGGCAGTTTTCCCAGACACAACTAGAGTTTTCCCAGACTGTTGAGTTTGGCCAAAGGCAGTCCACTCTAACACTAGGAGAGACAGATTCACAGATTTTCTTATTGACACAGAAGACTACTGGCTGTTTTATTTACATGTTGATATGAACATTTGAATAATTCATTGTAAATAATAACAATTGTAGTGTTTAGCTACCATTCCAACTTCTTCAAATGTATCATGTACTTTTTACTTTGTTTTCTTCTTTAAATTTGATGTCATGCTCACATTATCATACACAACAACACTCAAGCATTTATCCCACTAAAATTCTAAAAATAAATGAGATAAAAAAGCATTGAAAAATCGAAACCTCACCGCCAAAATTGACTGAAAACTGCACCGAATAAAAACCTCACCGCATGGTTTCGGTGCGATGCGGTTTTGGTCGGTAAAAAACCGCACCCCTGTGGTGCGGTTTCGATTTAGGCTAAATTCGCACCAAACCACACTGCTATTGGCAAACCAAGTTTGGAAATATATAAATAGAACACATAGGGAACCTTTGGAGAGACAAATTCACAAATTTTCTTGCTTTTCTATTCTTTAGGCTCTCTCTAAGGTGCCCAAGCTCAGCATTGGCTTGGGAGGGGAAGCTCGCTTAGACTTCAGGGTATGAGGTGGGACCTACTCACTGAGATCTCGGTTCTATTCCTAGGTTTCTAATTCTTGGGTTTTGGTGTGCTATCCATAGGGAAGTAAGTGTGAGGCCACACCACTTTGGGGACCCCTGAACTCCACAGAGGACAATTTTTGATTTCAACACTATGGTGCAGTGAGCGTAGAGAGTGGCCAGCATAGAAAAACCTCAGCTAGTTCCCTGGATGGAGACAAAGGGCAAGGATCTGGCCGAGAGCAGTCGCCACCCCCACTAGGTTTAGCGACTATAAACATGTTCGAGGAGTTCAGAAAGGCGAGGCCATGGAGACCTTGCACCACTGGCTTAGCGCCACTTACGGTGAGTGCTCAAAACCGGCCATCCCAGTGGTCACGCAGCCCGCTTTGGGAGAGAATGCCCCGTTCAGGCGGACCGGGAAGGAAAAGGAAGGCGAGGGCAGCAGGCAGGATCCTGTCCGGCGAGAGCTATTCCCTGAATTGTCGAGTGAGGGCCGGGTCAGTGAGGTGGCACTGCGAGAGCCATCCACTCACGTGGTAGGCGGGAGCCCCTTTAGCAAGTTGGTTGTATCAGGCCCTATTCCAGAGGGGTTCAGGGAGCTATAGATGTCTTACTACACCCGCAGGGATGACCCAGTTCAACACGTACAATGGTTTGAGGACGTAGTCTCCATTAGGAAGATGACCAATGATTTAAAGTGCCAGCTTTTTTCCATCTCCTTCAAGGACAAGGTGAGGGACTGGTTTAACCAGCTCCCCAACAGTTCAATCTATTGTTATGCAGATTTGCACCAGGCATTTCTATTGAGGTTCTCGACTTCGAAAAAGAGGAAGAAGGGTACGAAATTTCTTTTCTCAATCAAGCAGGGACCAGAAGAGACCCTGGCAAGTTATTTGGATAGGTTTCAGGAGGAAGTCCTTATTGTGGAGGAGGTACAAGGGTTCACTCTGATGATGGCCTTTACTTTGGGGCTGCAGGAAGGGTTTTTTAGGGTGGCGTTGAAGTGGAGGCCACCATTGTCTTTCGAGGAAGTGATGGAAAGAGTGGCGCAGGAGATAAAGGGTGAGGCACCAAACCCTAACTTTGCTAGGAAGTTGGCTAGGTTGGGAGGAAGTGAGGAGAAGGAGTATAGGACAAACATGCGTCAAGAGGAAAGAAGAAGGGATGAGCCCAAGGGGTAGGGTTTCTCAAGGCAGCAATCAGGGTAGGGTTATCAAGAACCCACCAACCAACTAGGCTGGAGGCAGCATGAGGGACCTATCCAAGGTTAGGGAAGAAGGTTCCAAGGAGGAAACTACCAAGGGGGCAGAGGAGGTTCAATCCCCCTGGATGGAGGTAGGGTCTGAGGCCACCTCTCCCCCCATAACATCAAGCTATGAAGATAGTGCAATGAAAGAATGGGAGGATAAGTAATCTCCAAGGAGGATAGAGAGAAGTGGAGGTAGAGTTGTCATACTGTAACATCCATCAGGAGTAAAGTAACGTAACTGCCACCCACCAAGAGTTCCTGGAGCTGATAAGGGCGAGAGGACAAGGGCAGCAGTAGTCCGCGGTGTAGATCGAGGAGGTGGTGGTGGGGGTCGAAGAAGAGAAGTGTGAAGAGATGGCCGATATAGGAGGCTCTGGGAGGATTGGAGTAATCCATGGGGGGATCGAGGCCACCCGTAACTGGAGTCTCCAAATAGTGTTCCAGCGTAGCGTCGCCTCGATGTCCTAAACCCAACCTCCTGTGGAGAGAATTATCTTTACCTCTAGTGACATGCCAGATCATGAGGATCCATTCTGCAATGCGCTTGTAGTGCAAACAGTAGTCGAGAACTTCACCATCTCCTGATTCTTGGTGGATAATGGGAGCTCGGTCAACATCATCTTCAAAAAGGAATTTGACGGGATAAAGGTGTAGGCTAAGAGGGTACTAGCCTCAGATGGACCGCTTTTTGGGTACTCGGAAGAGAGGAGGGAGGTAAAGGGAGGAGTAGGGCTTAATGTGACTCTAGGGGGTTAGTCCCGCAATTGTCAGTTCGTGATCGTGGACTACCCCAGTAGCTATAATGCTATCTTTGGTCATCCCCTCATCAGCGCATTCTGGTCCATCCCCTCATCTTTTCATCAGTGCATCAAGTTCAATGATGGTGGGGTGCAGGTTTGGGTTTAGGGAGATCCTATGGTGGCAAGGTAGTGTTATGTCACCATAGTTAATACCATCTCGTGGGTGGGGGAGGCCGAAGAGATGGGGAAGGTAATAGAGGAGGCGACGATGACAAAGTCAGGGGAGAAGAAGGCCCTTGTTCTAGAGGAGGGTGCAAAAGAAGAGCCAAGAGGAGGAGAGGAGATGATGGAGGTAGAGGAACCAGTGGAAGAGGTCCTTGCCCAAGGAGAACGGGAAGACGAAGACTAGGAGGAAAAGTCCCGGCTGGAGTCGGTGGAAGCGGTGGTCGAGCTAGAGGTTCTAACCCGAGTCGACAGGGCGGAGAAGGTGTGGGTCAACGGGGGCTTAGGCAAAGAGGACTAAGAGAGGATGTTGGCGTGCATTATGAAGTACGTGAACATCTTCGCGTGGAGCATAGTGGATATGCCCGACATCGATGCAGATGTGGCTTGCCATCGGCTGAACCTAGACCCGAAGTTTCACCCTATCCGCCAGAAGAAAATAAATGTGTGTACTGATAAGCTCGAGGGGCCATAAAGGAGGAGGTGGAGAAACTTCTCAAGACCGGGTTCGTGTCAGAGATCCAATTTTCTTGCTGGGTCTCAAACATTGTAATGGAGAAGAAGGGGGATGGGAGGTGGATAATGTGTGTTGATTTTTCATTGTTGAATAAAGCATGCCTCAAGGATTGTTACCCCGTACCTCGGATCGACGCACTAGTTGACTCAACTGTCAGTTTCCCTATAATGAGTTTTCTGGATGCTTTTTCAGGTTATCACCAGATCAGGATGCACACTTCGGATGTAAAGAACGTGCCTTTCATCATGAGCAATAGATGCTATAACTATAATATGATGTCTTTTGAGCTAAGGAACGCAGGGGCAACCTATCAAAGGATGATGGATAGGGTCTTCCGGGAACAGAGGGGAAGGAACCTAGAGGTATATATGGATGACCTACTGGTGAAGAGCAAGGATGTGAGCTCTCACTTTCAATACCTAGAAGAAACTTTCTCCACCTTGCGAAGGTTTAAAATGAGGTTCAATGCCCAAAAGTGTGTTTTCGGAGCAAGTCGGAGAAAGTTCCTTGGACACCTCCAAACCCCAGCTGAGGTGGAGCCCAACCCTAGATAAAATAAAAGCCATAATAAAACTATAATTGTCGAGGAATGCCAAGGAGGTCCAGCGCCTGATAAGGAAGCTTATAGGGCTGAGTAGGTTTCTTTCTCGGGCTCACCCTTCTTCAGGGGGGGTCAGAATTTTGAGTGGTCCAAGGAGTGTGAGGAGGCTTTCCAATCTCTAAAGTGTAAGCTCACCAAGGCCCTACTACTCCAAGGACCTAGAGAGGGGGAAGACTTGACCCTATACCTCGGAGTGGGGGCAGAGGAGGTAAGCTCCGTTTTAGTTCTAGAGGCTGTAAGAAGCAACGACCTACTACTACTGTACTCCGACATCAGGTGATGACGAGTGTACTGATGATAGAGTTTACTTTCGCTTAATTTTGATTTTTGAGAGATAGATTTGATTGGATATATATAGGGCATAAGCCCTTTTCTCTTTCTGTACTCATTGTGGACTCTTGTACTTTTCATTTTCATATATATTATAATATGTACTGTGATTTTGTTGACTTGCTAGTTTAATTTACTACTTGTTATACTTCTATTCTAGTGCCGAGCGATAGTGATATCGCTAATAGTAGTAAAGTAATTATTAATTCCACAATTTTCTAAAAGGGAAACTTTAATATAATATTTTTGTTTAAATATAAAATATATAATTTCCTATAAAATATTCTATAATTTCATTAATTAACTCTGATATTTTTATTTAAGAATTAAAATTCCATAAACCCCTTATTCACCCTCTCTTTAAGGGCACCGTAAGATCCAACAATTGGTATCAGTGCAAGGTTATTCCAAAATGGCTTCATAACCGGGAAAAATAGTGCTTCATGATCTCGTGAACCACTAGAGGGATGGAATTTTATTAAATGAAAAATCTTTAGCACCACCATTTTTTATGGGTGAAAATTATAAAGGGTGGAAAATTCTAATGGAAAATTTTCTTAAATCTTTAGATGAAAAAGTTCGGAATATTACTATTGAAAAGCCCCCAAGTATGTTAAAAAAATGAAAAGGTTTTAAATGTTAAATCCTTAAATAGTTTATTTTGTGCACTAGACCAAAATATTTTTAAACAAATATATATGTTTCCTACTAGTTATGAAGTTTGGAAATCTCTTAAAGAAACTTATGATTTTCCATCTACAGAAACAAAAAAAAGTACAATACATACAAAATATGCATGTTTGCATATGTATTCAAGAAAGTTCCTATTTTGATGAATCCAAGGAGTGCACATCAAACAGATTGGAAGAAGTGAACACATTATGCGAAAGAGAAGATGCAAATTCATTTATGGAAGAGGACGATGAAGATGTCAAAGGAACTATATGTTCAAATCATGCATCATCCAAAAGTGTTGTATAAAAATCTAATTCTTCTCTTTTTGTTAAAAATTCTATTTCTACATATCACATGCTTGAAATTGCTAAACATAGAATTAAGAAATTGAAAAATACAATTTCCAAATTATGTTTAGAAAATAAAACTTTAGAAGCAAATGCTAAAGTAGAATATCATATTGATGTGTCGTGTTCTTCTTCTTGCTCTTTATTTTAAAATGCTACTTTTGGTTTTGACTGTAAATCTTTTAAAAAAGAACTCAAGGTTTATGAAAAAGAGATTTTAAATTCAAAAGAATGTAATGAAAAATTGTTAATTAAAAATAATGTTATATTTAATAAACTAGAATCTGTAAAATTACTTGTGTAAATTTTTTTAAATAATTTTAAGTCTCTTATATCTAGTTTATCTTCAAATTTATATAAGTCATCTACTAGTATTTCAAACTTCATAAAACATACACCTATTAGAATACTTAATCATAAAAACATGTTAATTTCTTATAATGGGAGTGAAATATAACAAATACTTGTAAATGTAATTCCAAAACTTAATTATCATATGCATTTACAAAATCAATACACTTCTAACATAAAATTGAATGTTCACAAATTTCTCATAAATAATACTAATAAAAATCATCACTATGGAAATTCGAAACATGCTCAACTAAGGTATGAATGGAGACCCAAAATTAAAAATGAATTTTTCACTCCATTTGAAAAGGCACATTCATCACATTCTCCCCATAAGACAACATGTTATACTTGGGTACCCAAAGGAACCCTAACACTCGGTCCCCTTTGGATACCAAAATCACTTATTCATTAGTTTGAAATCACTTGTGTGAAGTAAAAAATCAATCTAAATTGAAATACATAAAAATCTACTTCACAATATGCTAATATGATAAAAATAAAAATATTGTTTTTTCCATTGTGAATTTTTTATTTTTGATTTTGAGCCAACATGTATTTTGGTCACTTTATATATATATATTTTGACTTTAACTTATTGAGCCTAAATTCTTAAATGAATCAAATTAAAAGAAATTGAATAAAAAGTCATATTATTTTCAAGTGGCCTAACTATCTTATGTCTCTAGCATACATACTTATTAAATTCATTGCCTATAATTGTCTTATAATATCATTATAAATTTAATATTGAATCTCTTAAGTGATATTATCAAGATTAATGAAATTATTTTTAAAAATCGATTTAATTGAGCTAAAAAGAAGTATATATATTATTCACCTTACAAGCTTTCACTTTAAATTAATTAAAAAGGATGAATATGAACTTCATGTACACCACTATGATTAATTACTACTAGCTGATATCCTATTCTTAAATTCATTCTATTCATAAATCATAATTCACGATCTATTAAGAATTAATATAAAATTTATTATTTCAACCACACTTAAGAATTATGAATCATGTGTTTAGATATTGGTATTATGTTTGGTGTATTAGTATGTTTCACTATTTTTGCATGCGTCTCACTTTTATCTAAACCTTAGAATTAATCATTTAAAAAAATTAATATTTGAAAGATGAAAAGTTAAATTCATAATAACTATATAACTTAAAAATAAACTATAATTAAAAATCAATCTTAGATAAAGGTCATAGTTTATGAATTCATCCTTAGACTTAAACACTTAGTATGTCCATGATCATTCACCCACAATATGTGTCTCACTTTAGAGAGGACAAAGGTTGTATGAATTAGAGATCTTAATTTGTAAATCATATCTTGTCCTTAACCGGGGAAGGGTTTCAGTGGGGCCTTGCAAGGCACTGGGGGGAAAGAGTGTTAGGTGTAGCGGCCCCTTTTGTGTGCATATGGGATTAATATCCCAACCTACTGCATGTGTGCATCTCCTCATGCCCATCCGTCACTTAGTACGGGGATAAGGTTTAGACATATAGCTTGGGTAGTTTAATCTAGGAAATACTCATATCATATTTTTGCATGAACATTATTTTACACTTTATGATTATTTATATCATGCATATTGGTTTGAACATGTGTATATTATTTTATACTAGATATTTTTAAAGATATTTAAAAAAACCAATTATAAAATTACAAAACCATTAAAAAAATAAAAATGTTTTGTTTATTTATATGTGTTTATTGTCTTGTATTGTTTATATATATATATAATGATTGTTATTCATTGTGATTGTCGAGGATGACTAATTATATCTATTAAAGATTAAATATAATGTTTAATTTAATTTTCAAGTTTCATAAAACATTATTGTTTATGTCATGTCTTGATTATTATCTTGTTATGTGCAATAAAATCGATTGTAGAGAACCATGTGTAGGATTATTTAGCAAGCCTCTAAGTATGAGTAATATTTTATGTTTGATAAAGATTCATTCACTCATTTATTTTGATAACCTACCAGTGTTTTTAATTATATACTAGCATGATTGTGTAGTATAATAACATAATAATTAAAATGCATAAATAGATTACCTACACTACATTGAATTATTTATTTCAATTCTTTATTTTTCTCACACTTATTCATTAGAGAAAAGTTGTTTTAAAAAAAATTAAATGATATTGTTTACAAAACAAGTGAATTCAGAGTCCTTGGTCACAAGTATAAAAAACATAGAATAAATGATAAGGAAAACTCCACTAAGCACTACTCACCCCTGATAACGCTTAATGAGCATTCTAAGGTGAGCACCTGGGAAAGGATTGTAAAGTGTCTTGTAATAAACAAAAGTATTCACCACTTCTCTTAGTGCACTGGATCATAAAAATAAAACAAAGTTAAAAAGAATAAAAGTGATCCCCCAAGCACTACTTCGCTCCCTGATAAGTCTTAATGAGCATTATATGCGCGAAACACCTTGGTAGTTGTACTTTTTATGTATGTGCATTGAAATATTATGGAAGTAATTTTATTTGTGTATTTTAATGTTGTATTATTTCATTATATATGTCATTCATTTTGATTAATACATTTGTATAGTTTATCAAATCACTTTTGTACACATTATTATCATATATAAAACTTCTACTCATGAGAATTGGATCCAAATGCATATCTACACAATTCTCTACAAACATAAGTAAATACACTAGATAACAAAGCATGACCACTTCAATGTTTTTGTTTACTTGAAATGCAAATTTTATTACATTGTAGTTTTGTATCTTTTTTCTATATTTTCAAATCATACTTGCAATTATATCTTAATATAGTAGCATCTCTTGGAACTTTAACTCAAACATCAACTTTTTAGTTTTAAAACACATTATCTTTTATATGCTTTTACTTTCTAAAAAGATTTTTATTTTTGAGAATGCTTATTATACTCTCCGATGTGATTATTACTTGCACTTATTCATGTTTTTTTTCAACAAGTGGTATCTTAAAATACAAATGCTTACTCTATCATTTCATCTATGTTATTGCTTACTACATAATGCTTCATCAAGCTTATTTTTAACAAGTGGTATTTAATAAGCTATATATTACATTTTCTTTCCAACATGGAACACATTAATTCTTATTACATACAGTCACCTAATTCCCTCTTTTAAGACTAGCAAAGAGGAGAATGAATTGCATAAATCTAATTATTTAGGGGGAGTACATTAAAAATTCATAGGAAGAATCTATATAAGGGGAGTAATCATATAGGAGGTGCATACTTAATTTGTTGCTCGACCATGACTATTCTTCCTATAGGTTATCCCTAATCAATATTACAAGATGTATACTTATCCCTACCCACTTTTGCTAGTAACAAAAGGGGGAGAATAAATTGAGAAATCTAGTAGAATAGATACTTAATTTGTTGTTCGTTCACGGCTATTCTTCCTATAGGTTATCCCTAATCAATATTACAAGATGTATACTCATACCTACCCGCTTTTTAAAATAACAAAAGGGGGAGAATAAATTGAGATATCTAGTAGAATAGATATTTAGGGGGAGTAAAATATATAAGGAACACTTATATAGGGGGGCCTTTATATAGGAAGATTATGAATTTGCACTTTAAACACAAATGTTCTTAAACTCACTAATTTCTAATATGGATATTTGCTACTATCGAAAGGGGGAGATTGTTGGAGCATGTATTTTGCATCTCTTGGTTTGAGAATAACAAATATCATGATGTATTTGATCTACTCTTTTGTGTTTTTATAGTGTGCAGGTTGTATAGGTTGAATGAGGAGACAAGTCCTAAGTCATGGGCATGATCCAAGAGTGTGTACACTTTAGAAAAAAATAAAAGGATGATTTTTGTGCGCTAAACTTCAAACAACCATAACTTTCAATCCGGGAGGAGTTACAGAACGTATCACCCCATTCCGAAATGAGAACGAAGTCATCTACACTCTGGAAATAGTTCAGAATTGAAAAGGAGATATCACCAGGCAATAGCCTCTATCATCAGGAAATATCTCCATGATCGAATCATTCCGTAGAAACCTCAAAATCATGGAACGCGTGGCAGCCAAAAATGATACCGCTGGAGGGTGATAACTAATATCACCGGGCAATATTGCAAAAATATAAAAGGGCCGAATTATTCTATAGAGAAGATGAATTTCATTACCTGGAGTATTATTTCCCGTGCATTCCATCTAGAGAGCTCCAGCGTTCAGAAAACTCCAACTTTCCTAAGAACGTTCAAGAGCGAAGAAGAAAGAGACGGTTTGTGCGCAGCATCTCAGGCAATCTTTGCAAGGATTCGACATCATCTTCAGAGCTCTATTTTGAGGGAGTTTTTATTTTGTATTTCTATTTTGTAACTTATCTTATCATCTTTGTAATTGGTAGAGAAATCACCGCCTTGTGTATGGCGTCTAGGTCCGTGTGTGGCTTAAGAGGAAATCGCCGACTTATGCGTGAAGTCTAGGTCCTTGTGTGGCTTAAGAGAAATTTATCGCCATGTGTGCAGTGATTAGGTCGAGGTTAGATCTAGGGGGAGGCTAGAGGTCGTATCTGGGGTAAGATAGGTTATAGCCAGCCGGTCCTTCGGAGAAGGATTGGTGAATCATCAAAAAGCATTTTTATATTCGTCTCGATTTATAACATTATAGAAATCAAACATTTTGTAATCAATTTCTTATGAAATAAAGTCATTGCATTTATTGTCTCATTATCTTGATTTTATTATCATATCATAAAATATTTTAAATATTATTTTCTCTATCAATAGCATTAAAGTAAATTATATTGCAAATTGATTTTTAGAATGCACTCTCAGAATTCAATATTTGTATCTACTGCCAAGCGATAGTGATATCGCTAATAGTAGTAAAGTAATATTGAATTCTGCAATTTTCTGAAAGGTAATCTTTAGTATAATATTTTTGTTTAAATATAAAAAATATAATTCCCTATAAAATATTCTATAACTTCATTAATTAACTCTAATATTTCTATTTAAGAATTAAAATTCCATAAAGCTCTTATTCACCCCCCCCCCCCCTCTACGGGCGTCGTAAGATCCAATATGTCCTAACTTAATATATGGAGGGAAAACATGCATGTTTATGCATGGAGAAATTGTTGTGCATGCATGATGGAACAAGATTGTTATGCCTGAAGAAATTATGTGCTATGTTTTACTTCAATATTTTTGCATGTGCTCCAATATTTTATCTACAGACCTACTTTCGGGTTATGGGGCTTGTTCTAAGGGAGGCCCACATCGTTGTGAGGGTACTCCCAAAGAGCATTGTTAACAAATTTGAAAGGTTGGGGGAAAATTTATAGTAGCAAACATATGGTACTAGAGGGCCCCACTTATCTGGCCTTAAACATTCATAATTGGTTAGAGTGACTAAATGTATGAGAATAATCATTTGCAAACACAAATTATGACACTGACGTGTATTGCAGGTCCATAAGGGCAGCTCTACTTCTTGACACCAAGGATCTAATGGATCACTGCAAAATGAATATATATATATATATATATATATATATATATATATAATAAGTGTTATGAATGAATGTTATGTCTTATTAATAATAACACGATTGAGCTCTAGTTGGCTCGAATTAATACGAAAGAGGGAGTGCTGAGAGCGAAAGAAAGAGGTAGTGATCGATATTTGGGAGAAGAATTAGGAGGAGGAAGAGAGCTAGAACTGCTGATGATCTCCGGGAGAATAACGCCGCCATTGATAAATTATTTGGTAGCTTAAAATTATGAAATATTCTATGGAATGTATCAAGCTAACTATGTGTGCTTCAGTCATGCATATATATATATATATATATATATACACACACATACTATACTTGGCTCCATGTATTCACTTATTTTATTATTTTTCTTATGAGAATGATTAATTAACAGTTGGTGATGTTCAATAGTTAATGATAAGTTTTATGAAATTCCAAATGTATGACTCCTCTTACTTTGTTTTTTTATTTTACGGACTTCTTCGTTATGTTCTACAGAGACCCGTAGAAGTGATATTGAGAACTCTTTTATCTATATTTAGGAGTTCACTTTTTGTATTATGTATGGGATATGGCTATGAATGCACAAATAATTACACACACACAATGCACAAATAATCACACACACACACACGCACACACACGCACACACACATGTGCACACACACATACGCACACACACACACACATGCATGCACAAACGCATGCACACACGTTCACACACACACACACAAACGCGCGCGCGATTGACAGTTCATGGGGCACCCCTCCATGCTCTGCGTGATAGTACTGTTTGAAATTTAATGTAAGGTGGACTCGATTCATCGAGGAAACCCGTTAAAGTCATACAGGAATATTTGGTCAATTTGGACTCCTACAAGCGTGCGTTAGATCAGTCATGCGAACGATCGAAGCCTGTGATAGGTGGGTCAGATCGTCTCGTAATTTCAGTCGATAATTCGGTCTCACCCTAGCATATGAATGGACATGGTATTTAAATCTCAATTAAGTTGATGAGATTTAATTAATTTGGATTTCAATTTTGGAGTTATGAGAATTAATTGACCACATTTGGTAACTCCCAATAGAGCTTCCCTATTAAGCATAGGAAATTCATTTCTTCATCTCCCTGGCTATGAACAAGGCATGAAAAACCCGATCCTTTTGTGAAATCGCTGCTCCTCTTTCCTCATTATAAAAACTGTCGGCCCAAGATATACATCTTTTAGATCAAGGAGAAGCGCCTATCACGAAGGTTGGCGGCCACTGCTCTGCGATTGAGGGAATACAGCGCCTTGATCGCCATCGTCTTTTGTGATCACCGATATCCGGGTCGAGATCTCTGGTTCGGTGCAAAGCAATGCTGACTACTGCGTCGTCAAGGATTTTCATCGTCGGGAGATCAACGCCTTCTCGATCCCTTGGAAAATACTACAGATCTAGACTACCTGGTTTTGGATTATCGAGAAGTTCTGCGAGATAATATTTGAGGCGGAAAGTATAAACATCAAACCTAATTTCTCCAAGACTGGATCTTCATTTCTACCTTCAGGATAGAGGTAATCTGCCACTCCGTTATAGTTTTCCTTGATTATAGTTAGGATATTGGCGTGATTAATTAACTGTCTATTCATTGTTGACAAATTCTTCTCTTAATCCTGTGGAAGAGATTGAAATAAGGCTTCATAATTTTAGTCTTAAAATTATAGATTAAACTTTCACTATTGTGATATTAACATCTAGCACTAACGTGTGATTGGAGGTTTGTAAACCTCACACTAAGCCAATAGGTATACAAAAATTACGTTTCTTTTACAATTATGTTTATTTGTATTATGTGTTAATCCAACTCATTGTAGAGATCATTGTTTTTAAAATATTGTACGTTTGTGGTTTCCGCCAATGCCACTGATTTTATAAGGAAGAATTCATCAAGGCTTTTGGGTATCCCGACCATGATGAAACACAAGCAGGAATCCAAGAATGGTATAAGTTAATTTTCGCATTATAGTTGTCGTTCATTCAAGCTCACTTTAATTTTTGTGTTCATAAATTTAGAAAAATATATTTGTCCCTGCACTCCAATTTGAGAATAGTTGAGTTCTGTTATAATGATTCTATAGGTTCAAGTGTCATTGCATTTATTAGAAACTTTTATAATATTATTTTGTCGTAGCGACGCTTAGCCCTAAAATTTATAATAAGTACCCAGTCTGTGGTGGGAGAGCCCGCCGCCCCTAGCTGGCTTCGCCCCCACGAAGTCTCCGATAGTTATAAATATTTTTCTTATCATGTAACTTTCTTGATAAATTTTTTTTACCATTACATATTATTTGTTTTTTTTAATTATTACTTTTTTATATTTAAAAAGTTAAAAATAAAAAGAAAAAAAATTAATATATATATATATAATATTTTTTCAAACTAACACATTAGTTTTGGTGACGTAATGGATAAAGCTGTATAGTTATTAAAACATGATTGCGGGTTCTAATCCTACCGAGCACAACTTTTTTTAATATTCCCGTGCATGACTTCTTTAGTCCCAAATCGCTAAACAACAGAGGCTTTTTATTGTATATAAGGAGAATAAAGAGCATAGCTTTAACATTATTTCTGATGGCAGGATAGCCTAATCACGGGCTTCCTGTGTTCACGAGCTGGCGTGCTCATATGTCTCACCAAGAATGATTGGTAGGCCCGGTGGGCCCTCTTTTTACCAGCTCAATAAAAAACAGACGATCAAGATTGTTTTGGAGGGCCTCGAATGTTACACCGTGCAATCGCAACGACCAACGATACTTCTTTGTATATATGCATAAATATACGAGTTTCTTCGCTCATACTACGCCGGTGCTCGAATTTCTCGGGCGGCCTTCGGCCTTATCCAGGAGGGCTTTGCACGCCTCCATCCGGGATTCGCCCGAGTTTGATGCTCTAGGAGGCCTTCGGCTACATAAAAGAGGGTTTCACCCGCCTCCACACAATTCACCAGCTCTGTGCCACAACCGCCACTCGTGGACCCCCGTAGCACGTATGCAAAATCAAGCAATCATAAGGCTTTGTGGGGCGCGAGTAGATGTTGTAACACCGATCTGGTGAATTGCGTGGAGGCATGCAAAGCCCGCTTCTATGTGGTCGAAGGCTTCCCGGAGCATCAAACCCAAGCGAAGCCCGAATGGAGGCGGGCGAAGCCCACCTGGATGAGGTCGAAGGCCGCCAAAGGGCTTCGAGTATAGGCATAGCATGAGCGAAGAAGCTCATGTGTGTGTGTGTGTGTGTGCGTGCGTGTGTGTGAATTATGATTCCATCAAACTGCATTAATGGAACTTCAATTCTGTGGATGGCACGGATAAGAGAGAATGGAGAGAGAGAGAGAGAATGAAATCCCACGATATCTACTCAAAATTTATTTTATAAAAAATATATATTCAGATTTGTTATAATCTGCTCTCCGCCCCCACCTCCCTCCGCTGCCACTTTTCGATCATCTCCCCAAAGAGTTCATCCATCACCTTTCTTAGCTCAATCATCTTCTTCCTCTTCCCAGTCCACTCTCATCCACCTCGTACGCGACACAAAATTCTCAAAGCTCGCCTAACCCGTTAGCTGAAACATGACAGTGAGAGCTCTATTTAAGCCCACCTGGAGGCGTTGGTGGCATGACCAGACCCCACTAGCTACCCCAACAAGGGTCGTCGATGTCCGGCGACCTCGTCGGTAGGGTCCGGCCAGGCCGAAGGCCGAATCACATTTGCCCCTCCCTCTCTCTTTCTCCCCTCTCTGCCCTTTCTCTTCTCTCTCTCTCTCTCTCTCTCTCTCTCTCTCTCTCTCTCTCTCTTCTGCACATGAAAGCAGCTACGGATTAATAGTAGATGACCGAAATCAACTGCAAACCCAGGAGTTGGAAAATCAAATTCTGACAGACAAAGCACTGTTTGGGAAAACTCGTATAAGTATAGGTGGAATGGTTACCCAATTGACATTTGAATATCCTTCTAGTACTGATGCAATGGGTATCTAATATATTGTGTATCATTGGAATGGTTATTTTGAATCTATACTTAGTACTTATTTCCTTTACCGAAGAATAAAATATATCAGAGGCTTTGAATTATAAACTTTTGACTGGTAGATTAGATAAGCACACAAAAGATTGGTTGTTCTTGGGTCATGGTGGTGGACGCGTTAATGGCCATGCACATTCTTTGATTTTTAATTATGGTTATTAGGGTGCAGTCTGGATCCCAAATTCGTAGCCACACGACTACCCTTGTATAGGTGGTGCCTCAAGAGATATTCGTAACCAATATCTCACAAAGATATATATCTTTGGCAACCATTAAGAACTTAAACTTCATCCTAACCTATTATATAGAGCACAATTTCAAAGGAATGGGGATAAGGTTTTCTCAACCTTAAAGTTGTGTGCTCTAAACTACAATACATCAACGGCTTCATTTCTACCACATTGAACTCAATTCATGTGATCTCCAATCAGATGAGTTAGGTATCCACCGTTGGCAGCAATCATGCAACCTTAAGTCTCATTACCCTCAATGATAATAATATCTCTCTTCAGGAAAATCCCTTGGTAGGATTATCAGCCAGATTCAATTATGACCTTACATCATTGAGTCATATCATTTCTTTTCTTCTTTGCTTCACTGATTTATATCTGATCCTCATAAACTTGTTCATTTTGGAATTAGTATAATAAGAAGCAGTCAAATCTATAAAATATTTATTATCACAATGCAAAAAATAGCAGGTATTGGTTTTTTACATAAAGGAATTTCAACAAGTAAAATTTTAATTCTCTCAGCTTCAACACATGTTGTGTCTAAAACTATAAGCTCAGATTCCATGGTACTTCTAGAAATCATAGTTTGTTTTATAGAAGACCATGAGATAGCATCTCCTCCAAGAAGGAATACATAACCTGTTATAGACTTCGGGAAAACTCAAATAACTAAGCTATAATCTATAGTTTCTCGAAGGTATTTAAATATTCTAGTCAATGTTATCCAATGACCATCACTTGGATTACTAATATATCTACTTAATCGACCTACGACATGTGAAATGTTGGGCCTAGTGCGGTTAGCTATATATAATAGTGATCCTATTATTTGTGCATATCTATGTTGATCAACAGGTTCGCCAATGTTTTCAAAGTTTTATGTTAGTGTCATAAAGAGTAGATGGGGGAGCGAAATCATACAAGTTAAATTTATTCAGTATTTTCTCAATCAAATGTGAAAGAGATAAAGATACACTAGAATTAGTTTTAACTAGTTTCATTTCTAGTTTGTTATTAGTTACTCACAAATCCTACATATCAAATTTGGAAGACAGATTAATTTTAGTTTCATTAACTATTTTAATTGAATTTCCAAATATTAAGATATCATTTACATAAAGACATGGCAAGACAATTCCATTTCCGTCTTGTTTAGTATAGATACATTTGTCGAATTCATTATTTAAACCCAAAGGATGAGACTACAAAATCAATTTTTTATGTCATTGCTTAGGTGCTTGTTTTAATACATAAAGACATTTAATTAATTTACAAACCTTGGTTTCTTGCCCTTTGACCACAAGACCTTCGGGTTAAGACATGTAGACTTCTTCATCTAAGTCTCCATGAAAGAAAGCGGTCTTAACATCCATTTGATGAATGATCATCTTATGGATTGATGCTAAGGTGACTAGAATATGAAGAGAAGTGATTCCATCTACATTAGCATATGTATCTAAATAATATATTCCTTGCTTTTTAGCATAGCCTTTAGCAACAAGGAGGCCTTATATTTGTCTATTGAGTCATCCGGATTTAGTTTCTTCCTAAAGATCCATTTATAACCTATGACTTTGACACCTGGAGGTAGATTAGTTAGAATCCATGTTTTATTGTCTTGAATAAAATTAATTTCTAAGTTTATTGCTTCTTTCAAAAAGGGGTAATCAGATGAGGTCATGGATCCCTCATATGTATTAGGTTCTCCTTCAACTAGATAGGTGAAGTAGACTTCTCCAAAAGTCTTTTTTGTTCAAACTCTTTTGCTTCTATTAAGTTTATCATTTTTTAACAGATCTAAAGAAAAGGAAGAAGGTTAGTTTGAACTAGTTGAAGGTTGAGATGAGTTATTGATAGTTTTACTTTCAAGACTACCTAAACACCTAGAGGGGGGTGAATAGGTTATAATTCTTGTTTTAAAATTAAGACAGAATAACACTCCAATGCTGTAATATAAAACAAAAAAAATTTCAGCAAACTCAGAACACACAATCACAGATTCTACTGCTACACAATTCACAGATTGCACACAGTATTTATAGTGGTTCCCCAAGGTCTGGGTACATCCACTTTCCCCCTTCACCTCTCTAGCAGTATGCAAGATTCGTCCTAACTTCTTCCTTTATCTCAGATCCTCAAATCCTACAGCTCAGAATCCAGAAGGATTCCTACAACTCAGAATGTTTCCACATTCCTACAACTCAGGCTAACAAGCCCTACCTCAGCCTTGCCACAAGGCCTACAACTCAGAGAATACCTTCTCCTACAACTCAGGCATAAACAGTCCTACCACTCAGAGAACAAATCTCCTACACTCAGCCTTTATAAAACAGGCTTACAACTCAGATCTATGAATAGATACTACAAAATTTGATAAGGAATTTTATAATTTCTTACCCCTATTGAGAGAGAAGGGATAAGAACTTTCTGGATCAGCTTCTTGAAGAGGCTGATGGCTGAAATCAACTTGATCTTAGATTTCTTCAAAGCTTCTTGAATCTGAACTTAGTTTAGTTGATTTCCTTTGCATATAACTGACTGGCAGCTTCCTTCTTAGACACCAGAAATAGATCTGAATCTTCTTGACAGATTAGTTCAGTATCTGCTTCTTTTGAGACCTATGATTGTCTCCTTCTTGACTTCAAATAGCTGGATCTCTCTCTATCCAAACCTCTTGAAGATACTTCTGAATTCTTGATTGAATTCAACTTAGATAGAATCTGAATAGAAAACTACTTCAGAACGTCTTCTTAGATCTCCTCACGAAGATCTTCTTCTTTTTGACTTGTACTTTCTTGATCAAAGATCAATCTCATAATAGGTGTGTTAGTTGTGTGTATTATTTACTCCTTTCTTCTTCTGAATCCATCTATATATAGACTTCATCCATGGTACCCGGCTGATCCAGTTTCTAACTAACTTCTGACAAGTCTGACAGATTCAGTAAATCTGTTGTAACTCACAGCTGTTAAGTCATCAAACAGATCTTGAACCTTTGTCTCTGTCAGCAAAGCGTCGAGACTGACTGTCATAAAGTGTCGAGACCATCTATCAAAATGTGTCGACACAAGTGACTTAAGTGTCGACACAGACTTTGGTGTTGTCGATATAACTGCCTTGATGTCGACACAGCTTCTTGACACTATATATTGAGAATGTGTCGACACTGATTATTTATGTCGACACAAACACTTCTCCATTCATCAGCAATCAACTTGGTCTAGACTCAGCTGTGTGTCGACACAAGTCATGTGTGTCGACACAGTTGATGTAGATTCAGAACATAGCGTGTGTCAATACTTCCTCCAGGTGTCGACACAGTTGTTGTCGACTCTGCCTCTGTGTGTCGACTATAATCTTTTGTGTGTCGACACTGCCTCCCGGTGTCGACACAAACTCACTGAAGTTTTGACACAGCTATTTCCAAGTGTCGACACAATCTTATTGAAGTGTCGACACAGCTTCCATAGGTGTCGACATATGGACTTAGAATCTTTTAGCTGCATTCTAGCACATTCTTAACCTACACATATAAACTCAAAATAACATCAAATACACCTTGATGTGTATCATTGAGCTAAGTGAGGCTTCTCCAAATCAGGTAAACATTTTCCAATATACCCAACAATCTCCCCTTATTTGAAGAAGTCATAACCCTTTAGCCAATGATATACACCACTTAGAAAATAAACATGATGATGTATATAAGTATTATATCACAGGGTACTTTATAATAAAATATATATAATTGTTACATCATAGAATAAAGATGTAAAAGAGAATGATCACAGAATAATGTTTTGTATATTAACTCAAAGATGTTTGTTACAAGTTGTTTACATTGATTTTTTTAACAAACTAACAATTACATAGTTCTTGGACAAAAACTAGTAAAACTTAGACTAAGGCTGGACTGGCTCCTTGATGACAATCCCTTTGCCAGATTTAATCTGAGCCTGCACATTAGGTTCTGTATCTTCAATAGGCTTCTTGCCTTTCAACTCAGCTTTCTTTTTTGCTTCAGCCTGGATCCTTTGCCTTTCAAAATAATGATAAGGCTTGGGGAAATACTTGCTAGGCTCCTAAGCATCAGGAGGTAGCTTCCCCATCTTAGTCTTTCTCCTGTATTGAACTATGGCCTCCTGCCTAGCTTCATACTTTTGCCATTCTTGCTCATTGTACCATTTACCTCTTTCATGTACTTGATCTTTTATAGCTTTCCAGGCAGTTAATATGATATTCCTTGAAGTGGGGCTCCACTGCTCAAAGTCTGGCTTTAGTTCTGCTTGCTCTCTGAATCTTTTCTTTGATAATAGAGCATCTTGCTGAGCTTTCAGACCAGCTTCTGGCATATCTACCTTTTCAATAATAATATTAGTAACTGGTAGAGGAGTGATGTACATAGACTCAACTTGTTGATGTACCATTTCAATATTTGCAGGTGGGTAAATGACTTGGGCAACCTCAGGTAGATCACCTTCAAGTAAAGTTGTTTGCACACCTGACTCAGCCACATTATCATCATCACACAAGGGTGGATATCCCAGAGTGGCTCTTATGTTGTTGGTTACCCATTTTGCATGATCAGATCCAGCACAGACTAACACCCTCTCCCCCTTTATGACTTCTCTGGTCATATGATCTCTTAATTCCTCTTTTTGAAATCTTATTTTCCCATCCAGGTAATTGATTCCATCTTAAAAGAATGGCTTTAACTTTTGAAGCTTGTCACTAATTAACTTCTCAGATGAAGTGATTGCAGATTTAACTGAATCTAGGGCAGCCTGTAGCTTCTTATCATAGTCTTCCATTTCTTTAGCCCGTGTAGCAGTAATTCTAGTAACAGCAGTTGTTAACTCAGTGACTATTACATTGTGAGATTCTGTCAGATTGTCATTCATTCTTATTTGATTTTCAAGGACATAGTCTTGTTTGACAGCAATCTCATCCACTTGCTTCTTTATTTTTGCTTATTGCTTTGCAAGAAATACCAAGGCATTGCCTCCCTTGTGGAAGCAATCTGTCATCTCTTTTTTATTCTGATTGACCTAAAATCTGATAGACTTAATCTCTTGGGCTAGATCAAATTGAAGAGCCTTTTGGCTTTCATCCACCTATTTTTCTAGAAGCAATCTCTGTTCATCAAATTTTACTTGTAAGTTAACCAAGTACTTGATGTAATCAGTCTCAGGAGTAGAATGTAAAGTAGTTGTTTGGAGAGCCTGCTTATAACTTTGACTTCTTCTCTTAAATACCATTAGTTTTCTTTTCTTGGCCTTCCTTACTTCTTCATGCTCAGACTTTGAAGAACTTTCAATATTAACTCTCTCTTGAGGAGTGGAAGAAATTTCTTTCTCAGCTCCATGTTGCTCCTCCTCCATATTAACCTGCTCCCCCTTAATTTTTACTTGCTCCCCCTCAAATATTAGGGTCTCCATTTTATCTAGTGCTCCTCCAAGATCAGGAAACAACTCTTCAAGAGTGAATTCATGTTGTGTGAGAGCAGGAGATAGTACTTTCTCAGCAGTAGCAGCAACTCCAGAAATATTAAGATCAGATTGAGAAACTATGTCTTCTGATAAATTGATTCTTTCTTCCTCCTGCACCTGTTCAGAATGTGGCTCCCCCTGCAACTATGTAGAAATTGGCTCCCCCTGCACCTGTGCAGATATAGTCTCTTCCTGGACTTGGGTAGTCCTAGTCTGATCCTGAACTTGTTCTCTAACTTGTGCTTCCTGTTCTTGTGCATCTTCATGACCATGCTCAGAAAGGTCATGTGTTGGTGTTTTTGTTGTTAGCTCTTGCCTGTCCGCATCAGGCATCTCCTTTGAAAGAACTCTATCCCATCTCGAGAATAACCTTATGTACATTCTCCTCATGTGATTTATCTTTGATCCAGGAATCTGTTGCATCACCTCTAGAATTATTCCAGCCAGGTACAGACTCATGATCCTAGCCAAGTTTGGCTTCTTGATTCCTTCTTTTATCTTATCAAACAGTACTGCAGACCAATTTGTGTGAATCTTAAAGATTATCCTTGTCAACAGGCTGAACATATAGGCTGATATCCTTTCATGGCCACCTGGTTTACATAAGATCACTTTTCCTACTATTTCAGACAGGAATTTCCCTTGATGATTCATGCCTTTTCTGTTGATGGCTGCTCCTATCTTTAAGGTTGGATCCAATCCATACCATTGAAGCGCCTCTCTGGTCCTTGAGGCTGGGACCTCGTCCTCATCATGTATTCTAGGAAGATGGAGAATCTTACTCAACCTCTTTTGAGATAGCTTGACTTTTTCTCCATGTACAGAGGATTTGATCTTCAATCCTATTGAGTCCATTGATGCAGCAGTATAGAACTCGAGTACTTCTTTCTTCCATATCTTTGTAGGTTCAGAGACAAGATATTGTAATCCGTTATCTGCAAGAGAGAAATGACTTGTTTGATCTCTAGTGCGGCATCGTCGAATGCATGCCTAACCAACTCATATCCTTCATTGATGTTGTCTTCAATCTTGGGCTCCATTGGAATGAAGAGAAAGCTTGGTTGGAGAGAAGAAAGATTGTCGACACAAGGTTTTTGTCTCGAAACCTTGGTTAGCGTGTCGACAGAATAGGTTCTTGACCTATTTATACCCTTCTAATCAAAGAAGGTCAAAAGGCGGGCAAAAACAGTCTAAATGTGTCGACATAGTTGGAATGTGTCGACACAAACTTCTATTGTCTCGACCACGATGCTGACTACTATGTGTCGACACCAATTGATGATATGTCGACACAGGAGATACTTAGTAGTTCATCAAAAATTCTGTGTCGACTCTTAGTACAAGTGTCGACACAAAATCTGTAAGTGACGACACCATTACTCTGGTTGTGTCGACACTACATTTCTGGATGAGTCGACTCTTTGTCCCTTAGGTTTCGACACATTTTCTCTGTGTCGACACAATTTCCCTGAATTGTCGACATGACTTCTCTGTGTCGACACTTTATCACTGAATGTGTTGACACCATTTTACTTAGCCAATTTTTTGGTAAACTAACCTATGGTCAGCATTCCTAATTCAATTTTAAATTTATTGAATTTAGTTTCATCCAGAGGCTTAGTAAATACATCTGCAATTTGAAAATCAGTTTTAACAAATTCTAATGAGATGTCTTCTTTTTCTACATGTTCTCTTAGAAAATGGTATCTTATCTCTATATGCTTAGTCCTACTATGTGAAACAGGATTGTTTGTAATAGAAATGGCACTTTAAGAATCACACAATAAAGGTGTTCTACTTACTTGAATACCATAGTCCCTTAGCTGATGCTGAATCCACAACAGCTATGCACAACAACTTCCTGCTGCCACATATTCAGACTCAGTTGTGGACATTGCCACACTAGTCTGCTTCTTACTGCTCCAGGATATCAACCTTCCTCCCAAGAATTGGCATGTACCTGTAGTACTTTTTCTAACTTCTCTACAGCCTGCAAAATCTGCATCCGAATAACCTGTTAGTAGAAAATCTCCATTCCTAGGGTACCAAAGGCCTAGATTAGGTGTGCCCTTTAGATATCTCAAAATCCTCTTGACTGCAGTATAATGTGATTCTTTAGGGCATGCTTGGTACTTAGCATAGAGACATATAGCATACATAATGTCTGGTCTACTAGCAATGAGATATAATAGAGAGCCAATTATTCCTCTATACAAAGACTCATCTACAGGTTTACCTGCATCATCTTTGCATATAGGCATACTTGTTCCCATAGGAGTTCTCATGGTGGAGGATGATTCCATACCATACTTCTTAATTAACTCCTTAGTGAATTTAGACTAGGATATGGACAAGCCATCTTCAGTCTGTCTTACTTGAAGTCCCAAGAAGAACTGAAGTTCCCCCATACTGCTCATTTCAAACTTCCCTTGCATAAGTTTGGCAAACTTCTTGCAAAGGTTGTTCTCTATAGACCAAAAAATTATGTCATCTACATAGATCTGAACTAAGATTATCTTACCTTTCGATTCTCTTAGGAATAGAGTTTTGTCTATTTTACCTCTTGAGAATTTGTTCTCAATAAGGAAAGTAGACAGGGTTTCATACAGAGCCCTTGGGGCTTGCTTTAACCCATACAATGCTTTCCTAAGTCTATAGACATAACTAGGTTTAAGAGAATCTACAAAACCTGATGGCTGCTCTACATAGACTTCTTCTTTTAGATCACCATTCAGTAATGCAGATTTCACATCCATTTGGTATACCTTGAAGCCTTGATATGCTGCATAGGCAAGGAACATCTTGATTGCTTCTAGTCTTGCCACTTGAGCAAATGTTTGATCAAAGTCTATTCCCTCTTCCTGCCTGTATTCTTTTTCAACCAATATTGCTTTGTTCTTCACAATAACTCTATTCTCATCCAACTTGTTCCTAAAAATCCACTTTGTACCAATGATGTTGTGGTCTTTTGGTTTAGGAACTAACTCCCAGACCTTGCATCTTCTAAACTGATTAAGCTCCACTTGCATAGCATTAATCCAGTGTTGGTCTTGGATAGCTTCTTCAAATTTCTTTGGCTCTTGTTGAGATAGAAAACTTGAGTGCAGGACTGTATTCAGATTTCTGCTTCTTGTTTGCACTCCTTGTCTTGGATCACCAATTATCTGATTTGCTGGGTGATCCTTTAGATGTCTTATAGCTGGAGGTAAACTTCCTTCTGGCTGAACACCTCAAGTTATTTCATTATGCTGTACCTCTTGGTTGTCATCAGCTTCTAGAGAGTCTTGTACTCCCCCTGGACAGTAGCCATCATTTTCAAATACTTCATCTGCAGTTGAGCCTTCTGCAATGGAAAGCTTGTCCATTCTATTGCTTATACTTGTTGGACTGCATGAACTACAAGGCAACTCACTGTTGATTAATTTAGTTTCATCAAATACAACATGTACAGATTCTTTTACAACCTGTGTAATCAAGTTGTAGACTCTATAAGCCTTACTATTGATGTTGTACCCAACAAATATCCCATCTTAGGATTTGGCAGCAAACTTAGTTAGATAAGACTTGTCATTATTAAGGATATAACATTTGCAACCAAAGATTCTAAAATAGGATAAATTTGGTTTTCTACCTTTCATGATCTCATAGGGTGTCTTTTTGTGGCTTTTGGTAATAGAGGCCCTATTGATCACATGACATGCAGTACTAACTGCCTCAGCCCAGAAATATTCTGGGAGAGAAGTGTCACTCAATAGAGTTCTACCAGCCTCAATCAATGTCCTATTCTTTCTTTCAGCAATACCATTTTGCTGTGGTGTTCTAGGTGAGGAGAATTCTTCGAAAATCCCAAATTCTTCACATAATCTTGTCATACTTTCAGATTGAAATTCAGTGTCATGATCACTTCTGATTTTGACCACTGTACTGTTCAGTTCATTCTGAATTTGTTTGACAAAACTATGTAAAACACATGGGGTTTCAGATTTCTGTCTCAGAAAGAACACCCAGGAATATCTAGAATAGTCATCTACAACCACAAAAGTATAGACCTTCCTACCTAGACTATGAACTGGCATAGGACCAAATAAATCCATATGCAGTAGGTATAGACACCTGACTGAATCTTTGTTTTCAAGGCTATGAAAGGAGGATTTTGTCTGCTTTCCCTTTTGACAAGCTGAACATATCCCATCCTTTATACACTTAACTTGAGGACCATTCCTCACTAACTCTTTGCTAAAGAGTTGGCCAATTGTTTTGTAGTTAAGATGAGCCAGCCTCTTGTGCCATTTGACACAATTAGATGCTCTCTCATCAGCTACAAGACAAATAGGAGAAACTTTGTTCTCACACACAAAGTCAAGACAATAAACATTTCTTTTTCTATACCCAGTCAATATGACCTTTTGATCATTTGACCTTTTGATATGACATCCATTCTTAACAAATGAAATGTCATATCCTAGATCACTCAGCTGACTTATGCTTATCAGGTTGTGTTTCAAACCTTTTATATAAGCCACTTGAGTGATGGTAATTTGGTTTTAAGAAATGTTACCAAATCCTTTGATGATTCCTCTTTCAGATCCACCAAAGATTACTTTAGGCCCATCCTTGATAGGTGTGTACTCCTTCAATAGCACCTTTGTTCCAGTCATGTGCCTAGAACATCCACTGTCCAAGTACCATATAGGGGCATGGCAAATTGGACTTTCCTGCAATACAGAATTACTTTCCCTTAGAACCCAAGTAAGTCTTGGGTCCTTGGTTCAAGTTAGCACCATTCATATCAAAACTACCAGCAGCTCTTCTAACTGGTAGACTGTTGTTCTTCGTGACACTTATGTTATGCCAGCAGTCTAAGGCAAAATGGCCTGTCTTGCCACATCACCAGCATTCATACTTATTGTATCTAGGTCTAGATACATTTTTGGCAGAAAAATTTATGTTCTGTGCTGGTGCTGCTGCAGCTATACCCACTGATTTCTTATAACCATGGGGTTTATCAACATGGGCTGACTTATTGGCATTAACACCCTTGTTTTTCAGAACATCAGTCTTATTATGACCATGAATGTTTTCAAGATCATATCTGTTAGAAGGCAGTTGTACCTTTCTAAACATTACATGCACTTTAAAATTTACTGGCTGGACTGGTGCTTTGCTTATTCTCTTGATTTGGACAGTCCTGGTGTTACCTTTAAAGTCTAATCCTGCCTTACCCTTTTGAGCCACAAACTCATCTATTAAGGGTAAGACTGGTTTTGGCTTAGAGTAACTAGCCACTAAATCTTTCTCCTTTATAAGTCTGACTTCCAGACTTTTAATTAGATCATTTTTATATGTGATTATACCCATCTGAATAACAGATATAGTTTTTAGCTTGGCAACCTCATTCAATTTTTGATCCAATTCTTTCTCTAAACCAGATGCAGTCATCTTAAGATCTGTAATTTCCTTAGCCTGAGTTTTGGCCAGGTTTTTGCTTTTCTTAAGTGCCTGCAATAAGTCCCCATATTCATCTATCAACTGATAAATATCTCCTTCAGATTCAGATCCATCCTCATCATTTGATGAAGATGAATCTGACTCTGAACCAGTACTGTAATCAAAAATTCTAGAATTACTTTGTACCTTATTGGGACCAGGCTGATCCTGGCACTTGTTGTCTTCTGATTCAGCCATCAGTCCCATGAACTGATGATATTCTTATTCATAGATGGAGTTCAGCAATTGCATAAACTCATCTTCTTCACTAGCTGCATACAGTCAATTGTATGCTTCAGCTTCAGATTCTGAATCTGAGGAGAATTAATCTGTAAGACTCTTCTCCTTCTTAGCAACAAAGGATTTCTCCTTCTTGCCCTTTTGTTGAGTCGTCTTTCTGTCTACTGACTCCTTCCTCTTTTCTGGACATTCTGCCACCACATGTCCAGGCCTATTGCAGTAATAGGAAACAATTTTTTATGTTGTGGCTTTGCTGGGCTTAGACTTGCTCTTTTCCTTTCTTGATGATTTTCTCTTTTGATAGTAGTCATCAACTGGCTGTGATGTGGAGGGCCTTGACTTCCACTGCTTCTTCTTCAAGAACCTCTTAAACTGCCTTGTAAAGGCAGCAAAATCTGCATCTGAATCACTGCTATCTGAGTTCTGATTGTCTGAATTCTCTGAGATAACTTCAGCAACTTTCGTAGGAGGTGATGGAGACATACTCCTGCTCTTTCTAGTGGCTTCAACCTTGAAGGCCACTGACTTTTCTCTATGCTCTCCTTTAGTATTTCTTTCTTCCTCCTTCCTAGCCATTAGTTGCATTTCATATGATAGCAACTTTCCAAATAAGGTTGGAGGAGAAATGTCTAATAGTTTGGCCACTTCTCTAATGGCACAAATCTTGGTATCCCAATCCTTTGTCAAGGATCTTAGGAATTTGTCATTCAGCTGATATGTACTGAAGACCCTTCTGTAGGACATCAGTTCATTCACTATCCTGTAGAATTTCTTATAGCATTCAGATATGCTATCAGACTTCCCTAATCTTAAACTCTCATATTCTTGGTTGAGCATAGACTTTCTATCTTGTCTAACTTCTTCAAAAACCTCCATGTAGATAATCAAAGTGTCCCACATTTCCTTGGAGGTTTTGCAGTGAATCAAATTTTGGAAAGTAGAATCATCTTTGGCACTCACTATGATATTCTGAGCTCTTTTATCCATAGTTGCCAGTATAATCTCATCCTTAGTCATTTCAAAAAAATCTTTAGGAGTTCTTTGATTTGCATTTAGAACAGACACATTCATTAGGATATATGGACCTTCTATTATTGTGATATATATCCTTGGGTTAGAGGCCTCCATAAATAACCTAACCCTTTCTTTCCAGATTCAAAAAATTTCTTTCCTGCAGATGGGTAATTTCATTGACCCTAGTTCCTTGTGATTCTCTCCAGAACCCATTTTCTTGATTCTTGATTCTGCCTTTGGGATCTAACTCATACTGTTAAGTCCTTCTTTGAGTAACCTCCCTCTGATACCACTTGATAGTTTTACTTTCAAGACTACCTAAACACCTAGAGGGGGGTGAATAGGTTCTAATTCTTGTTTTAAAATTAAGACAGAATAACACTCCAATGTTGTAATATAAAACAGAAAATTCTGACGCAAACTCAGAACACACAATCACAGATTCTACTACACAATTCATAGATTGCACACAGTATTTATAGTGGTTCCCCAAGGTCTGGGTAAATCCACTTTCCCCCTTCACCTATCTAGCAGTATGCTAGATTCAGCCTAACTTCTTCCTTTATCTCAGATCCTCAGATCCTATAGCTCAGAATCCAGAAGGATTCCTATAACTCAGAATGTTTCCACATTCCTACAACTCAGGATAACAAGCCCTACCTCAGCCTTGCCACAAGGCCTACAACTCAGAGAATACCTTCTCCTACAACTCAGGCATAAACAGCCCTACCACTCAGAGAACAAATCTCCTACACTCAGCCTTTATAAAACAGACTTACAACTCAAATCTATGAATAGATCCTACAGAATTTGATATGGAATTTTATAATTTCTTACCCCTGTTAAGAGAGAAGGGATAAGAACTTTCTTGATCAGCTTCTTGAAGGCTGATGGCTGAAATCAACTTGATCTTAGCTTTCTTAAAAGCTTCTTGAATCTGAACTTAGTTGGGTTGATTTCCTTTGAATATAACTAACTGACAGCTTCCTTCTTAGACTCCAGAAATATATCTGAATCTTCTTGACAGATTAGTTCAGTATCTGCTTCTTGTGAGACCAGTGATTGTATCCTTCTTGACTTCAAATAGCTGGATCTCTCTCTATCCAAACCTCTTGAAGATACTTCTGAATTCTTGATTGAATTCATCTTAGACAGAATCTTAATAGAAAACTACTTAAGAACGTCTTCTTAGATCTCCTCACGAAGATCTTCTTCTTTATGACCTGTAATTTCTTGATCAGAGATCAATCTCACAATAGGTGTGTTAGTTGTGTGTATTATTTACTCCTTTCTTCTTCTGAATCCATCTATATATAGACTTCATCTATGGTAACCGGCTGATCCGGTTTCTAACTAACTTCTGACAAGTCTGACAGATTCAGTAAACCTGTTGTAACTTACAGCTGTCAAGTCATCAAAAAGATCTTGAGCCTTTGTCTCTGTCAGCAAAGCGTCGAGACTGACTGTCATAAAGTGTCGAGACCATCTATCAAAATGTGTCGACACAAGTGACTTAAGTGTCGACACAGACTTTGGTGTTGTCGATATAGCTTCCTTGATGTCGACACAGCTTCTTGACACTGCATCTTGAGAATGTGTCGACACTGATTATTTGTGTCGACACAAACACTTCTCCATTCATCAGCAATCAACTTGGTCTAGACTTAGCTGTGTGTCGACACAAGTCCTGTGTGTCAATACAGTTGATGTAGATTCAGAACATAGCGTGTGTCGACACTGCCTCCAGGTGTCGACACAGTTGTTGTCGACTCAGCCTCCGTGTGTCGACTATAATCTTCTGTGTGTCGACACTGCCTCTCAGTGTCGACACAAACTCACTAAAGTGTCGACACAGCCATTTCCAAGTGTCGACACAACCTTACTGAAGTGTCGACACAGCTTCCTTAGGTGTCGACATATAGACTTAGAATCTTTTACCTGCATTCTAGCACATTCTTAACCTGCACATATAAACTCAAAATAACATCAAATACACCTTTATGTATATCATTGAGCTAAGTGAGGCTTCTCCAAATCAGGTACATATTTTATAATGTACCCAACAGTTATTTAATTTGTATGGAAATTTATCTTCAAAATAAACTATTTTTTTGGCTTATATAATAGTGTTATTAGAGATTTTACTAATAAGAGATTTAGTTATAAGGAATCTATTAGCACTACTATCGGAAGAATACAAAAACAACAATAACACTCAAGCCTTTATCCCACTATAGTGGGGTTGGCTATAAGGATCCTTTATCGCCAATGAGCCCTATCTTTAGTCATAATCTCAATAATATCGAAGTACATCATATTTTCTTTATAGTTTCATTCCAAGTCTTTATTAGTATAACTCTCCCTCGTCTAACATGCCTAGTGACTAGACTCTCACAACACCTAACACGTGCCTCTAATGATCTCCTTTGTACATGTCCAAACTATCTTAGACGATCTTCTAACATCTTCTCTGAAATTGGTGCTACTCCTATCTTTTCCCTGATACCTTCAGTCCTAATTTTATCCAATCTCGTGTGTCCACACATCCACCTAAGCATTCTCATCTCCGCAACTCCCATTTTTTGCTCATGTACAGAATTCACTGCCTAACACTCAGAATCATAGAGCATTGCGAGTATAATTACAGTACGGTAAAACTTTCCCTTAAGTTTTAGTGGTTCTTTACGATCACTACTATCTTAAAATATCCTATAAAAATAGAGTCTAATGTTTTAGGTCCTTTTTTCTTTCTTTTGGGTTTTGGATTTGATACCTTAGTCAAACAACCCCACACTCGAAGAATTTGGAGGTTAGGACTTCTTAATTTAAATAATTCATAAGGGGTTTTATTACTTTATTTTTAAGGAATCCTATTAAGGATGTAAATAAGGTGAGCAATGCTTCTCCCCAAAGGTTTTTCGAGGCACCGGACTCGACTAACATGGCATTGACCATGTTCATCAAAGTCCAATTTTTATGTTCAGCTACACCATTCGATTGGGGTGAATATGGAGTAGTAACTTGATGAATTATTCTATGTTTTTGGTAAAAATGGGTTAGTTCATTTGAAGTGTATTCTCCACCTAGGTCGGATCTAAGAATCTTAATGGATGGCTCTGATTGATTTTCTACTTCAGAATTGAAGATCTTAAAATATGAAAAAACTTCATCTTTAGTTTTTTAACAAATACATGTAACAATACTTGGTAAAATCATCTATAAAGGTTACAAAATATTTATTTCCATCTCTAGTAGGTTGGCGGTTTGAGTCACACACATCTGAGTGAATTAACTCTAATGATTTTGAAGTTCTTTCAACTGATTTAGATGACTTTCTAGAAAATTTAACTTACACACAAATCTCATATTTTGCACTTGTCAAAATATTTATTTTAGGAATTAGATTTAAATACATCATTCTTTTCATACAATCAGAATTCACATGTCCTAATCTAGCATGCCAAAAAATAGATGAAGAACCATGAGTTAATGAAGAAGAAATTTGATTTACTTCAAAATGAGCAACATTTAGTTTGAATAAACAATCACATACAAATCTTTTACACATAAAAACATCATTAAGAGTCATTATAACTTTATTTGACACTAAAATAATCTTATAGCCTTTCTTCACTAACAAGGAACCACTCAAAAGATTCTTCCTAACTCTCAGCACAAAAAGCACATCATGCAGGGCTAATGTATTCCCATATGTCAACCTAAGATCCACTCACTCGTGTCCAAAAATTTGTGTTGATGAAGCATCTCCTAATTTTACGCTTCCTCCACTGATTTCCTGAAAGGTGGCAAACCAAAAATGATCAAAACAAGTATGAATATTTGCTCCAGAATCAAGCCACCAATCTGATGAACAAGTGAGAAGAATACTAGGAGTATAATCTGTTGAAGTATGAGACCGGGCGGTCTGGCGGTTTGAGCCTGGCGGGTTGTAGACCGCGCGGTCTAGCGGTTACTCTCCAGCAGTTTGATATTCAGGCTGTTGCTGTTTGTAGTCCGGCGATCTGGCAGTTTATCTCTGGTGGCTTGGAAATCGGGCGGTCTAGCGGTCTCCTACCGCATCTCTCTCTCTCTCGTGCTTCTGGTATTGCCGAGCGGTTAGCTCATTGTCTAACTGCGCTGCATATTTGGTCTGTTGTTCTAGCCGCTCAGATTTTGTATAGCTTTAGTCCCACATTGTTAGTTTGTACTCTCTCCTCTCTCCTCCATTCTATAAAAGGGAGGTCATACCTTTGTAAATGATATCTTTTTGAATAATAAAAATTTCAATTATTTAAGTTTCCGGCTTGTTTTTAAGTCGTTTGTTCGCTACTTTCACATTATATTAGAGGACTCGATCTCCTCCTGATTTTGTCCGGCCTCTCTAACCGCGTGCCCTAACCGCGCGGCTTGCTTCTTCTCGCGACCTATCCTCACGGATTGTTTCTTCCACCGGCTTATGCCATGTTCGTGCGGGTTCCTTCTCTCCTTGTCATTGCCCTGTGTGTGCGTGACCTCTTTGTTTCCCCATCTTCTCGCCGCGGCCTGTCGCCGCGATCTGTTTGTCTCCAAGCGGATCGTCCTTCTGTTCGCACGGGCTACCTTCTAGCCGCTCGACTTCTTTCCCTCTGCTTGGTTCTGCGGCTTGGTCGTGGCTATTCTGGCCGCTGGTGTCTGACATCGTGACCGCTGCCGAGCTCCTGTTTCCTAACCGCGTGGCTTGTTTCCTAACCACATAGCTTCCCTTTCCTTTCTCCTATGGCTCCTTCTGAGACTTCAACTACCACCACTCCTATCGCCAATCCAGCTCCGCCTCCTCCTCTTACTCCTTCCGGAAACCTTGGCACAGTTTCTAAACTTGTTTGTTCTAATTATCTGGATTGTAGCGTCTCTTTCACCTTTCTCCTTCGCTCTCAGCGCAAATGTCATCACCTCACTGATGACCCTCCTCCTTCAGACTCTGCTCAATTTGAGGACTGGGATGCGAGTGATGCCCTTGTCCACACTTGGCTGCAAACAGCCTCTCTGATGAATGCCTTCTCATCATACGCCATGATGAGACGGTCTAGGTCGCATGGCTTCACCTTGCTGCTCTCTACTCGAAGGGGGCCCAAACATCCCGCATTTATACTATTTATGCGGATCTCTTAGCTCATCCTTCCATGTCTCCTGCGGCGGCTTATTAGCAAGTTCAAGCTCTTGGCGTCGTGATCCTCCAGAATCGCCACTTCTCCGCGGACTTGGCCGAGCAGCACAAACACTTCTAGGAGCTCCTGGTTGTTTGTTATCTTCTCCAACTCCCCGAGTCTTTTGATATGATCCGCTAGCAGATCTTGGGCGAAGCAGAGTCTCCCACCTTGGATGCCACTGCGGCTTGCATCACTGCTGTTACTTCACTGCTCCAACGCCCTCTGTTGTCCTCCCCTCCTCCACAAGACTCATATGCTCACCAAGCTCAGCAGGGTGGCCCTAGTGGCCGCAGCCAGTCTGGCGGGCGCGGCTTGTCCAGATTCCTCTACTCTCACTGTGGTCGTACCGGCCATTTTGTTCACCGCTGCTGGCAGAAACATCCTCATCTTCGCCCTTCTGGTTACACATCTTCCCCCACCTCCGCCTCCTCTCGGCCATCTGCCTCTGTGGCCATGACCTCAGGTAGTGTTAACGTCGTTACCCAAGGTAAATGGCTGATTGACTCTAGTGCTACAAATCACATGACCGGCAATCCTCAATGCTTCTCTCTCCTAGAAATGCATGATCGGTTGCCCCCGGCTCTTGTTGCGGATGGTTCACCATCCCCGGTTCATGGAACGGGCATGGTTCAAGTCACCCCGTCTCTTCGCTTAGTGGACACCCTTTATGTCCCGAAGTTCCCTTGCAACTTATTATTTGTTACTACTTTATGCAAGCAACTTCAGTGCTCTGTCTTATTCACTCCTACCTCTTATTGTTTTCAGGAACCGAGGACCCAATGGACGGTTGCTATTGGGACTGAGAGCGGCGGCCTCTACTTCCTCGACAACGTTTCCGCTCTATCCGCCTTCTCTTCCTCTTCTACCGATCTGCTTCAATGGCATCTTTGCCTTGGACATCCTCCTCTTCGAATTCTTCTTCAGCTTCTTCCCAACTTACCTCACACCAGTCCTCCGCTCGACTGTGATGCGTGTCAGCTTGTCAAATATCACCGCTCCTCCTTCCCACCGAAGCAAGGTCATGGTTCCTCTCGCCCGTTCAATCCCATTCATTCTGATGTCTGGAGTCCTGCTCCTACTCTCACCGTTGGTCAGGGTAGTGCATACTTTGTAACTTTTATTGATGATTTTTCTAGATGTACATGTGTGTATCTATTAAAAGATCGCTCTGAACTACTTTCCGTATGGCAATCTTTTTATTATATGATTAAAACTCAGTTTGATCTTTCTATTAAAGTACTTCGCTCTGATAATGCTAAAGAGTATCTCAGTCATGAGTTCTCCTCTTTTTGTATGCAACATGGTCTTATTCATCAGACCAGTTGTGTTTATACCTCCCAGCAAAATGGGGAGGCGGAGCATAAAAACCGTTATCTTCTCGATGTCGCTTGCACCCTCATGACGCAGATGCAGGTGCCTCGCTCCTACTTGGTCTATGATGTTCTCCTCGCCTGTTATCTCATCAATCGCATTCCCCCCACGGTTCTCCATGGAAAGACCCCCCTTCTCCATTCTCTAGCTGGGAAAGGAACCCTTTCCTCTCCCTCTCTGTATCTTTGGGTGTACGACTTTTGTGCATGCTCCTTCCGCTACCCATGACAAGCTTTCCCCGCGTTCCACAAAATGTGTCTTTTTGGGTTACTTGACCACTCAAAAAGGCTATTGTTGCTTTGACCCGGTTTTGTGCAAACAGTTTGTCTCCACGGACGTCACCTTCTTCGAGAATGCGTCCTACTTCTCTTCTCAATCCCCCCTTCCTCCTGATATCTCTGACTCTCCACCATCACTCTGTGTTCCTTCCACGCATATCGACATCTCCCCTCCTATATCATCTCCTCCGCCGTCTCCTCCTCTCTCTGTTATACCCCCTTCTCCGCAGCCGTCTCTCTCTAGTACTGGGCTAGCCTTCTCCGCCACAGACGCTCCGGTGCCTAAGACAGGAGTCGACCTGGATCTTCCCATTGCTCTTCGCAAAGGGGTGCAGGCATGTACCCAACACCCGCTTGCGACTGTTGTTTTCTATAATCGGCTTACTCCTTCTCGCAGGTGTTTTGCTTTGGCTATCTCGGCTATTACCACTCCTCGCTCTTACCAGGAGGCTCTTGTTATTCCTCATTGGAAATCTATCATGGATGAGGAAATTGTCACTCTTACTGAAAGAGGTACCTTTACCCTTGTTCCTCCACCAGTAAGTACTGATGTGGTTGGCTGTCGCTGGGTGTTTGTTGTGAAGTTTCGACCAGACAGCACTATGGATCGTTACAAAGCTCGGCTGGTGGCCAAAGACTTTACTCAGACTTATGGAGTTGACTACTTTGACACTTTCTCCCCAGTTGCTTGCCTCAGCACCATCCGAGTTCTTCTCTCTGTGGTCGTCAACAAGGATTGGGCTATTTCCCAGCTCGATGTCAAGAATGCCTTTCTCTATGGGGATCTTCAAGAGGATTTCTATATAGAGATACCTCCTGGGTATTTTGCTCAGGGGAGACACGAGTATGCCAGTTGAATAAAACCATCTACGGCCTAAAACAGAGCCCTCGAGCATGGTTCGACAAGTTTAGTGGCATTGTGGATGTCATTGGCTTTACAATAAGTTCGGTGATCACTCATTGTTTATTCGCAAAATCGCATCTGGCCTTGTGGTTTTGGCGGTGTATGTGGATGATATTCTTCTTACCGGCGATGACCAGGGTGGGGTGGACTTGACAAAGAAACACCTCCGTCAACACCTAGTCACGAAGGATATGGGCTCCCTGAAATATTTTTTGGGGATAGAAATCTCTCGGAAGCCCGACTCGTTGGTTCTCTCCCAACGGAAGTATGCTCTTGATCTTTTACAAGAGGTAGGATTAACCGGTGCCAAACCGGCTCGGTATCCCATGGCTACTAGAGAGGACAAAACATGGACAGATGACTCACCTCTTATATCCGATGCCACAAGGTATAGACGTCTGGTGGGCAAACTCATTTATCTTACGGTGACAACACCCGACATCGCCTACGCTGTAGGCAAGGTCAGTCAGTTCATGCAAGCTCCCAGGGAATGTCATCTTCAATCTGCCTTGAAGATACTAGAGTATGTCAAAGCAGCACCGAGAAAAGGGCTACTCTTTCAGAAGCATGGTCATCTGAGAGTTGAATCCTACTCAGACTCAAGCAATACGGATGATAAAGGTGACCTTAAATCTACATCAGGTTTTTGCACTTTTGTTGGAGGTAATCTTATGAGCTAGAAAATCAAGAAGCAGTCTGTTGTCTCAAGGTCCAGTGCAGAAGCCGAATACTGGAGTATGGCGTCAACCACGTGTGAGTTAAAATGGTTGCGGGCTCTCATGCTTAACCAAGGAGAGGTCTATGACTATCCTCTGCCTCTGTTCTGTGACAACAAGGCCGCTATATATACATCCAAAAATCCGGTCTTCCATAAGAGAATGAAACATATAGAAGTTGACTGCCATTTCATCCGAGAAGAGGTCTTGAAGAGACAGATTTGCACTCCGTTCGTCACCTCTGACAAAGAGTTGGCGGATATCTTCACCAAGCCGGTCTCTACTTCCTTCTTCAACATTTGTGATAACCTGGGCATGATTGATATCTATGCTCCAGCTTGAGGGGGAGTGTTGAAGTATGAGACCGAGCGGTCTGGCGGTTTGAGCCTGGCAGTTTGTAGACCGCGCGGTCTAGCGGTTACTCTCCAGCAGTTTGATATTCAGGCTGTTGTTGTTTGTAGTCCGGCGGTCTGGCGATTTATCTCCGGTGGCTTGGAAACCGGGCGGTCTAGCGGTCTCCTACCGCATCTCTCTCTCTCTCTCTCTCGTGCTTCTGGTATTGCCGAGCGGTTAGCACATTGTCTAACAGCGCGGCCTGTTCGGTCTATTGTTCTATCCGCTCAGATTTTGTATAGCTTTAGTCCCAAATTGTTAGTTTGTACTCTCTTCTCTCTCCTTCATTCTATAAAAGGGAGGTCATACCTTTGTAAATGATATCTTTTTGAATAATAAAAATTTCAATTATTCAAGTTTCCGGCTTGTTTTTTAGTCGTTTGTTCGCTACTTTCACATAATCTAACCAAAAGATAGGCTAATCCGGTGCTTGGATCATGTTGGCCCGAGGCTTGGAGCCATAGGATTTGCCAACCACGAGTTCAGTCTTATTGTAGAAGTAATTGGTTACAAGTGATTTGTGCGGGCATAGATGAAGCACAATTTCCCTTTACCTGAGTTTTGGTTTAAATAACTAGGCTTGAGATGATTGGGTTTTTAATGACCGAAACTTGGATGGAAAGATTTTTTATGGCTTTTGCCCTTGACTTTAAAGTGATGGTGTGAAGATTGGTTACCATGATATTCGGTCAGATTTACTTTAGAGACATGTTCTTTGAAAATTTTATAGTTTTTATTCTTGAGTTCCTCCTCTATACGGATAACATTTTGGATTTGAACATAAGTAAGATTGGATTGGTCATGACGAAGTGTAGTGCTAAAGCCAGACCAAGAATCGAGAAGAGAATCGATAAGGCATTCCATTAAATAATTTTTAAAAAAGATTAAGGCATCAGCTCAGATCTTGGACAACATTTTATCTAGTTGATGAAGTTGAGGATTGATAGGATTGCATGCATCAATCTTGAATTTGTGGAGGTTGGAAACATTATAGTGTTTTAAACAAGTATTGTCTAGGTTATAACGCGCTTGAAGAGTATACCATAATTCCTTAGATGTACGATATTGAAGGAAAACAACATAAAAGTTGTCGAACAAGACACTTATGTTGGGTATTGTATCCACAATTACCTAGATTTGAAGAAGCCTCCTATCAAGCTAAGATGAATTCACAATGTATTTGATGACATGTCTTCAACTTGTGCTTGCAGTTATTCCACGCTAAATACACACCAATGTCAGGGTACAGTTGGTCAATATACACGGGTCTGCGCAACGTATTCCCTCGTTGAGCAGATCAGTGTGTTGACTCACGTGTGCTCTCTCTATTGGAGTGTACTTATTTTCAAGCACAGGGTCGAGAAAGAGCAAGAGCAGGAGAGGAGCAAAGATGGGTCAAAGACCAACTCATGGGAAGAAAGACGAAGAATCGTCTAAGTTAAATTCGACGGGAATCACTAAGTGATTCTTGCCGATTCGACGGGAATCACTAGTGATTCTCGTCGAATCGTTGAGAATCACTCGCTGATTCCCGCCGACTGCATCCGGCTGACTCAACGCCTTCAAGAATTATGTTAAGCCAGAATCGTCGAGAATCAATAAGTGATTCTCGCCGAATCGTCGAGAATGACTCTGCATTCTCGCCGATTCGTCGAGAATGGTTTTGATTCTCACCGATTCACTCCGGATGGCAAGCTTTTCAGCTAAAATTCTACCAAGGATAATTCGACAGGAATCATAAGCGATTCTCGCCGATTCGTCGAGAATCACCAATGATTCCCGCCGAATTTGTCTTAGACGATTTCTACCTGCTCGCTGGACCGAACCAAGATATCAGGCGCTGTTAGGACCGGGCTTAGGGTTTCTCCTTGTGGGGCCCACAACGGTCTTTTAGGGTTGATCTACAGTATAAATGCCCACGTAATTTGAACTTACAGGTAGCGAAGAAAACGAAAAAGGAACACGGCCACCGAGCGTCACCTAGCCTATCGCAGACTTCCTCCCGTCGCCGTCGCCGCTCGCAAGCCGTCGCTGCTCGCAGATAGTCGCCGCCACTGATCATAGAGGTCCTCTTTGACCATCCGGCGACAGAACCGGGGCTAAGCTTAGCGTCTCACGTTTCTATCTTGAGATCCTTTGTCTCTTGATTTGTTGAGCGGGAATATTTCTCCCCTCCGAATCAATTGAGACGATCGATCTAAGTAAGATTGTTGGTAGACCTTGCTAGCTTCGTCAAGAAGTTTGGATCTACAAAGCGTCATCGCCGCAATCCTTTGCCGCCACCGATCTCGGGAAGATCCTCTCCAAGAGAGTGCTCCGATCGTGAACTCTTCGTCTTCATCAAGAACACATCAACGAACGAAAAGGGACATCGGGTTCTCCAAACGTAGTTTGTATTTCTTGTACATTCTATTTTAAATTTGGTTTAAAGGAACTTTGATTCCTCGTTGAAGGGTTGGGTGCAACCTGTGGTAGAGGAGTAGTGACTCCTTCAGGTGGAAGGGTTTCTTCCATAGTGTAAGGATTGGATTTCAATCCGTTTGGTGAAGTGACCGAGTCGTCCCTTGTTGGGAGATAGGTCGAAGGGGGAGAGTGGACATACCCAAATCGGGGAACCACTATAACTGCTTGTGTGCTTCTGTGTTGTGGTTGATTTTGTTTTCTTATGCAGGTTAATTTTTAATTCCGCAAAAGACTGCAAATCACCTATCCCCCCCCCATAGGTGAAGATAGTTGACACTAGATAACTTTCAAGTGGTATCAGAGGGAGGTTGATCGTAAACTTGGTTAACACCTTGATTAAGATCCTGCCTCTAGTGTCAAGAAGAAAACCAGAGTCAAGCATGGAGCTATATTCTGATGTCTCTCCTCTGAGACTCCCTGTCTGCACAAAGGAGTATTATCCCGTCTGGAAGATGAGAGTTATGTTTCATCTGGAGGCCATTGACCCTCGCGCATCATTCATTATGGAAGAGGGTCCCTTTATTCCCATGAAGGCTTCTGTATCTGGAAAAGATCTCCAAATCCCCATGAGTCCCGAAGAGATGTTTGAGACTGAGCTTTCACTTTTCAACCTGGACAAGCTGATTCGTCAGATCATCACTGATGTCTGGTCTGGATCATCTCGTTCAAGATTGGACAAGTGTTGGACGGCAAAGTCTATGTGGCAAACTATCTCATACCTCATGGAGGGATCAAAGATAGCTGGGACTGGATGCCAGCAGGAGAATGAAGCATACGTGGGAATCCTCAATTCTGAAGATGAAGGTCAAGACCACTCTCTCAGTATCAGGGCTCCTGTGTCTATATCTGAGACGGAAGAAGAGATTGAGGAAAGCAGTTCTGATGAAGCTGACACACATGTCTCGGCTGATTTTAATGCTAACCCTGAACACCACAGTCAGGATCAGGTAACTTCCTCATCATGCTCCTCTCCTCTTGAATCTCCTGAAGACAGTAATAGTTCAGAGGGTTGCCCATCAAGTTATGCAAGGGAGACAGATTGTATCAATCAAACGAGTGAAAATCTTGACTCCCTTCAGAGTGCCCTTCAGAAGAGCAACTTACTTGTTGAGGAACAAGCTAAGGAGATTGCTCAGCTGAGAACCATGATGAATCTCCACTTGGAATCAATCAAGGTAAAGGACTCAGATATAGAGGTTCGTCTAGAGACCGAGAAGAGAATAATATCTAATTTCTCCAAGATAGATTCTATTAAGAGAAAAGGAGAAAACGGGTGGATCTCACGAATTATAAATTCATGGAGAAATGGGGAAACTGTTTTCAGACCCCCCACACCGATTTGGAAGGGCACACATTATGCTTTTAGGCAGGACCATAAGAACAACTATGGTGCTCGGAAGAGTAATCAGCCCTCATGTGGAGATACCCACAGTGCAAGAGCTGTTATAGCTACCCATGAGAAAATACCCAAGGCTCATCATGAACCCTTTGTATTCTCGGCCTCAGCCCCAACTCGTCATGAAATTGCAGGAACCAGCTCTCACTGCATCTCTTACCACCCTAGGACACAGGAAAAAGAGGTTGGGAAACATGTAGCAAGTAACCATGGGGCCCCCAGATGTGTGCTGACTGAAAAGAAGGCACCACCTCCCAGGCCTCGTGACACTCACCATATGTTTTCTATCCACCCTCCCTCGTGTCTCGGTGGAAAGGGAAAATCTGTGAACAGAACCTGCTCTGCCTCGGTCAGACCAAATATCATGACTACCTCAGTCAGTAGATCAGGTCAGAAACGGAGATACAACATTCATGATTGTTGGTGTTATGTCAAAGTGGGTCACTTTGCCATAGATTGTTGGCACAATCCCTCTGTGCCAAGGGTAAGGGTATGTACACTTCTTTTGGGCAGAGTTAGCCTTCCTGACAGGAATCCTGTAGGAAGGCATTCGATATTTTATGTTGACAAGAACCTAGGACCCAATACATATTGGGTTCCTAAGGTACGGTAATTCTTTTACGCAGGATAGTCTAGGTTCCCGTAAATATGATGGGCACTAGACATGAGATGTTCCAAGAATGACATGGAACAAGTATATGGGTAAGAGTTAGTGCTAACTACAATGGCCTACTCCAATTGGACACCTGGTGTACCTCAAATAGAAGATCTGAATGATCAATTTAATTATCCCAGGTACACGCATTCAGTTTTGATACTTGAGTTGTATTATATAGATGCTTATATATATATATATATCCACACGAATATGTCGATTCTTCTTCTAAAAGTAAATGGTTATATATATACACATATATGTTCACACACCTGATGAAAGGACGCGACAGTTAAATGATCCTTAGTTAAAATCTAAAGAATTCCTTTTATTTACATATATAATTGATAATGTATTTCAATGGGTGTCAATTAGTCCATTTGAAATTCAAGGAGTGTGTGCTAGTGGCTATAATGAAAATTCTACACTTTTGAATCACCTAGAATTTCTCAGTAATTATTTCTAGGGTTAATATCCCTTCAACTCGATCTAGGTAGTATGACCAAGAAATAAAAAGGGGCAAAGGTTCGACATTGAAATAGACAACTCAGAGTTCGAAAGGTTCGAAATTAACATGCCCTGTATAGAATTTGCTGAAATCCCGTCGACTTCCCATGGTTCGGAAGAAATAAATAGCGTAACCACTGTACGACTCTTCACATTCCAAAATCGCTGAAATCCCGTCGACTTCCTAGATACCTCATCGATTCCCGTCGATCGTGCGGAAGATCCTCCCGTGCTTCAATCGCCCGTGTTCTCCGTCACCCCGCCGTGCTCCCGTCGACGACATCCTCTGGATGCAAGGATCGTGTAGTGCTTCCGTCGTCTCCCTGTCAGTTTTCCCTCTCCCGACGACACTCATTCCAGTCCCTAACGTCCAGCCGCAAGCCACTCTCTCTGCTCTGCGCTAAGGTAACGTCCATTCATCCCGTATCATGTCTAGTGTAACTCCTAAAACTAGAATTTCTGATAGGGTTTAGTCCCTTGGACGTTACTTATTTAGGTTTGTAATGGCTCCTAGATCCACAGTTGGGCTCCTCACCGGGAGTGAACTGGTTAGGACGGGCTTCTCACATGCATCTGATGAGTTTAGAAACATTATCCTGATGCTTGAAGAAGCCGGACTTTCCTTCATCCTGGAGCATCCGTGCAAGATCCTGGATAAAGAAGTGCTTGAATTCTTTGCAATGACAAAGCTACGGCATGAGGATACGGTGATCAAGAGTAAGATTGCTGGCCTACGGATCAAGATGTCTGCTGGAAAATTGTCACGACATTTGCAGCTTACCAGTTTTGAACAAGAAGACTACCTGGAGGAAGATGATCGTGTCAGGACTCTCCTGCTCTGTGGACTTGCTCGAGGGACTAATTCTATAAAGCACAAGGAAATGAATGAGGAAGGGAAGCTCCTATCTGATATCATTGGGAAAGTCCTGATCTACAAACCAGGCTCCCATGATCATATCTCTTGTGATATGTTCAAAATCTTGGTGGCCATAGTATGTAGAAAAAGATACAACTGGGGGGCCATGCTGTTTGAGAAAATTAAATATACTCTACGAACCCCCAATTTTGGAAGGATCATCAGCCTGTACCTCAATCAGCTGGATGGAGATAGGTTTGACATGAGTAAGGGAGTTCCTCTCCATTACTTGAAGAAAATGGATTCCAGTGTATTTGACAGATGGGAAAGGAGGATTGGTCAAGCAGGTGTAGCTGAAGCCCATGATGAACCCTTGGCTGAGGCCCATAAGGATGCAGATAATAGAGCTCCAGAATACCGAGATCCCTTGGATAAACCCAGTGACGTTCTTGATCTGCATGCAAGAAATGAGGGGGAGTCATTACCCGTTCCTACTTATATACTCAGGACAGATATCTCAGTTCCGGATCATGCTGAGGTAGTTTCTGACATCTCTCAGATTGCAAAAGATGTCGTTGATACCCTTGCCACGGATCAAGTTGATGAGGAGGAAGATGAGGAGGACATGGACAATGCTGCAATTGACAATGATGATATGGAAGATGAGGCTGCTGAAGAAGTGGATGGTGTAGTTGAAAATGAAACGACCTTGAGGGAGATGGTGGAGATGGTGGAGCTACGGGGTAATGTTGAAGTCCCCTCTGAGGAACGGGCTCCAGTGGAAGTTCCTGAGAAATCTGGTGCAACAATGGAGGGTGAGTCCTCTCAGCAAAGGATGATAATTATGCATGAGAAACTACAGAGGCTGCCCCAATCCCCCCACTGGAGACTTTGAACTTATCAAGCTCTCCCAGTGAATCTGCAGAAGAGCACGACCAAGGCATGCCTCAGGGTTATCCACTAAGAACTAACCTGGCAAATCACACGGTGAATATCATTCAAGGTATAGTGGATGAACTGAAAACTTCTTTTGAACAATCACACAACAAAGTGCTAAAATGAATTAAACAATCCGAGGAGCTAATGCTTAAGAATATTATGGAAATAAATCATAAACTGGATCTGATGGAACAGAAGTTTGATGCCAAGTATGCAGAGGTCGGCACTGCAGTAAATCTTCTAATGCAAGGACTCCAGAAGAACACAGATGATCTAGCGGTGGTGAACCAAAATGCACATGTTATGGCCAAAAACATCAAGCTATTCGATGCCAACATGGTGACTCTCAACGTAAATCAGACTTCCCTTCTAACTGAGTTCTCTAAGACTGCAAAGCATATAGATGAGTCACTGCATTCTTATGCAAACTCAATTGCCCTAGAAGCCAAAAAGGGGGAGAATGAATATGAAGCTAAGATGGCAGGGCTAGAACAAATCATGGTTGACAACTTCAAACAGTCAAATAAGTATGTTTTTGATAGCTGTCACTGGCTAGTTCAGCAGGCATCCAGTATACAAATTCCAATTTCGGTTCCTTCTCCTGATGAGGTTTCCACTGCTGCTGATGAGGTTGCAAGTGTTGAGGAAGTTCCTCTTAGTGAAGCTGATGCTAAGAAGGCTGCTAGGGCTGCTGCCAAAGCTGCATGCAGTGCCATGTTTGACCAGGAAGCCATAGCGAAAGGAAAAAAGAAAACTCCAAGAAGGGTGATGAATATTTTCGCTAAGTCTAAACTTGATGCGGATTCATTCTACAATTTATCATAACTATGTAGATGGGCATAAGCTAGATTGAATCATCTTTCAGGCAAGTGCACCTATCAATCATAGTATAAGAGAATTCTACATCTCGTATCGTATTCCACAGGGTCATTTCAACTATTCGTACTCACTCTCACTCTATTATCATACCTAAACTTAAGGTTGCGTTCTAACATAGATTAATCCTAACTATGACTATTTGGATAAAAATTGTATTGGAGAGTTATACAAATAGTTTCAAGTCGAAAGTTAAGAGTATTCAATGAACATAATCAATTTGAGTAATCATGAAATAACAAGACTATCAAATTCATTGTATTGTAAGGGGTTAAACTAATTATCAAATTCTCTCTCGAGCAATTTAAAAATCTAAGTTAAGTTAAGTAAATTTTCTCTCGAACAATTTACAATACTCAAATATTTATTGAATGAAATACCCTATCTAATACATGGATTCATGAAACTTTATTTCTAAAATATCATAATTCCATTCATTCGTATTCTAATTTTCCAAGAAACATATCTCTCGATCATGATTTTTGAATTACAAAGAGAAATAACACATGAATATGAAGATTTATCCCTCATCCAAACAATCCAATTTCTCAATCTAGACATTTGGAATTCATGTAAAAATAAATAATCATTCATAACAAGGATAATTCTCAATGGTTGCAAGCCCATATACGAATAAAATACAATGAAATTGACGAAAACAAAATGATACATGATTGCTAACTTGTTCAAACACATTGTTCATGAAAAATAAAAGATAAATAAAGTTGGATTACCAAGAGAGATACAAGATTAAAAGAGATAAATTAAAGAATAAATGCATACAAATATCTCCTTCAAGCTTTCCTTCTCTTGGATGCTCCACTTTCGTTCTCCAGAAAATCTCCAAGCAAAATAATCCAAAAAGTGCAGAATAAAATTTTCTCCAAGTTTTTATAGTCCAATAGCAAACATGGTCGAACACGGGTTCCGACACGGCCGTGTTGCAGGCCGTGTCGGCAGTTCCAGGGCAGTTCCACACGAAAAGACGTGTTTGATCATGGGCCGTGTTGGATCACACGGGTACTGACACGGCCGTGTTATGGAACACGGCCGTGTTGTTCTTCACGTTCTTCAGACACGGGGGCTGGGTCATTGGCCGTGTTGGATCACACGGGTACTGACACGGCCGTGTTATGTAACACGGCCGTGTTGTTCTTCAAACACGGGGGTTGGAAAATTGCTTCAGCTGGGAAGGAACACGGGTAGGCACACGGCCGTGTTCCTACCCGTGTGTGAGCAAATCTTCTCCTGTGTTCAGTCCTGTTGGCCCCGTAAACTCCCCTGTTTGCTCCAAGACTTTTAGTTCCACTGGCTAGTTGTACCTGCATTAGAAAAAATGACATAGTAAGGGAGAAGTTCAATACATAAAATAGTAAAAACTCTAAACTATGTTCTACTATTCATGACAATACCAATTCTCAATTATTTAGTGCAATTACTTGAATAAAGAGGTAGAAATCAGTGGATATGATTACAATTATTACAATAAAAATCTACCATAATTGTAATCATCACACATCCCCAGACTTAAGTGTTTGCTTGTCCCTAAGCAAACTAATTCAAACAATTAGGTTACCAATACATAATTCTTCTTCCGCACACTGATTGTTTTGAATTCGAATAGAGATTTGATGCTGCAATTGTATAGGAAATAGTATAGCAGACTTTTCTAAATATAACTTTTTCTTAAAAATTTCTCCAATACATATCTTAACTACTTTTCACTCTTTCTTAGAATTATAATTATAGTTATCCATAACTATTGTAAGGAGAAACTAACAATCTTGATAACATATGCATTAGTCTTTCAAAAATTAAAAATCTCCCTATTGATAATCATACACTTCCCTTTACACACCCTCTCCACAACACTCATGAGAATTAGTAAAGTTGGATCCTTAGGACTTGTATGGTGGTGTATTGTTTTGGCTTAGGATAGGTGATTATAGGTGGGGTAAGCAAAATAAACTAGATCACAATTGAGCCCTTTGTATGATAAGGACCTTTAACATACATTGATATTTTATGAGCACCCCCAAACTTTGCACGTATTATCATTCCCTTATATTTTCTTCTCTTTTTTTTTTCTTAACCAAAGGTCCATAGTAGGGATCATTCTGAATGAGTGCAAGTGTACACTCACTCAGGCCACATATCACTATATTTTTGTAGGGATTTCATAGTAGGGATCATTCCGAATGGGTGCAAGTGTACACGCACTCAGGCCACATATCACTATGAAAAATCATTTCATGACGAACTCAAGTGTACACTCACAGCCGTGTGTGTACCCGTGTTGAGGAATCTTTCTGCGCGGGAAACACGGCCTTCAAGGAGACGTGTGGTCAAATCGCGGGAAACTGCCCGTGTCAGGTGGACACGGTCAACAACACGGCCGTGTCCCCTGGCCGTGTGGTCAACCCTGGAGGACACGGTCAAGAACACGGGTTGGTGGAAACCCGTGTATTTCTCTGACTCGAAAAAATTTAATTCGTCGTTTTGACACGGGTACGCACCTGGCTGGGTGGACAGCCGTGTATATGACACACGGCTATGTACACGGCTTGGTGGGCAGCCGTGTATATTACACACGGTTATGTACACGGGTTGGTGGAAAGCCGTGTACTTCTCTGACTTGAAACAATTAAATTCGCCGTATCGACACGGGTTCTCACATGGCTGGGTGGGCAGCCGTGTGTGCTAGACACGGCCATGCACACGGGCGTGTGCATAGCCGTTTACTCTTCTTCTTTGGTAATTTCTCCTGATTACGTAATTTATTTATTTTTAATTCAAGTTTCATTAAAATTTTTTTTTTTTTTTTTATTCTCCTATATAGACAAGCTACTATACTAGTCTAGATATTCTCTTAATCTAGGTGAAGGCATGATTCTAGTCGAAAAAGTTCTTGGGGAAGTGCACTGTTATAAAGCTTTAACCGGTGCCCATTTACTTTAAAATCTCCCTTTTCAGGGTGAGTTAGTTCGACGGTGCCATAGGGAAAAACTTCTTTAACCTGGAACGGTCCGGACCACTTAGACCTAAGCTTCCCGGGAAATAGACGCAGTCTAGAATTAAAAAGGAGCACTTGATCACCCTTGTTGAATGTTTTAGTTTTCCGAAGGTGACGGTCATGAAATAGTTTGGTTTTCTCCTTATAAATTCTGGAGTTCTCATAAGCCATAGTTCTCCATTCATCTAGTTCATTAAGTTGAAGTTTGCATTTTTCCCCTATAGAATTTGTATCAAAATTTAGAGAGCGTATTGCCCAATATGACTTGTGCTCTAATTCTATAGGTAAGTGACAAGATTTACCATAGACTAATCTAAAGGGAGTGGTACCTATAGGTGTTTTAAATGCGGTCCTATAGGCCCATAAACAATCGTTTAGTTTCCTAGACCATTGTTTTCTATTCCCCTCTATAGATTTTTCTAGGATGCGCTTAAGTTCTCTATTGGAAACTTCAACTTGGCCACTAGTTTGGGGATGATATGGTGTAGCTATCCTATGTGTGACTCCATATTTCTGCAATACCTTATCTAACTGTAGATTACAGAAGTGAGAACCCCTATCGCTAATAAGTGTTCGTGGTGTGCCAAATCGCGCAAATAGAGATTTTAGGAATTGGATTACTACTCTACTATCATTAGTAGGTAAAGCTTGCGCCTCAACCCACTTTGATACGTAATCTACAGCAACTATGATATACTTATTCCCGAATGAAACTGGAAATGGACCCATAAAGTCTATCCCCCACACATCAAATACTTCACATTCAAGGATAAAATTTTGTGGCATTTCATGTAATTTAGAAATATTACCTGATTTTTGACAAGAATCACATGAAAGCACATACCTTTGGGCATCCCTGAATAGAAGGGGCCAATAAAAACCCGAATCAAGAACCTTTTTCGCAGAGCGATTTGCTCCATAGTGACCACCAGTAGGACCTGAATGACACTGCTCCAAAATTCTCCACCCTTCCTCGGCGGATACACACCTTCGGATCACGGAATCTGCACATATCCGAAAAAGAAAAGGGTCCTCCCAAAAGTAATATTTCAAGTCGGAGAAAAATTTCTTTTTCTGCTGGTATGAAAAATCTTTTGGGAGGACCTTAGCCACAAGATAGTTTGCATAATCTGCAAACCATGGATAATCATTATTAATTTTCGAAGATAAGGCAAATAACGATTCCTCAGGGAACGTATCAGAAATTTCAGACTCATCTAACGTTGCTCGTAATGGATTTTCTAAACGTGAAAGATGGTCTGCCGCTAAGTTTTCTGCTCCTCGTTTATCCCTAATTTCCAAATCAAATTCTTGCAATAAAAGTACCCAACGGATTAAACGAGGCTTAGCTTCCGCCTTGGCTAGCAAATATTTAAGTGCAGAGTGGTCCGTGTAAACTACTACCTTGGATAATGTTAAATAGGATCTGAATTTATCAAACGCAAAGACTACTGCTAGAAGTTCTTTTTCAGTTGTAGTATAATTCTCTTGTGCATTATTAAGTGTTTTACTAGCATAAAATATAGGATGAAAATGTTTGTTTCGGCGTTGTCCTAAAACAGCTCCTACCGCAAAACTGCTAGCGTCACACATGATTTCAAATGGCTGAGTAAAATCAGGCGCTATCATAATAGGAGAATTAACTAATCTGTCTTTTAAGAACTCAAAAGCATGTAGGCACTCTTGATCAAAGATAAACGGTGTATCCTTTTCTAATAGTCTCGTAAGTGGTTTAGCAATTTTTGAAAAGTCTTTAATAAACCGGCGGTAAAACCCGGCGTGGCCTAAAAAACTTCTCACTGCCTTAACGGATGTGGGTGGTGGTAACTTTTCTATCGTTTCTATCTTCGCTCTATCTACTTGAATTCCCTGATTGGAGATTTTATGACCTAGTACTAACCCTTCTTGCACCATAAAATGGCACTTCTCCCAGCTAAGTACTAAGTTCGTCTCCTCACACCTCCTTAGAACCTTTTCTAAATTATTCAAACATAAATCAAATGCATCTCCAAAGACGGAGAAGTCATCCATAAACACTTCCATAATATCTTCAACATACTCGTTGAAGATAGCTAACATGCACCTTTGGAAAGTGGCGGGGGCATTACAGAGACCGAATGGCATACGCCTATAGGCAAAGGTACCGAATGGGCATGTGAACGTGGTTTTCTCTTGGTCTTCTGGGGCTATTGGGATTTGGAAATACCCAGAGAGTCCATCTAGAAAACAATAAAAATGAATGTCCTGACAAGCGTTCTAATATTTGGTCAATAAAGGGTAAAGGGAAATGGTCTTTCCTAGTGGCATCGTTTAACTTCCTATAGTCTATACAGACACGCCAACCTGTTACTGTTCGCGTCGGAATTAATTCATTTTTATCGTTTGCTACCACAGTTAAACCACCCTTCTTAGGAACCACTTGGACAGGACTAACCCATGAACTATCGGAAATAGGGTATATCATACCAGCGTCTAATAATTTAACAATTTCAGTCTTAACTACCTCCTTCATATTAGGATTAAGCCTACGTTGCGGTTGAATAGATGACTTATAGTTTTCTTCCAAAAGGATTTTATGAGTGCAAAAACTAGGATTAATACCTTTTATATCAGAGATTTGCCATGCTATTGCACCTTTACATTTCTTTAACACAGTTATTAATTTAGCTTTTTCAATTTCAGAAAGATTAGAAGAAATAATAACTGGGTAAGAAGAGTTAGTTCCTAAGAATGCATACTCAAGATGATCCGGTAATTTTTTTAATTCAACTACAGGTGGATCCTTAGTATTATTCTTATGAACTTCATTATTTCCTTTTGTAAGTAAGTAATATTCAGTATTTCCATTCATCGATACAGAGTTATCTAGAAAAAGTAACTGATCAACAATATCTTTACTAGTTTCGTCTTCTAGAAAACAATTAGTAATGCAAATTTCTAAAGGATCTTTATAATAAAAATTAGAATCAATAGAAGACAATAAGTTGTCAACACCATGAGAAAAATAGCAACAATCATCACTATCTAAAGATTGTTTCATAGTATTGCCAATTTGAAAAGTGACTTCATCCTCCCCTACTCTCAAAACTAATTTACCATCAAAAACATCAATAAGAGCTCTAGAAGTGGCTAGAAATGGGCGACCAAGTATAAGTGGTACTTCGATATTTTCGTCCATATCTAAAATAACAAAATCGGCAGGAAATATAAATTTGTCTACCTTAACCAATACATCCTCCACTATACCTCTTGGGTACTTAACCGACCGATCTGCTAATTGAATACTCATCCTAGTCGGGCTAAGTTCTCCAAGGCCTAGTTTCAAATATAATGTATAAGGCATCAAATTTATACTAGCTCCTAAATCCGCTAAAGCTTTATTAACTTGCAAATCACCGATTAAACATGGTATTGAAAAAGAACCGGGATCCTTAAGCTTTTGTGGTAATTTATTTTGTAAAATAGCAGAGCATTCTTCACTAAGTGTGACTAACGATAATTCTTCTATTTTCTTTTTATTAGAAATTAAATCCTTCAAAAATTTAGCATACTTAGGCATTTGAATAATATCAGAAAAAGGTAAATTAACGTGCAATTGTTTAATCATAGAAATAAATTTACCGTATTGCGCATCCATGCGCTCCTTGTTCATCTTTGCTGGATATGGTATGGCTGGTTGATATTCCATCGGTGTCACGTTCGGTGCTTCTCCACTAGACTCCTCTTGAGGTGCATCCGGTGCAAGCCTTGGGTCTTGTAACTCCTTCCCGCTCCTCAACTGAATTGCTCTTGCATGTTCCTTTGGGTTTGTCTCAGTATTTCCTGGAAGTGTTCCTTGTTGTCTCTCTGATACCATCCTTGCCAACTGCCCAATCTGATTCTCCAAATTTCGAATAGAACCTTCTTGATTACGGAAGGCAACATCGGTAGTTTGCATGAACTTTGCAAGGACATCTTCCAATGTTGGCTTCCTTGGCTCCAATTGTTGTTGTTGTTGTCCAAACATGGGTGGTTTACCTTGGTTGCCTTGCCCTCCCCAAGAGAAATTGGGGTGGTTCCTCCATCCTTGATTGTATGTAAAACTATATGGGTTGTTTCCTGGATTGAAAGGTGGTCTTGGATTATTACCCATGTAGTCTACATGTTCTTGCACTTGAGGTTCACCACTAGGGATTCCAACAAGGGAGGGGTCCCATTGTTGAGGAACCATTGGGGGTGGCGCTAAAGAAAGGTTGTCCATCTTTTGATGGAGCTTCTCCACTTGTATTGCTAAGGCTGTAACGGCATCCACTTCATACATTTCGGCGGGCTTGGTAGACTTCGGCCGCACGGTAGTCCATTGGTAGCTATTCATTGCCATTTCTTCTATCAACTGCTGGGCTGCGTCAGGTGTCTTATTGTTCAAGGTGCCTCCACTGGCCGCATCAATCATCTGTCTGGTGGCTGGATTTAGACCATTGTAGAAAGTCTGAATCTGAAGCCAAGAAGGTAAAGCATGATGGGGGCATCTTCTTAATAATTCTTTGAATCATTCCCAAGTATCGTACAATGATTCAGCCTCCACTTGAACATACGTAGAGATGTCGTTCCTTAACTTTGCGGTCTTTGCCGGTGGAAAATACTTCATCAAAAACTTCTCAACCATCATGTCCCAAGTAGTAATGGATCCTTTAGGTAACGAATTGAGCCACTACTTTGCCTTATGCCTCAATGAGAATGGGAACAATCTCAATCGAATGGCATCGTTGGAGACACCATTAATCTTGAAAGTATCACATATCTCTAGGAATCCGGCTAAGTGTGTATTGGGATCCTCGTCTTGTAAGCCATCATATTGAACATATTGTTGGACCATTTGTATCACGCTCGGTTTTAGTTCGAAATTATTGGTTGGAATGGGTGGTCGAACAATGCTTGACCCAGTTCCTTGGAGATTGGGTCTAGCAAAGTCAGACATGGTTTGCTCATTTTGGTTGGCCATGGTATCTAAATTTTCAGGATGGTGTTCTCCTTGATTCACTGTTTCTTCTTCTCTCAGATCGTCTACAATATCTGTGGTGTTATTACCCACGTCTCTGTGATTGGTGTTGTGAATAATTCGTTCCGGTTCAGAATGAAATGGTTCTAACCCAGAATTTCTTGCCCTGGTCATAGACTAACAGACTACAAAACAGAGATTAAATAATATAATTTTACTTTAAACTAATCTACAAAGATTTATTGGTAAACAATAATGGTAGATTAATAAAGGTAAAGCTTTCAAAATATTGAAAAGTTCCCCGGCAACGGCGCCAAAAACTTGATGAATATTTTCGCTAAGTCTAAACTTGATGCGGATTCATTCTACAATTTATCATAACTATGTAGATGGGCATAAGCTAGATTGAATCATCTTTCAGGCAAGTGCACCTATCAATCATAGTATAAGAGAATTCTACATCTCGTATCGTATTCCACAGGGTCATTTCAACTATTCGTACTCACTCTCACTCTATTATCATACCTAAACTTAAGGTTGCGTTCTAACATAGATTAATCCTAACTATGACTATTTGGATAAAAATTGTATTGGAGAGTTATACAAATAGTTTCAAGTCGAAAGTTAAGAGTATTCAATGAACATAATCAATTTGAGTAATCATGAAATAACAAGACTATCAAATTCATTGTATTGTAAGGGGTTAAACTAATTATCAAATTCTCTCTCGAGCAATTTAAAAATCTAAGTTAAGTTAAGTAAATTTTCTCTCGAACAATTTACAATACTCAAATATTTATTGAATGAAATACCCTATCTAATACATGGATTCATGAAACTTTATTTCTAAAATATCATAATTCCATTCATTCGTATTCTAATTTTCCAAGAAACATATCTCTCGATCATGATTTTTGAATTACAAAGAGAAATAACACATGAATATGAAGATTTATCCCTCATCCAAACAATCCAATTTCTCAATCTAGACATTTGGAATTCATGTAAAAATAAATAATCATTCATAACAAGGATAATTCTCAATGGTTGCAAGCCCATATACGAATAAAATACAATGAAATTGACGAAAACAAAATGATACATGATTGCTAACTTGTTCAAACACATTGTTCATGAAAAATAAAAGATAAATAAAGTTGGATTACCAAGAGAGATACAAGATTAAAAGAGATAAATTAAAGAATAAATGCATACAAATATCTCCTTCAAGCTTTCCTTCTCTTGGATGCTCCACTTTCGTTCTCCAGAAAATCTCCAAGCAAAATAATCCAAAAAGTGCAGAATAAAATTTTCTCCAAGTTTTTATAGTCCAATAGCAAACATGGTCGAACACGGGTTCCGACACGGCCGTGTTGCAGGCCGTGTCGGCAGTTCCAGGGCAGTTCCACACGAAAAGACGTGTTTGATCATGGGCCGTGTTGGATCACACGGGTACTGACACGGCCGTGTTATGGAACACGGCCGTGTTGTTCTTCACGTTCTTCAGACACGGGGGCTGGGTCATTGGCCGTGTTGGATCACACGGGTACTGACACGGCCGTGTTATGTAACACGGCCGTGTTGTTCTTCAAACACGGGGGTTGGAAAATTGCTTCAGCTGGGAAGGAACACGGGTAGGCACACGGCCGTGTTCCTACCCGTGTGTGAGCAAATCTTCTCCTGTGTTCAGTCCTGTTGGCCCCGTAAACTCCCCTGTTTGCTCCAAGACTTTTAGTTCCACTGGCTAGTTGTACCTGCATTAGAAAAAATGACATAGTAAGGGAGAAGTTCAATACATAAAATAGTAAAAACTCTAAACTATGTTCTACTATTCATGACAATACCAATTCTCAATTATTTAGTGCAATTACTTGAATAAAGAGGTAGAAATCAGTGGATATGATTACAATTATTACAATAAAAATCTACCATAATTGTAATCATCAAAGGGACGTCCAAAGAGACTCCAACTGAGAAGAAAGTAAGATTGAAGGAGAGTGAAGTGCGAAATGAACGATGGAGTCCTATCTCGAGGAGTATTATTTTGGACACTTTTATGCTACAACAGCGGGGGGAAATTAATCGAAATGAAGTATATAATCAGTATGAGTGAGAGCTGCACAAAGAGTATGAAGCTAAACAAAATATCTTTTTCAGGACTAATATGGTGGAACATAAAGCTCCTCCACCCAGATACTATCCGAAGCCCAAGGAATATTTTGAGAGACAAAGTAAGAAGTACTTGGCTCAACAACTGAAGGATGATCTAGCTAAGGAGAAATAGGCTTGGGATTTTGGCTTGTCATTTCCTTTATGCATGTATATCTCTTCATGTATTTATATGAACAATTCTCTTTGGATATATATATTTATATGATCTCATGTTGACTCAAGTATTGTTCTGTATGCTTTTAATTCTCTGTGTCTTGTCTCTCTTAATTTGTTATGTATATTACTCTGGTTGGTGAAATTATCTTAGCTACTAGGATTTTGGCTTCTTCAAATAGGGGGAGATAGTTGGGTATTGTATCCACAATTACCTGGATTTGAAGAAGCCTCCTGTCAAGCTAAGATGAATTCACAATGTATTTGATGACAAGTCTTCAAGTTATGCTTGCAGTTATTCCACGCTAAGTACACACCAATGTAAGTGTGCAGTGGATCAATATACACGGGTCTGCGCAACGTAATCCCTCATTGAGTAGATCAGTGTGTTGACTCATGTGTGCTCTCTCTATTAAAGTGTACTTATTTTCAAGCATAGGGTCGAGATAGAGCAAGAGCAGAAGAGGAGCAAAGATGGGTCAAAGACCAACTCATGGGAAGAAAGACGAAGAATCGTCTAAGTTAAATTCGACGGGAATAACTAAGTGATTCTCGCCGATTCGACGGGAATCACTAGTGATTCTCGTCGAATCGTCGAGAATCACTCGCTGATTCCCGCCGACTGCATCCGACTGACTCAATGCCTTCAAGGATTCTGCTAAGTCAGAATCGTCGAGAATCAATAAGTGATTCTCGCCGAATCGTCAAGAATGACTCTGCATTCTCGCCGATTCGTCGAGAATGGTTTTGATTCTCACCGATTCACTCCGGATGGCAAACTTTTCAGCTAAAATTCTACCAAGGATAATTCGACGGGAATCATAAGAGATTTTTGCCGATTCGTCGAGAATCACCAATGATTCCCGCCGAATTTGCCTTAGGCGATTTCTACCTGCTCGTTGGACCGAACCAAGATATCCGGCGCTATTTGGACCGGGCTTAGAGTTTCTCCTTATGGGGCCCACAACGGTCTTTTAGGGTTGATCTATAGTATAAATGCCCACGTAATTTGAACTTACAGGTAGCGAAGAAAACGAAAAAGGAACACGGCCGCCGAGCGTGACCTAGCCGATCGCGGACTTCCTCCCATCGCCGTCACCACTCGCAAGTCATCGCCGCTCGCAGATAGTCATCATCGCTGATCTTAGAGGTCCTCTTTGATCGTCCGACGATAGAACCGAGGCTAAGCTTAGCGTCTCACGTGTCTATCTTGAGATCCTTTGTCTCTTGATTTATTGAGCGGGAATATTTCTCCCCTCCGAATCGATTGAGACGATCGATCCAAGTAAGATTGTTGGTAGACCTTGCTAGCTTCGTCAAGAAGTTTGGATCTACAAAGCATCGCCGCCGCAATCCTTTGCCGCCGCCGATCTCGGGAAGATCCTCTCCAAGAGAGTGCTCCGATCGTGAACTCTTCGTCTTCATCAAGAATGCATCAATGAACGAAGAGGGACATCGGGTTCTCCAAACATAGTTTGTATTTCTTGTACATTCTATTTTAACTTTGTTGTAAAGGAACTTTGATTCCTCGTTGTAAGGGTTGGGTGCAACCTGTGGTAGAGGAGTAGTGACTCCTTCGGGTGGAAGGGTTTTTTCCATAGTGTGAGGATTGGATTTCAATCCGTTTGGTGAAGTGACCGAGTCGTCCCTTATTGGGAGATTGGTCGAAGGGGGAGAGTGGACGTACCCAAATCGGGGAACCACTATAACTGCTTGTGTGTTTCTTTGTTGTGGTTGTTTTTGTTTTCTTGTGCAGGTTAATTTTTAATTCCGTAAAAGACTACAAATCACCTATCCCCCTATAGGTGAAGATAGTTGACACTAGATAACTTTCAACTTAAGATTCTGTTACAATAATGATATTCATATCTACCAGATCTCTATAAGGGACACGTCTAACATACGTTCTAGTGGTGTTTGCACTAGAGGATGACGGCGATGGAAGGGATGAGGCGACTGCAGTTGCTGCACTAGGGTTTTTTAGTAGTGTTTGCACTAGAGGATGACGACGATGGAAGGGATGAGGCGACTGTAGTTGCAGATCTGGGGTTTTTGATTTCTATTATAGGAGGATCAAATATTACAGATAACAGACCTAGAGTATTGAGCCACTATTCTACTTGTGCTTGCCAACGACGAAAACTGTTTTCATTAAATTTCTCGAGTTTAATTCCGGCTAAATCCTCAGATCTAGTAGTCATTACAAATTTTTAAAATGTAAAATACAAACAATAAATTGTTGTAGATATGAAAATAAATACAAAGAAAATCATTTGATTATTTTATTTTATTTATCTTGTTATTCTTGGACTTCCCAAGGAATACCCAATGAAAGACTCTCACTAGTACTAAGCGGTTTGTTGGATGATAGCTCAACATGGCCATTTTGCAAGAGATTATGTGATGTGGATATAAAAAAAACTCTTTAGATTGATAGAATATTTTGACGTATATTCCAGAATAATGAATATTTGTTCAATTTTAAAGATTTTTGTAAAACGTGATAATATCAGATCTTGAGAAACATGATTATAAAACCTTATATAAACAGAAGGGTGAGAAATAAAAGAGATTAGAATAATATATAGATTAGAATCGAGCATTGATAAGGTGTGTGGTCCCTACCCTAAAAAGGTTGCACCACCCTCCAGTAAGGCTTTCAATCGATGCTAACTTCTCGAAGGTACAATACCCGAATAGATCCTGAAAACTCAAACATGAGTGGTGTAAGACCCCTCCCCCTTACTAAGGAGGCTACACGGTCTTATGTCGGAACCGTCACCTTATAGTGACACTAACACACGGGTTAGTCGACATCGCAAGATGCAGATCTTGTCGGCTAGGATGATCATTTACCTATATGCTAATTAAGAATAGAAGTACAACAAGTAGTTACATAAAAACTAGCAAGTCCACAAGTCATAGTACAACATCATATATATATATATATATAAAAGGTGCAACAGTCTGAAATGAGTACAAAGAAAGAAAGGGTCTTATAAACTGGTATCAAAGCAAGGTTTTGATCCTCGGACCTGTGGGTTATGGGCCCACTACGCTTCCGCTGCGCAGTTTGTCCGCAAACTAATGCTCGAGCGGAATGACCCAGAGTCGTGGACTTCTTTCTCATATGATCCTTTATCAAGTGATACCAGTTTAGGGTTTATCCTTGGACTGCCAAGGGCATACCCGGTGAATGGCTCTCGAGGGCACTAGGAACTGTGATGGGCTAAAGCCCAAAGCTCCCTTTCTCAAGGGAACTTACTTCTATTAGTTTCTATCCATTATTGATACCCCAAACATCACTGTTGTTCTTGAGTGAGCCTAATGGCTTAGGATACTTATAAGGAGAACGATGATTTTTCGTTGGGCCCCATTCAAGTTGTTCTCTTTGTGACTTGCGCTCTAACACTCGCCACTAGGAAGTGACACACTAAGAATTCCAACCAAGTCTCTAACTTCTAAACCCATCACAAGGCCCAACTATATCTCATTACTATGGAAGCCCTAATGTTACGTGTCACTTTTATTAAACGCAGCCCATGATCTACTTCTAACCCATACGAGATAACTTCCAATTCCTTGGGCCAAAGGCCTTCAAATTTTTACCATGGGTTTATCATGTGATTACTATAGGTAATTCAAAATTCAATAATTTTCTATATCTTTTAGACCATAATTAAAATTATTGAGTAAAGTGACCTAGGTCACAATTGATAGTTTTACTTTCAAGACTACCTAAACACATAGAGGACGGTGAATATGTTCTAATTCTTGTTTTAAAATTAAGACAGAATAACACTCCAATGCTGTAATATAAAACAGAAAATTCTGCAGCAAACACAGAACACACAATCACAGATTCTACAGCTACACAATTCACAGATTGCACACAGTATTTATAGTGGTTCCCCAAGGTCTAGGTACATCCACTTTCCCCCTTCAACTATCTAGCAGTATGCTAGATTCGGCCTAACTTCTTCCTTTATCTCAGATCCTAAGATCACTAAGAATATTTTCACATTCCTACAACTCATGCTAGAAAGCCCTACCTCAGCCTAGCCACAAGGCCTACAACTCAGAGAATACCTTCTCCTACAACTCAGGCATAAACAGCCCTACCACTCAGAGAACAAATCTCCTACACTCAGCCTTTATAAAACAGGCTTACAACTCAAATCTATGAATAGATCCTACAGAATTTGATAAGCAATTTTATAATTTCTTACACCTGTTGAGAGAGAAGGGATAAGAACTTTCTTGATCAGCTTTGTGAAAAGGCTGATGGCTGAAATCAACTTGATCTTAGCTTTCTTCAAAGCTTCTTGAATCTGAACTTAGTTGGGTTAATTTCCTTTGAATATAACCGACTGGCAGCTTCCTTCTTAGACTCCAGAAATAGATCTGAATCTTCTTGACAGATTAGTTCAATATCTGCTTCTTGTGAGACCTGTGATTGTCTTCTTCTTGACTTCAAATAGTTGGATCTCTCTCTATCCAAACCTCTTGAAGATACTTCTGAATTCTTGATTGAATTCAACTTAGATAGAATCTGAATAGAAAACTACTTCAGAATGTCTTCTTAGATCTCCTCACGAAGATCTTCTTCTTTGTGACTTGTACTTTATTGATCAGAGATCAATCTCACAATAGGTGTGTTAGTTGTGTGTATTATCAACTCCTTTCTTCTTCTGAATCCATCTATATATAGACTTCATCCATGGTAACTGGCTGATCCGGTTTCTAACAAACTTCTAACAAGTCTGACAGATTCAGTAAACCTGTTGTAACTTACAGCTGTCAAGTCATCAAACAGATCTTGAGCCTTTGTCTCTGTCAGCAAAGCGTCGAGACTGGCTGTCATAAAGTGTCGAGACCATCTGTCAAAATATGTCGACACAAGTGACTTAAGTGTCGACACAGACTTTGGTGTTGTCGATATAGCTGCCTTGATGTCGACACAGCTTCATAACACTGCATCTTGAGAATGTGTCGACATTGATTAATTGTGTCGACACAAACACTTCTCCATTCATCAGCAATCAACTTAGTCTAGAATCAGCTGTGTGTTGACACAAGTCCTGTGTGTCGACATAGTTGATGTAGATTCGGAACATAGCGTGTGTCGACACTGCCTCCAGGTGTCGACACAGTTGTTGTCGACTCTGCCTCCGTGTGTCGACACAGCCTCCCGATGTCGACACATTCGATTTCAACTATAATCTTCTGTGTGTCGACACTGCCTCCCGGTGTCGACACAAACTCACTGAAGTGTCGACACAGCCATTTCCAAGTGTTGACACAATCTTACTGAAGTGTCGACACAGCTTCCTTAGGTGTCGACATATGGACTTAGAATCTTTTACCTGCATTCTAGCACATTCTTAACCTGCACATATAAACTCAAAATAACATCAAATACACCTTGATGTATATCATTGAGCTAAGTGAGGCTTCTCCAAATCAGGTACACATTTTCCAATGTACAAAACAATAATGAATATGAAGTAATCCAACTATTGGTCCACTAAGTCTAATTAAATTTTCTGAAGTTCATATAGACTAAAAATTTCTGTTCACAAATTATCCAAATTTTCCAACCTGATTTGTCCCCTATGTTCTATTTATGATTAAATCTATCATATCGTGCTTTTTCAAATGAAGTATTAAATATAATCATGTGAAAATTCAGGGAAAATTTCTACTCACTAATACCTACAGGATAATGCTCCAAACAATTTTTCATATTTTTATATAGTGATTTGACCTAAGTTATCCACATGTTAAAACAATTACAAAAATGCCACTATTAAGATATTCACCATAAATACTCATCCAAATTTTTTAATAAAATTTACAGGGGTTTATATTATAAAAATAAGGGCCTACAAATGTTCTCATAATATTCCAAACATTATTATCCATGTTTTTAAATCAAATTCCAAAAGGGGCAAAATTATAAATACACTAATTACACAAGGAATAATTCTCAAACTTACTCATAAATTTTTCCAGAGGTGTGAAATGACCTATTAGGTCTTGAATCAGCAATTTGGAATTTTCTAAGTTCAGTATCCCTTCTTTTCATTTTTACACTTAAATGTGCTAATTTTGAGATAATTCCAACCTATGTGATTTTTTATCCCAAAAAATCCCAATATTTCTATGGGAGATGTATTCCATCTCTATGAATCTTTTCCCAAAATTTCAAGGACATGCATTAGGCCAAATGGCTAAATTCCCATTTTTCCAGTTTTACTATTTACACATCATTCACAATTCTACCTTCACCATGCATGTTGATCCTCCAACATGCAAATGTCCAAATGGCTCGAGGTGTAAGCTCTTTAGGTAAAAATTGTGATCCCAACCAAAAAAATGCCCTAGGTGTACAAAATTTAATCACATTGTGATTGTGATTTAAAATCTCAAATTTAATCATATTGTGATTGTGATTTAAAATAACCTTGATGGGGTAGATGTCGGGATTTTCGATCGCGGAAGCGCAATCCCCAGGAATAACTAAATACAGAGTCACAAGAAAATACGTATTTCGCACAATTTTATTAGCACAATAAAATTAATAAGTACTCAAATTAAAAGATACAAATCCAAAAATATACTGCAAAAGAACTCGAACTATGAAAATCCACAGGAGTAATATGAACTTAACTACAATCTGTAAAATGGACGCACAAAATTCGTATCAGAACGAACCATTGTCGACGACCAACCACCGTTACTGCCACCACTGAGAAGAGATCCAAGTCAGGACTTGACCTTGCTGCAAACGTGCAGCCCGCAAACGTCACACTTGGGCACAACCACCACAGCCTACGAGCATGCAACAATCGAGCACCGCACACCTTTCCGCAGCCCGCGAATCAGACACCTTGCCGCTACCCACATGCTTTCGCTCTTTGTCATTAATCCAGCCACAATCAGATATCGACGCACACCATTATCTTTGGTCGTGCATTACAGCTCTCCTCTTCAAGGCTTTATCTCTCTTTAATTTGGATTTTGGTGTGTCTTCATAGCTTGCCTTCCTCTCCTTTTATATGGCCATTTCACATGCCTTTTCCTATTTCTAAGAAGCTTCCTCGCATGTGAAACACATGGGAGGCTTGGAGAGTCAACATCGGTGGTCGGTAGGTGGAAGCATGAATCATGTGGGTTTGAAAAATCAGACCAACTCAACAATCACCACCTTGGTTTGAATTTCAAACACCACATTCTACAAAAAAACATCATATGCACAAAACACTATCTGCACAAAGCAATGTATGCATGAATCACCAATCAGCATGAAGAACTAATCTACATAAAGCACTACCTCATGCCTGAGGCGTCAACTGACTTATCGCAAGTCGAACTTCATCTCTGCTCTGGTTCACCTGTGGGATGTTGACACATCCGGATCGCAAAAACTGACTCGCCGAACCTGAGCTACAAAAGGGCGATCCACTGCACCACCTCGACCAACCACCATGTCACCCATAGAAATCATTGGCATACTACCTCGCACTATGGTACCCATCAGTCGGTACAGCATACCGAACTGCACAGCCTTCATGAGCACGATACACCTGTGTATCAGCATCAAAACTCCTTTTCTCGTCGCAAAACTACAACCACCTGAGTCCAAACTGCCCAACGATTTTAGATTCTTACGCAGCTTGGGCACCAGATGTACTTACTCAACCTTGCATACCACCTCATAATTCATTTGTATGTCCACCATACCTATACTTGTAACATCACAACCTGAGCCATCACCCAAATAGACCAACCCAATCGTCACCTCTAGAGAACTAAACATCGATGCATCCGAGCATATGTGTTGTGATGCAACAGAATCTAATATCCATCTGCTGTCAGAGTCGTCATGACTCTCAGTGATGGTATAAAGACAATCACTCTCAACTTCCAGATCTAGTGTCACCATACCCGTATCCTAGATATCTCTAGAACTCTGCGCATGTTGCGGGCATTTTTTCCTGATGTGACTGCTTTGTCTACATTGGTAACAAACTACACCTTTCTTTGATGATGACTGAGCCCGTGCACCCATCGATCCATTGTGGAATGCTCTCCCTCGTCCATCTACTGCCAAAATATGTTCACCCTCAAGAGTGGGGTCCTTCAATATCTGACTGGACAATAACGCCGATGTGACCTCCTCCAGCCCCATTGTATCCTTACCATATAGGAGTGCGGTCACCATGTGTTTAAAGAACATCAGGAGCGTGGTAAGAAGTAATAGGGCCTTATATTCTTCCTCCACCTTCGCACCAACCACTTGTAATTGGTTTATAAGTCCATTGAACACATTAATGGGCTCCTGCAGGTTGTCACCCTCCTGCAACTTCATCCCATACAATCGTTGTTTTAATAACCACCTTGTGGTCAATGATTTAGCAAGATACATTCTCTCAAGCTTCTCCCAAAGCTTGATTGCAAACTCCTCGACGCCAATGTAGAAGAGCACCTTGTCATCAACACACATCCCGATGGTGCTAGTAGCACCGTATCAGTTCTTGCTCAACTAGCATATCTTTGACATGAATTTACCATAGACTAAAATTTTCGCTACCATCAAATTTCCCCACCGAATACCGAGCCAAAGTTGTGTTTTCCTTGCTATAGTTGTCCTCCGGTATGACTAGGAGACCTGAATAATTCAAGGTTGAATTTGAAAGGATGGGAATAGGACCTAGTTATTCACCACCGCAAGCAAATCTTTCCTTAAATGTCCAATCAGTCGCATACAGAACCTCGCTCTGATACGACTTGTTCGGATTTCCCGTCGTGAAAGCGCAATACCCAGGAACAACTAAATACAGATTCACAAGAAAATGCGCAATTCACATAATTTTATTAGCACAATAAAATTAATAAGTACTCAAATTAAAAGATACAAATCTGAAAATATACTACAGAAGAACTCGGACTACGAAAATCTGCAAGAGTAATATGAACTTAACTATAATTCATAAAACAGACACACAAGATTCGTACTGGAATGAACCTTCATCATCGTCAGACAACCAACCACTGTCGTCGCCGCCACCGAGAAGAGATTTAAGTCAGGACTTGACCTTGCCGCAAACGTGCAACCCACCAACGTCACCACTTGTGCACAACCAACACCGCCTATGAGCATGCAACCATCGAGCACTGCACACCTTTCCGCAGCCCGTGAATCAGGCACCTTGCTGCTACCTGCATGTTTTCGCTCTTCGTTGTCGATGCAGCCTACAATCAGGTATCGACGAAGCCTACAATCGGGTATCGATGCCCATTGTTATCTTCGGTCATGCATTACCGCTCTCCTCTTCAAGGCTTTATCTCTCTTTGGTTTGGATTTTGTTGTGTCTTCATAGCTTGCCTTCCTCTCCTTTTATAGGGCCATTTCACATGTCTTTTCCTATTTCCAAGAAGCTTCCTCGCATGTGAAATACATGGGCGGCTTGGAGAGTCAACATCAGTGACCGGTAGGTGGAAGCATGAATCATATGGGTTTGAAAAATCAAACCAACTCAACAGTTGACCCCAATTAATTAAAATAAAGAACCATGCAGTTGTCCTCTAGATCAATAGTTTGAAATAAGTTTAATTATATTACTGTTGAACCTGAACTTTTCTAATACTTTGTAGATGAAGAAGCCCCCGTTGAATTTCGTCGATTTTTTGAGGGTTGATTATGAGAAGTTGGAAGGATATAATCAATTACTATGTAGGAGCTTCTTATTTAAGGCTCTGTTTGGGGGGACTTAATTTCACCGGTCAAGCGGTTATGACTGCATGAACTGGACCTTAATTATGGTCTAATTCATGCAATTGTAACTGCTTGACCGGTAAAAATAAGTCCCCCCAAATGGAGACTAATGGTTGGCTTTAAATTTCTTAGTGGGGGTGGGGGGATTATGTTACCTTTACTGAAAAGTGTTTTGAAAGTTCTATTCAAGGGCATTGATGAGTGTGCTTAATTAGTCGTTCACTAATCTGATAGTAGGTCTAGCTTGCAGACTCTTTAATTAATTCCTTAGGATAGACCTACACTAGTTTAATAAGGCGAGACTAAGTCTCTCGAAACTACTCTTGTCTAATAATTATAAAGTGGTTCGACCTATTTTACTTAAGATTACTTTAAGTATCCATCCACACTATCCAAAATCTTACTTGGGTAAAGGTTAGACTGAGATAAGCTTCAGCATTCATCACTAAGTCGCACTGTTGGTCGAGCGAAAGTCGTATGTTTCAAGTTCGTCTTTGAGTCATCAAATACAAGGGTAGTCCCAAAGGTGCAAAATACTAACTGTAACACTCTGCTTGGACTCATAGTATAGTCCTATGGGCCCGACCGAGGCACTATAACATACAACGTCAACAAGTGGAGTATTAGAAGAAGGTGCCAAGTCATCGAATTTTGGTGTCTCCCTAACCACCGAGGTATCTATGGGATGCTTACAGTTATAGGTTGCTTTAAGGGACTGGTTGTGCTTTTTGGAACGTAATAGGTAAGAAAAGGTTGATTTTCACAAGTCACTTATTGAAGGGTGAGTTTTAAAAAAATCCACCTAATTTTCATGTGATAACATGCATTCCGCACTCAAGTTAACCACACTTCCATTGCTCGATTTGTCATAATCAAACTGGCCAGGTAAGCTAGAAAAACTAATGCTGGGCTAGTGACTTTATCTTAAATGGATCGTGATAGCTTTGATGTCATTTGTAATACCCCCATCCCAAGAATTAGGAATAGCCAAGGGAGAGTCTTATGCCAAGGGCAACTGCCCAATAGTAGTACCGACACATAGTCTGACCTTTACTGCATGGCGCTTACACTACTGGACAGTCATCAACACATCAAATACAGATCAGATTAATGGAAGCACATAAATAATACCACCAATAATATGCATGAATACATAGAAATTACAAAGTATAAATATAATATCAGAGTCCACGTACAAAATGTAAGCATGAGCTAATTGTATGACCCATATTCGTCGAGAGTAGACCCCCTAGAGGCAGGTCAGCAAAGAGTCAAAGTAAAATACTCAGCAGGAGTCAGAGTCAATACTCGAGTTAGTAGAATACCTTGGTGAGTTTGGCGATCTCCCCTTGCATACTCATCAGGAGGTGACTAGGGTTGTTTCTCACCTGTAGTCGAGCAAGCTCCCATATAAGTCATCAAGTCGTCGGGGTAGGGTTATAGATAATACCTCCCCTCCCCCTAGATTTGTCTATAAATAGGACCTCAGGGGTACAAATATCTGGACTTCAGAATCTGGCAAAAGATCTCGACCACCTCATTTTCTGGACATCGAGCTGAGCCTTTGGATCCTTTCTTCAATGAGATAAGTTCCGAGCTAGCGATTATCCCTCTTGGTCTCTAGCTTGAGTCTACCTTATACCCTGCTCGACCATCTTTGGTTGTGGAGGGGAAGCTTCTTCAAAGCATCTGGGTATGTGGTGGGACCTCCCTACCGTGGCATCTGGGGTCCTTTTTGTTATACCTATTTCTGTGTTCTAGCCCTCTAAGCCGTCGAGCCCGATGCTGGACTAGTAACTTTAGGCTGCCTTGATCCGAATTTTGATGTAGGGATTTTTCTGGCTTCAACACTAATCATGCCCTATAAGGTAATCTCCACTCACATGGAAGCAACTAGTGCAACTCGAGGTCATCGTCTTCATGCCACTATCGACCTGTAGGAAGTTCTTCTCCTAACTGTGTCTCTCATACATAAAATAAATTCCACAACATGGGTTAGTACAACCACTAAATATAGTTCGCGCCCCTTCCCCCAATGCACCTAAGGCACCGGACGGGAGAACAAAGAGGGAAGCTCAATATATACATAAGCAGTAAATATAAAAGTAGGTGACAAGGAAGTGTATATATAATAAACATAAGTATAAGGTATCTATATATATATATATATATATATATATATATATATATATATATATATAACATGAGGGTAACTAGACCTAAGCAATGAAGTAACCTAACATATAATGCTTCCATACAACATACATATTAGGGGTCTAGGATTATACATAATAAAAGGTACGCATCACATTAAATAATAACCTAACATATAAGTTGCCTATACATTTTACATGCTAAGTTTCTGGTAGTATAAGGGTAAAAGGAGTACAATTAGCATGTATAATATAAAGTAAAATAGTACAAAAAAGTAACCTAATATATATTAGCCTCCCATTAAATTTATATATATTAGGGATCTTATGTTATGATGTGTGTCATTCCATAATTATGCAATGTTATTCCCATGAATGATGTTACTCACACACTCACTATATTGATATAGCTTATTACCCTAGCCTTTGTTCTGTTGCAGCGCTAACCGCTGGGTACTATCATCGTGGCCAAATTTAAAAAAACTAGCTATAGGACATTAGTGCTTCTAGGAGGGGGCATACCACCCTCATGGACCCCTCTACTATGGTTAAATCCTATAGTTTGAACCTGGGCTAGATACTGATAGTTTTTTGCTACTTCAATCAAGAGCTGACTCGTCAAGACACACACCAGTATTATAGGGAAGAGTCAAGGACACGCCTACCAGACTCCAAGGATCATATACTAAGTCTCACACCTGCTCCCCTTCAGTGTGTTAGATCTAGGAGAACATGTGAGACCCGCCTCAATTATCATAACTAGACATGTGCTCTATCTAGAAGGGAAAATACCATCTCAACCTCACTAGGGCGAGGTGAGATCTTGGACTGTCTACAGAGATCTCCAATCCTTGTCCTAACAACTCCCTTTCCATAAGACACTAATACACCAAAGGATGGAGGAATCAACACATTTAAACCTCATACAGGAAAGGTGAGCTATGGGAATGTTTACTGGGGTATCTAACCCTAGTCTTAGCAACACCCATTCTGTCGGTTACTAATTAGCTAGAGAAGGGAGGAACAACTTCATAACCTTGTAAGGGCGTGGTGAGCATTAGACTCTCTTTAGGGATAACACACCATAATCCTAACAACACCCACATTCTAAATTGCAAAGGTTACATATATTTACGAGAAAGGAATGTCATCTCAACCTTGTAAGAGTGAGGTGAGCATCAGACTCTCAGATGGTGGGAACACCTCTAGTCTTAGACTCACCCGCAAACACACTACCCTAGCTTCTCTGCTACCACTTATACTTTAACTGAAACCACTGCACTCTGAGTGAATTTTAAGTCCTAGGTGTAGTGGAGAAACTAGGTGGAACAGGACAATGTGAGGAAATTTAGAATTCCTATGCTTTGGGTCGCTATTCTAAAGGTCACTAGGTCTAACTATAATATTCCTCAACATTTGACATCTAACTAACTCAATCTCATCAATGGTATGATCATCAATTCATCAAGCTCGCTAGCTTATTCAGTCAATTCCTGAAATTCATGATAAGTCAATTTGGTATCAACATAATTATCACAATGTTTATCCATTATCAAAACAACCAAACTCAGGGATCTAAGTCATCTAAGTGATCCAAATGAAGCCCTTTCGATTAGAAACACTATATTAAATATTTGTCACGTCAATGTAGTAAGTTCACATTATTCTTCTCCCAAGATTTCTCCCACATTATTGATGAGCACCTAATCAGTTTCCTTGAGACTAGGCGTACTGTCAGAATGTAACACCTAAGTATTCCTTGAATTCCTCCAAGTTTACCATCTAGTAATTCTCTTATTATTGGGTGATCAGATTTATACGTTTACTAAATCCCAACCCTTGTTATTGAAGCTCACTAATTAAGTTCATCCCTTCATATTTAGAGTTTAGGTCAAGGGATGTCAGCACACGTCCAATATATCAGTACCACCTAGACATGGCCACTTATTTATGAAGAGACACACTCTCTCTTAAACCGGAAATCAACTGTCACCAACTATCCCAAGTCATCACATTATTCTATAAAATGTCACTTCTCCCAATAATTATTCGGAACATAAGATTTGATGTCCTTTAAATTCTCAACCTTCTCATGGTTAGTACTATAGTCCTAGATATCAAGATCTCAAACTCCTAAGTCATGGGGGATCAATAACCAAAGTGTTATACCTATATAGCTCACACGTCCAAGTCAATCTTTCCTTGACTCTAAGTCTCCTAACTGAAGCTATTGGCACCCGAATGAGGTCTGCAACCCTAATCTGGGAATCTCTCACCGAGCACTACAATTCTTGTGTGGATATAGAACTCTGTTGGCGAGCTTAATGGGTGAAAATCTGGACCTCAGGCCACTTGGTCCTAAATCGGTATGACAACAGTCGAGACTAAGGGAAGAAACTATGGCATTACTCTAGCGATCACAAATCTTCTCGAAAGTTAGCCAAACTCAAGAATACATCTATTTTAGGTGTAACCAAGCACCGCGAGAAGTTTAGGAGAAATCGGGGTTGATTCATTTATCTCACATATTTCTTAATCAAATCGTTAATTAGGCTATATAAGCCCAATGTTATGTTAAGAAGGGGAAAGAATCCAAGGTTTACAAGCTTTACAAAGCTCTAAGTGGTCTCAAACAAGCATCAAGTGCCTAGAATCATAACATAGAGAACTACTTGAAGCAGACAAATTTTGAGTAAAGCCAAGTGAAAAATCACTATATGTTAAAACCTTCCCATGAAAGGATTATCTAATATTCTGTCTTGATGTTTATGATCTCATTGTTATTGGATCCAACTCAAAGTTGATAGAAAAATTTAAAGAAAACATGAAGGAGTATGAAATGTTGGACATGGGTATTATTGATGCAAAAATTGTCCCACGACTCAACACCCTGGGCTTGAGGAAACTATGGGTGGATGGTTACTCCCGGTCTGTCACGAATTAATAGGTAAGAGAAAGAATGTCGCGAGCGATTACTCCAGGCTTTCCAAAACGACAACCTTTGTTGTGTGTGAATTTATTTATTGAATAGTTAGATTATATCATGTTACATGAAATGAAATAACATAAAAATAGTCTTTACGAGCTCGCCTCTACTATATGGTATTATGGTGTCCGCAGATGATGGTGCATGCTGCTCCCTCCTCTTTTAGTCTGGGTCTGATCCTGTATTTATAGAAATTTGGTGCTGCCCAAACGGGCAAACAGGCTGCCCAGACTTAAGAGTCCATGCAAACACTAAAATGCAGCCTATGTGACACACAAAGTCTGACAGAGAGGAGTCCATGCGGACACTAAAAGAGAGTCTGTGCGAACTACCAAGTCCGATTGAAGGCGGTCTGCCCATACACTATAAGAGTCTGCCCAGACTATTAAGTTTGGCCAAAGTCAACCCGCTAGAACACTATGAGAGACCGCACATACTACTGAGTCTGGCCAAATTAAGGCGGTCTGCAGGGACAATAAGAGAGTCTGCGTGAACTACTGAGTCAAACTAAAGGTGTTCCATGCGGACACTATGAGAGGCTGCACGGACTATTGGGTGGTACAATCAAAGGCGGTCCGCACAGACACTATGTGAATCTGTACGAGTTACTGATCGAGTCTAATCAAGGGTGGTCCGTGCAGACACTAAGGGAGTTTGCACAGACTTCTGAGTCTGACCAATGGTGGTCCTCGCTGACACTAAGAGAATCCTCACGGACTACTGTGGTGAACTGCTCAAGTTGATTGATGACGGTCTTCGAAAAAGGTGATCACAAAATTTCGGGTTAATAGATATAATGAAGTACTTTCTTGGTTTCCAAGTCCAACAAAAACTTGGAAGAATCTGTATCCATTAATTCAAATATTCACTTGATTTGTTGAAAAGAATCAAGTGATAAATTAAGCAAACTTGATTGTGAAGATACGACAAGTGCTGAGAGAATTATAGAAGTATTGGTGTGATCGTCAATCTTTATATTTAACTCATACAAGACTTGATCTAGAGTATTCAGTAATTATATATGACTTCTCTATTTTATGACAGAACTAAAGCATCAAACACCTTGCATGCGTCAAACGAATACTTCAATGGCAACTTTAACTTAGCGCTACAATTCGCCACATAATCCCAGGGGTTATAACTTTCATGTTATTGTGATAGTGATTGGGTCAGTTCTTTGGACGATCACAAAAGCATAACATTATCTACGATTGAGGCAAAGAAAGCCAACTAGCTAAAACACATCTTAGCTGATATGAGAAAAGATGGGGGAAAGGTGAAATTTTACAAGGAAATCATGTTGTTAAGAATGATGTTCTATATAGGAAATCAAAGCATATACAATGACTTCACTATCATTTTACGAGAGAACTAGTTCCATCAAAAAGGTGAGATCCAACTACAATATTGTCTCGCGCACACCGAACATCAAACAACAATTTTTGCGATAGCGGTCCAGCAGTGCAGCAAAATTCGCCCTCGTATGACCGTGGCGCAAAACTAGCCCCTAGTGCGTGTGAGCGGGCTCTAGCTATAATATTTTGGAGTGGCTGGTTCCAAATGGATTTAGGCTACTGTGAATAGCGGCTAATTATGCACTCAGCTCTACACAAGTTATTGACCAGGCTTAATTTGCTGATTAATCATCCATATTCCTGCTGTAGTGTGCTTACTACTTTAGACATAACAAAGCTCAATCAAACTAGGGTTGTAAGTCGGAACCAACCGAACCACGTAACCGAGCCAAACCATACATTTCGGTTCGGTTTTAGTAGCCTGCGGTTCGGTAACGGTTCCATTTTAAAAAAAATCAGTGTGGTTTGGTTCGATTCATGGTTCGAAAAGCCAACCCGAACCTTGTCGAACCGAACCGAACTGTATTAGCTTCAATAAAATGAAAAATCTATTATTAATATAATTATGTCTTCACTCTTGCGACAATTTACATAGAAGTCATTGTTTTAGACAATAAGCCTATAACAAAAAAAAATTATTATAAGCATTTGCATGTTTTGTTAATACTTTCTATCCCTTACCAATATTAAACATCGCATGTTGTGGTTGTGCTAATAGTACTTACATACAAATATAAAATAATGCTTTGTTTTCCTTCTTATCCAAAATGTCAACTTTTTATATTTTTAAATCACTCAAACCGAACCGAACCTCGGTTTCAATGGTGTAAGTGGTTCAGTTCGGTTCCAAATTTTTTGAATCACATGCGGATGGTTCGAATAGTGGTTTTGATCTAAAACTGAACCAAACTAAATCATTAAAGGTTTAAATCAAATTATTGCCCTCATTCGATCACTAGCTTGCACTCTACACAAGGGGGCTAGCTGCCGAAAAAGTATCTCTGCTGAACAAAGAGCACATCAACCATTGAAATTAATATATGGGGCCATGGGGGACTTGCTCACAACTCCTTGACTACTCTCCACAGTAAAATTGTATTGTTGATAGACGGAACAACTGAACAAGACTGTTATGGAAAGTACACCAACTATGATGTCTGCAAAAAACAATATTGCAAAGGACTACTCTTTTATTAAATTCATCTGAAAATAAATTAAATTACATAAAATATACTAACAACACTGCATGCTTCCAAAGTGCAACACAAATTAATTAACATTACACAATAAAAAGTAAGTCCCATTAATTGCAAGATGGAAACATACCCAAATTAGCGTCAGTCAAAACTTAACGTATGGCGGAAAACATGCATGTTTATACATGAAGAAATTGTTGTGCATGCATGACGAGAGCCTGCTCAAAAGAAAATGTGTAGTATACGCTATGAAACATACATAGTAGATGCATGCTTTGAAGTTGAATATATATAAATGTGTAGTATACGCTAGTTTATTTGTTCTCGAGTAGCTTATTTATTACTCGAGTAGTTCAGCCTCAGCACTCAAGTGATCAAATTCTTATCCAGATTTTTCTCCAAGTCCAAGCTCTCAAGAAGTTCTGTCTAGCTCTCGAGAATTTTTATCTAGCTCTCGATAAGTTCTGTCTAGATCTCGAGAAGTTATGCCTAGCTCCCGAGAAGTTCTGTCTACCTCTCGAGAAGTAATTTCAGCACTGGAGTGATCCATTAACTACTTGATTGATTTACTTCACTTTCAGACTTTTCCAGGATTGCCTCCTCTCGAGTAGTCCAAGTGTAGTACTCGAGAGCCAGCTTTAGTACTCGGGTAATTTACTCTTCACTCGAGATAAGGCCGAGCAAATTTCCAAAATCAACTCTTCTTGAGTAGTCAGAACCAACCACTCAAGAGCTAGTCTTAGCACTCGAGTAGTTTACTTCTTACTCGAGAAATGCTGAACTATTTTTAGAATATTTCTTAAGTATTGTCAGATCTAATTTTTGAATGTCGTGATGTGATTGGTCCACGTGGCCCTCATTAATGATGATTATTATCATTAGAGAGATCCTATAAAAGGTCATTTCATTATGACAAACCTAAGTGTGGATTATCAAATTTCTGAATCTGCCGACAGTTTTTCATCGTCTTCTACAGAAAGTCGCCGCTCTCGTTCAAGATCTTCAAGGCAACTTTCGATCCAGAGATTTACAGATTAAGGAATTAATCATTCTCAATCTACTCCTTGATCGTGTGAATCAAAGCTTCTCAGAACAAGATCTATCTGAATCTTCTTCTTCATATTCTGAAAGAGCCGCAACTCCAAGACAGAAGACCTAGGGAAGAATTTCAGATTTGAGAATATTTCAACTTATATTATAAAATCTCTTTTAAAATCTTGTAGGAGATTATTCTTCGAGTGTAAGAGATTTGCTCTCCGAGTTATAGGAAGTTTTTATCTTCCGAGTGTACATTAGTTTTGGATCGAGATTGTAGGAACGTTGTTCCGAGTGGTAGGATCATTTTGATCTGAGACTAGTGGAGTAGCCGAGTCTAGTGCTTTGCTAGATCGGTGAGTGGAAAGTGGACGTACCCAAGATTTGGGAACCACTATAATTCTTGGTGTTCTCTGTGATTGCTTGATTGTTTTCTTGTGCTCGAGATCTTTAAAGTTTTTATTCCTCAAAAGTAGCACAATTCACCTATTCACCCCCCTCTAGGTGATTTAGGTAGACAACTTAGACGTTTTTCATTTATTGTTGTTGGTTATTACCCAAATCCTGATCCCTTTTAATATTATACTAGAACTAACCCTAGTGTATTTTGACTCTTCCTCTCTACAGGAAAGACGATCTTTCGTCAATCCCGTGCAGCACTTAATGACAGCCAACCCAACATTCTACTCATCCCAACTTCCAATAATGAACTCCATTTCATTTTACCCAAACCAGCATGTTGGAACCGACAGAGCCAATTCCTCCTAAAGCTCGGATCTAAAACTGCAGCTCACGCCTACTCTCTCTGGATCACGCTCTCAACAGAACCCTTAGAGGAAAAGACCGGGGGTTTTCAGCTTGGAGGTCCCACCTCTTACCCAGGAGAAACAGGAATTCTCCCCCTCCCTAGCCAATGCTGAGCTAGGTGTCTAAGTAGGAGAGAGAGAGAAGGGTTCAACGCTTCTTTCTCAGACACCTTACCGGTCTATTTATAGGCCTCAGAATCTGAACTGCAAATAACCAAAACAAGCACCTGTGAAATTACTAAGATACCCTGGGCTAGGTCTGCCAACAGCCGAACTCCGCTGTTTGGAAAGGCTAAAGGCAGACCACCCAGGGTAAAAGGGTAAAAAAACCTCGGAGGCTAAAAAAGATGAACCGTTTGTCAATTGAACCGGTTGCTGACCTGGCCTTTACTCTTTCTGCCGGACCGGTGCTCGGCGAGAGGGCCATCTCGCGGCTGAAAGCGCCATCTCGCAGGCGAGACCCCTTGTCGCCAAAAAGCTTCCCTACGACCTCCCGCCTGCCAGGGGAATGGACCTTTTCTATGGTCCCTCTCGCCCAGCGCGAGCGGACCCAACCTAGGCCCCTCTCGCCAAGCGCGAGTGGATCCATCTTTGGGCCCCTCTCGCCTAGCGCGAGTGGATCCATCTTTGGGCCCCTTCTCGCCTAGCGTGAATGGTCTTTGCTTCCTCCTGAGGACTCCTCTAATCCCGTATCCGCCGAGCCCTTTCTCGTGAGCCCGAGGTTGTACACAATCCCCGCTCTTTTCGAGTTTGTCTAAGCTCGAAAAGAAAAGTCCAACCGAGGCTCATGTCATCTTAGCGACTTTATGGCGGAATCTTTTTTTCCTTTTTAGGTGGGATTCTCTTCCCCTCCTGAGCCTATAAATACTGGGATCCTTCTTGAGTGCAAGAGACCTCTTCTCTTGATTTTACCCCCCTTTAATTCCGCTGCTATGTCTCTTAGCAAGAGCTTCCGCGATCGTATCGCGTTGGTGCGCCAGCGGAATAAGGCAAGCGCGGCGGCCTTAAACCTCATTCCCGTTCGCACTTCTTCCTCCCCGCTGCCCTCTTCCTCTCGCCCGAAGAAGGCGAGGACAACTGATCTTGTTTCCCCGTCGGGAGAACCCTTTCCAGACCCTCCGGAGAGACGCGTCCCTCCTACTTCACCGCCTTCTAAGGGAAAAGAGGTAAGATCATTGTGTACCTCCCTCGTTTGTTATCTATCCTTCATTACTCCTTCTGCTGTCGGTTTTCAGAAAAGTCATGCGCCTCCCCATCAGTCTGGTAGCACACAAGCTCACCTCGCCGACCGTCGTCCAAATTCCGTCTCGCCTCCTCCCTCCACTCCTCCTTCGACTCTTGGTGGGAAAAAAGGCGAGCCTTTCCATGTTGCTGGGACCTCTCGCCACTCTGGTTAGAACTTTGTTGCCTTGGGCTTTCGGCTTCTATCGCCGCATACCTTTGATTATGGCCCTTCTTATTCTGCTTTTTACTTTGCAGATGTGCGAGTGGACTCATCTGCTGAAGACTCGCCTGCTGAGGAGCGCTTGAGGCGAGTAGCCTCCTCACCTCCTCCTCCTTTGGACGAGATCGAAGATTACCTTGGCGATCCTATGGACCCCTTAACAATGAAGCGAAAGGTGGCGGAAATGCTCCGGAAGCATGCCTTGATAATCCAAGATCTGGAAAAGGACAAGCATTTTGCAGATCGGCGGATCGACTGGCTGGAGGTGGAAGTTGCTCGCTTGACCTCCGAAATTGATGCCGATATCGAGATAGACGAGACGGATCCCCAGGCGATTCTGAGCGGGGTTGACCAACAGCTCCGTCTCGCGCGCCGTGGCGTAGACGCGGCTCGCGCTTTTCACCTTCCCCACCGTCCTCCCTGCACAAGGGGCCGTGGTGGGGGGCGCTGGCGATGGCATAAGGACTGAGTCTCTCGCGCCGTCTCGCGCCCTTAGTTTCTTTGTATTGCTGTGTTTTGTAATAATGTTTCCTCTCGCGGCTAACGCCCGAACCTTCTAGGTCCCATGAATGGGCTGCTCGCTGTACGCGAGATGAACAATTTAATAACCTCTTTTAATAGTTTCCTTGATAATAGACCGTTTTATTTTCATATTTCGATGGTACTGTCTCGCCCCCGGCTTGAGGATTCACGTAAGATCACGCCAATCGAGGCTAGGAGAGAGAAAAGGACGGCCGCCTCTTCCCCTTCCTCTGCATTATATTTTTTTTTGCTTCCTCTTATTTTTCCTACTTACCTAACAGGCTATAAATACCCCCTACCTCCAGGGCCCGGATCATGCTTTCGTGACCTCGGCGCCCCCCACTTTACCCCTCTTTTCTCTTCCTATTGCGAGCAAGTTCCGCCGGCGCTTCATCTCGCCCACTCTTCTCGCCTTCTCCTTTCGCCTTCTCGGCCTACCATGGGAAAAAGGAAGATTGAGGAAGGCGAAGGGCGAAGCCGATGCGGGAAGCGATTCAGTGACCACGATTTTCCTCCCGGGCGGATTTCCGAGGAGGAATACAACGCCTTTACTCGGGATTTTTTGCCGGCGGACTTCGAGTCCCGCCCCCCAAAGGTGGGCGAATCGATTAATACTTTTTATCCTGATGAAATCGCCTTCCCCGTCTCGCATTTCGAGGCGGGGCTGAGGTTGCCCCTCTGGCCAGAGGTGAAACAGGTCTTAAAATACTTCGGCACTGTCCCCGCGCAACTGAATCCAAACGCCATCTCGGTCCTTGTGGCCTTCGCCTGCTATATGCGTCGGGAGCGAATCGAGTTCAGCCTGAACTCCTTCCGTAAGCTTTTCATCTACCATGCCAACGCCGACGGCGTGTCCTATTTTACGGGGCAAGGGCTCAAAGTGTGCGAGACGCCCAACAAGAATCACCACTGGCTCACTCGCTTCGTCTTCATTCGAGGCCACATGGGGGGCATCCCGCGAGCGCCTGTGTCACCAGCCGAAGTTTTCTATACCTCCCCACAGGTCAGCGGCACGGACAAGCTCCTCTGCGACTTCTTCGCTGGCAAGAACTTCGAAGTTCAATTCTTGAGGCGTGGTCTCGATTCCCTCCTCCCCGTGCTTCCGGGCGAAGGTAAACCCTCCCTCTCTTTTTCCCTTATTTCTGTCTCTTATTTCGAACCGCATTTATAAACGTCTCGCCTCGCCCTTATAGGAGAAAGAACTGTTCCTGTCCGCCCTCCTTACAAAAGTAGCATCAAGCCCTCCAAGGAGGTTGCCCTAGCTACAATGGCAACCGAAGCGGCGAAGGATACTCTGCCCCCCCCCCTGAAGAAAAGAACTGCCGAAGACTCCGCTCCGTCTCGCCCAAGCCCCTCAAAGAAGACGAAGACCAAGAAAGGAGTGCCTCCTTCCTCGGGAAAAGCGAAACGAGTTCGTGCTACGGTGCTGGAGGTGTCGGGCTCTCTGTCTCCTATTTCCCTGGGATCCCAATCTCCTAAGTCACCTTCTCAGCTTCCCCATCGGCGGGCCGTCTCGCCAATTGGCGAGACGGGTCAACCTGCCCTTCCCGCTGACAAACTCCCTTCGTCCTCCAAATCTCCGACTCGCGAGGCAAGTTCCTCCAGCCGCCCGGCTCCTTCCACCCACCCTAATTTCAACATGGGTCCTTCGGTCCCAGATGCAGCTGATGACCCTACCCTGATATGGGACCAGGAGGTGAATCGGGTCTCCATCTCCACTCTCCTTCCCTCTTGGGTAGAGCGAGACCGTCCTACGGCCCACGCGTTCTCTTTGAGCTTCGGACTCTATGGCGGCTCAGAGCGAGGACCCGCCGCTGAACTGCCCTCGCGGGACCTGATCATGAGGTCCGCACAATCTCATCTGCGCTCGCTAGAGCTCTCGCATCAGCTCTCGCGTCGCCTAATTTTCAACAATCAGAAATGGAGAGAATCGGAGGCCAACTTAGCGGCGGAGCGTGAGAAGTCTACAGATCTTGAAAAGAGGCTGGCCACGGCTGAAAACCTCCTCGCCAAGGCTCGCGGTGGTGTGGTAAGCACTCAACCCTTAACTCCCTCCTTTTCCTTGCTTTTCCTTCTTTCTAACGAATAATCCCTTCGCAGGATGCCGAGACTGCCGATAGGATGCACTCGCGCATAGCCCACCTAGAGGAAGAAATTAAGGGCATGGAATCCGAGATCATTCGGCTTCAGGAGGCCGCCCTCTCGCCATCCCGCGGGGTGATCCCTCAACCTCCTCCACCTCACTATTCTCATGCCGAGGTGGAGGAGCTCTGCAAAGACGCCAACATCCGACCGCCGAGCTGGTTATAAAGATGATGAAGGAAATGGAAGTCGTCAAAGAAGGCTGTGAGGATGTTACCGCCCGCCACCTGGTGCCAGAAATTTATGGCGAGGAGGAAAGCGGTTCGTCCTCCAGTGCGGAAGAATAGGGTTATATATAGTCCGCCCCCCTTTTTTTTTTGCACACTTTGTACTAAGGCATTTTTGTACTAAGGCCTTTTCTACATATATATATATACACATTTTTGTGCTTGATATCTTGCCTCCCCCTTTCTTTTTTTCTCTGCCTTTGCCTTTTCCCCGTGGTTGGAGTTTTTTCCTTTATTTGCGAGACGGGTCACGATTCATCTCGCCTGCCGCTAGAAGGACTAGCTTGACCTGTGATGCGAGTGGGTGAGCCCTTGATGCTCTCGCACCGAGGATGTGTCATTTCCTCTCGCCTTTTGGCCGAAGAGCTGGCCCCTTGCTCTGGGCGTGGGTAGTCAGGTTCTCGTTATACTCGCCCGGGATGGTGTCCCTTCCACTCGCCTTACTTTTGGACCCCTCCCGGGCGCGAGACGACCTTGAGAGACCAACGCCTCCCCTCTCTTTTAAGAATAAGGATCCTGCCTTTGTTTGCCTAAATCATGAGTTCTCCTTGTAGGAAGTCCCCACCCATGAGGGTATGCTCCAAAACCAACTCCAACCGCCGAGTGAGCCTACAGACCTGCCAGCTCGATGGTAGCCTGGACAGCGGGTCTTCTCGGGGTCTCCTCTCCAAAACCAACTCCAACCGCCGAGTGAGCCTACAGACCTGCCAGCTCGATGGTAGCCTGGACAGCGGGTCTTCTCGGGGTCTCCTCTCCAAAACCAACTCCAACCGCCGAGTGAGCCTACAGACCTGCCAGCTCGATGGTAGCCTGGACAGCGGGTCTTCTCGGGGTCTCCTCTCCAAAACCAACTCCAACCGCCGAGTGAGCCTACAGACCTGCCAGCTCGATGGTAGCCTGGACAGCGGGTCTTCTCGGGGTCTCCTCTCCAAAACCAACTCCAACCGCCGAGTGAGCCTACAGACCTGCCAGCTCGATGGTAGCCTGGACAGCGGGTCTTCTCGGGGTCTCCTCTCCAAAACCAACTCCAACCGCCGAGTGAGCCTACAGACCTGCCAGCTCGATGGTAGCCTGGACAGCGGGTCTTCTCGGGGTCTCCTCTCCAAAACCAACTCCAACCACCGAGTGAGCCTACAGACCTGCCAGCTCGATGGTAGCCTGGACAGCGGGTCTTCTCGGGGTCTCCTCTCCAAAACCAACTCCAACCGCCGAGTGAGCCTACAGACCTGCCAGCTCGATGATAGCCTGGACAGCGGGTCTTCTCGGGGTCTCCTCTCCAAAACCAACTCCAACCGCCGAGTGAGCCTACAGACCTGCCAGCTCGATGGTAGCCTGGACAGCGGGTCTTCTCGGGGTCTCCTCTCCAAAACCAACTCCAAACGCCGAGTGAGCCTACAGACCTGCCAGCTCGATGGTAGCCTGGACAGCGGGTCTTCTCGGGGTCTCCTCTCCAAAACCAACTCCAACCGCCGAGTGAGCCTACAGACCTGCCAGCTCGATGGTAGCCTGGACAGCGGGTCTTCTCGGGTCTCCTCTCCAAAACCAACTCCAACCGCCGAGTGAGCCTACAGACCTGCCAGCTCGATGGTAGCCTGGACAGCGGGTCTTCTCGGGGTCTCCTCTCCAAAACCAACTCCAGCCGCCGAGTGAGCCTACAGACCTGCCAGCTCGATGGTAGCCTGGACAGCGGGTCTTCTCGGGGTCTCCTCTCCAAAACCAACTCCAACCGCCGAGTGAGCCTACAGACCTGCCAGCTCGATGGTAGCCTGGACAGCGGGTCTTCTCGGGGTCTCCTCTCCAAAACCAACTCCAACCGCCGAGTGAGCCTACAGACCTGCCAGCTCGATGGTAGCCTGGACAGCGGGTCTTCTCAGGGTCTCCTCTCCAAAACCAACTCCAACCGCTGAGTGAGCCTACAGACCTGCCAGCTCGATGGTAGCCTGGACAGCGGGTCTTCTCGGGGTCTCCTCTCCAAAACCAACTCCAACCGCCGAGTGAGCCTACAGACCTGCCAGCTCGATGGTAGCCTGGACAGCGGGTCTTCTCGGGGTCTCCTCTCCAAAACCAACTCCAACCACCGAGTGAGCCTACAGACCTGCCAGCTCGATGGTAGCCTGGACAGCGGGTCTTCTCGGGGTCTCCTCTCCAAAACCAACTCCAACCGCCGAGTGAGCCTACAGACCTGCCAGCTCGATGATAGCCTGGACAGCGGGTCTTCTCGGGGTCTCCTCTCCAAAACCAACTCCAACCGCCGAGTGAGCCTACAGACCTGCCAGCTCGATGGTAGCCTGGACAGCGGGTCTTCTCGGGGTCTCCTCTCCAAAACCAACTCCAAACGCCGAGTGAGCCTACAGACCTGCCAGCTCGATGGTAGCCTGGACAGCGGGTCTTCTCGGGGTCTCCTCTCCAAAACCAACTCCAACCGCCGAGTGAGCCTACAGACCTGCCAGCTCGATGGTAGCCTGGACAGCGGGTCTTCTCGGGGTCTCCTCTCCAAAACAGAATCCTCTTGCTTTGAGATGACGGCTACTTGCGATTGCGTGGCGGTACCAGAAGGCCATGCTAAGTTTGTTAGTATTGAAAAAATGAAAGACCACCATCCCGTACAGAATAGAAAATGACCACAAAAGAAAGGCATTAAGGATAAAATCGCTTTAGATCGTCGCCGCTTCGGGCGCGATCGAGGGGTGCCCCGTCCACATCTTGGAGGTGGTACCCCCCTGATTTCAGGACTTCTTTTACAATAAATGGACCTTCCCAGTTGGGGTTGAGCTTCCCGACGGAAGCCCCTCTTCCTGCCGCATCCACTTTCTTAAGGACCAAGTCCCCTCTCTCAAACTGCTTGATTCTGACGTGCCTATCAAAGTATCTTGACATCTTGCGCTTGACCTCCTCCTGTCGGATAGATGCCATATTTCTAGACTCCTCCACCAAGTCGAGGGAGAGCCTTCGTTCTTCCTCGTTGTCTGCCAGCCATTCCTCGTCTCCCTTTTTTGCGGCTACCACCCTGGGAGATTCAACCTCAAACTCGATAGGTATGACGGCCTCGGAACCGTGAGAAAGTTTGAACGGCGTCTCTCCCGTGGCCGAGCTTGGCGTGGTCCTCAAAGCCCAGAGGACGGAGGGGAGCTGCTCCACCCAACTTCCCCTCAAGTTTTCTACCTTTTTCTTTAAGAGATTCACGATGACTTTATTCGCAGCCTCCACCTGCCCATTGCTTCGAGGATGGTGCACCGAAGCAAACCGAAGGTCTATGCCCAGCTGTACACAAAAATCCACGAACTCTCTGCTGGCAAATTGTGGTCCGTTATCCGTGACAATAGCCAAAGGGAGCCCATGCCTACAGATGATTTCCCCCCATACAAAGCTCTTGACCACCTGGGACGTTACCTTTGCCAACGCCTTCACCTCCAGCCACTTTGAGAAATAATCTACCATGACTAGCAGAAATCTCCTTTGGCCACTGGCTTGAGGGAACGGACCCACCAGATCTAGCCCCCATATGGCGAAGGGCCACGGAGCTGTAATCGTGCGTAACCTCTGGGCCGGGAGAAGCTGGAGAGGAGCGAACTCCTGGCACTTCCTGCACCTTCTCGCGAATTCCTCGGCATCCTTCCTAAGGGTGGGCCAGAAATAGCCTTGCCTCAACACCCTTGCCTCCAAGGTCCGACTCCCGGAGTGGCTGCCACATTCCCCGGAGTGAATCTCCTCTAGCACCCTCACGACCTCCTCCTCAGATATGCACCGAGCCAACAAGCCTGACAACGTCTTGCGATATAAGACCCCCTCCTTAAGCAGGTAGTACGCTGACTTGTACCGGATTTGCTTCTTCTCAAGCTCCCCTTCAGGTAAACGTCCCGTCATCAAGTAGGTGGTAATCGGATCCATCCAGGACCTCGGATGATCCACTTCCATCAGTTCTCCTTCTTCGATGGAGGGTCTGAAGAGCTCCATCGTGGTTCCTCCGGCCCGAGGACCGTGTTTGGCGAGCAGGTCTGCCCGAGTATTTTCCTCCCTTGGGACATGTTGAATCGAGAAACTGCGGAACTGCCCAATGATCCCCTTTACCTTTGTTAAGTATAACTGGAGGGTGGCTTCTCTTACTTCGAATTCTCCCTTGATATGCCCTGCCACTAGCATAGAGTCAGTGAAAACCTTGATGTCTTGTATGCCGAGCTCACGGGCCAACCTCAGCCCTGCTATAATGGCCTCGTACTCTGCTTGATTGTTGGTGAGGGTGAAATGAACCCTCAGGGCCTGTTCGATCCGCGTCCCCTCAGGGCTTGTCAAAACCATCCCTCCCCCAAAAGAATTCCTTCCCGAGGCCCCGTCTACGAGCATCTCCCAAGCCACTACGGGAGACGTTTCGGCCTCCTTGACCTCCACCACGTAATCTACCAAGAAATCCGCCACGACCTGAGCCTTGACTGCCATCCGAGGCACGAAAGAGAGATCAAACTCGCTGAGCTCTATCGACCATTTAGCTAACCTCCCCGAATGCTCCACCCCTTCCAGAATACGGCGGAGAGGGTGGTCCGTCACTATTTGGATTGTATGGGCCTGAAAATAGGGTCTGAGCTTCCGGGCGGAGATGACGAGAGCAAAAGCTAGTTTTTCCAGGATAGGGTACTTTAGCTCCGCCTTTTTGAGGACCCTACTTACGTAATAGATTGGGAATTGCTTCTTTCCTTCTTCTCTTATGAGAACCGAACTCACCGCCTCTGCTCCCACTCCCAGGTACAAGAATAGAACCTCTCCCTCTCTTGGGCCTTGGAGTAGCGGCGCCTTGGTAAGCTGCTGCTTAAGGGCTAGGAAAGCCTTCTCGCACTCGGAGGTCCACTCGAATTTCTTCCCCCCCCCCCTCAATGTCCGAAAGAAAGGTGAACACCTTTCTCCTGCTCTAGAGAGAAACCTGCTAAGCCCTGCCAACTTGCCGGTGAGACGTTGGACCTCCTTGGTATTTGTCGGGGACTCCAGTTCTAGGATCGCTTTCACCTTGTCTGGGTTAGGCTCTACTCCCGATGGGGTGAGGAGATGTCCTAGGAACTTTCCTCTGCTAGCCCCAAATACGCACTTCAACGGGTTGAGCCTCATTTTGTACTTTCTTATGGTCCCAAACGTTTCCTCTAGATCCGCGATGTGGGACTTGAGGTCTTGGCTTTTGATCATCAAATCATCCACGTAGACCTCGAGGTTCCGTCCCTTTTGCTTTCGGAAAATCCGATCCATCATCCGTTGGTAGGTGGCCCCCGCATTCTTCAGCCCAAAAGGCATCATGTTGTAGCTGAAACACCCATCCTCGGTGATGAAGGTGACATCCTTGATGTCCGGAGGGTGCATGCGTATTTGATGATATCCTGAAAAAGCATCTAGAAAACTCATTAGTGAAAAACCGACGGCTGAATCAACCAGCGCGTCGATTCGAGGCAGAGGATAACAATCCTTGGGGCATGCTTTATTCAAAAGAGAGAAGTCGATACACATTCTCCATTTCCCTTCCCCCTTCTTTACCATTACAACATTGCTCACCCACCCCGGATACTTGTTCGCCGATATGAATCCTGCTTGGAGCAGCTTCTCCACCTCCTCCCTGATCGGTTTGGCCATCCTGGAAGCGATAGCCCTCTTCTTTTGCTGGATGGGACGAATCTGGGGATCAAGGTTGAGACGATGACATGCCACGTCTGCGTCGATCCCTGGCATGTCGGCTGCGCTCCAAGCAAAAATATCAATGTTCTCCTGCACGCATCTCCTGATCTTCTCCTGGTCCTCAGGGCTGAGCTCACCACTAACTTTAATCTTTTCTTCCCTTCCTTCCTTTGTTAAGATGTTCATCTCCCGCACTTCGACTGCAGCCCTCAGCCTTGAGGGCTCCTCTTCCTCCTCCTGGTCTATCGGAGTCCTCTCTTCCATCTCTAGCCTCTCCTCCTGCCTCCCGAGCTCTTGCCCTCCGCCCGCTCCTTCCTTGACTGCCATAGTTACTTCCCTCCTGAATCTCTCTCCCACTGCCTCAGATCCTCTCCCCAGCGGCGAATCTTCCATCTCTCCTATCTTCCTTTTCTTCCTTCCTACTTCTTCCTCTCCTCCTCCGGGCTCCTGCTTTCCTGCCATTACTGGCTCCACCGTAATGCCACCACCCAACTCCTCAACTCCATTCTCCTCTTGCTCCTGTCCTCCGACCCTCAGCTCTCCTGCCATTACTGGCTCCACCGCAATGCCACCACCCAACTCCTCAACTCCATTCTCCTCTTGCTCCTGTCCTCCGACCCTCAGCTCTCCTGCCATTACTGGCTCCACCGCAATGCCACCACCCAACTCCTCAACTCCATTCTCCTCTTGCTCCTGTTGCTCCATCCTCTTCTCTAATTCTTCCGCGTCACCCTTCCATGAAATAGTGTTTACTGCAGTCACGTAGCACTCCCGGGCCGCCTTCGGATCTCCTCTTACCCTGATCTGGGTTCCTCCTGAATTGAGTTTCAAACACTGATGAAAAGATGATGGTACACATCTGAAGGCACTAATCAAGGGGCGCCCAAAGATGGCGTTGTAGCTGCTGGGAGCGTCCACTATCACAAAACGGCAGTTCCTGGACAGCCCTCCCAGAGTTACCTGAAGACCGACTCCCCCTTCTACTTCTTTCCTTTCTCCCGAGAATCCAAACAGCGGTCCATCGGCTGCTAACACCCTCCTGGCTTCCACCCTCATCTCATTGAACGCCTTTTTGAAGATAACATTAACCGAGCTTCCATTGTCCACTAAGATCCTTGATACCGTGAAATTCTCTATAGCTATTCGAATCACCAATGCATCGCAGAACGGATCTTCGTGATCTGGCAAATCTTTCCTAGAGAAGGTGATCTTCTCATTCGGGGGGGGGGGGCTTGCGACGTCGAGGCGACACCTCGACGGTACATTGTATGAAGGCTGGCCTTTCGGGCGGCTTCCATCCCTACTCCACCATGAATCACCCCGATCCCCCCTCGGTCCCCCACATCCGACCGATCTACACATCTATCTTCCTCCCCTGCTCCGGTCATCTCTACTATTCGCGCTGGTTGCTGCTGTTCTCCCGTTCCTCTTCTCCCCTTCAGCTCTAAAAACTCCGGGCAAGTAGCTGTTGCGTGACCCTCCTCCTCATGGAAGTCACAGAATGGCGTAGCTACCTCCCCCTCCTGCCTTCCCTCCTGTTGATTCCTCCTTCTCCCTGCTCCTGTTCCTCCCCTTCCTCGCTCTCTTCCCCTTCCTCTTCCCCGGCCTATAGCCATAGCTTGCTGAGGCGGGGGTGGGAGTGGCCTCGGGCCATGTCCCCACCCCAGCTGCTGAAACCTCCCTGGTCCTCCCTGGTAGTAATTCCTTCCCCCCGGGGAAGACCTCTTCCTTGCCCTTGAACCGGGCCTCCTGGCTGCCTCCAAGCCAACTCCTGATGTGCCGGTCCCCTTGGCTCCTCCCTCCTTCTTCCTTCCTGCTGCTTCGCTCCTCCCGGCTCTCTCGACTCCACTTCCGTCAACCGTGCTAGCTTCTTGGCAAATGCCGGATTTGCCGCCTCCATCGCTATCTCTTTGGCTGCTTTTTCCATCAACCCTTCAAACGACAAGGGTGCCTTCCTGGTCAAACTCATTTTGAAGAAGCCTTCCCTGAGCCCCACCGTAAAGGCCATTTGAAGAGCGAACCCTGGCACTTCCTGAATGTCCAGAATTTCCTCTTGGAAACGATCCACGTACTGGGCTAATGATTCATCGGCCTTCTGCTTAATCAGGAAGATGGACTCTGGGTTTTTCTTCCTCTTCTTTGAGGTCGAGAAGCGCAGCTGGAAGCTCCTACTCAAGTCCTCAAAGCCATATATTGATCCTGCCGGGAGTTGGTGAAACCAATCCCTAGCTTTGTCTTTCAGGGTGATTGCAAAGAGGCGGCACTTGAATGCGTCGGTCATTGGCCTGATGGAGACCGCATCTTCAAACCATTGCAAGTGTTGAAGGGGGTCATCCTTTCCCACATAATAGATCATCTCGGGCTCACGAAAACCCTCCGGGACGGGAGCCGAAAGAACCAGCTCGCAAAAGGGCGATCCTCTCGCTGGGGGTCTCGCCGTCTCCACTCGCGCGACGAGATCCACTGGCGAGACGGCGCTCGCCGGGCTGGGGAACAACTCCCTTCCCGCCAGATCTCGCCCGTTTCCTTCCACCACCTTCTCCTTTCCGGGCCGCCCTCCTGGCGCATCCTCGCCCACCCTTGCCGAGACGGCTCCTTCCGGAGGCGAGAGGCCCGGCCCCTGAGGTAGAGGGGTCACGCACTCGCCTCGCTGCGAGATCTGCTGCAACATCCCCATGATGCCCCCGATGGACGCCATGAATTCTTCCCTCCCAACATATCCTCCTGGGTTCTGGGACCCGCCCTCATTTCCTCCGCCCTCATCTCCTCCTCCTAGGTCTCCTGCCATGAGGTGATCCAAAGTTCTTCGACGCAGGCTGCGATCCACGCTCACCGCACCATAAATGTTGGAACCGACAGAGCCAATTCCTCCTAAAGCTCGGATCTAAAACTGCAGCTCACGCCTACTCTCTCTGGATCACGCTCTCAACAGAACCCTTAGAGGAAAAGACCGGGGGTTTTCAGCTTGGAGGTCCCACCTCTTACCCAGGAGAAACAGGAATTCTCCCCCTCCCTAGCCAATGCTGAGCTAGGTGTCTAAGTAGGAGAGAGAGAGAAGGGTTCAACGCTTCTTTCTCAGACACCTTACCGGTCTATTTATAGGCCTCAGAATCTGAACTGCAAATAACCAAAACAAGCACCTGTGAAATTACTAAGATACCCTGGGCTAGGTCTGCCAACAGCCGAACTCCGCTGTTTGGAAAGGCTAAAGGCAGACCACCCAGGGTAAAAGGGTAAAAAAACCTCGGAGGCTAAAAAAGATGAACCGTTTGTCAATTGAACCGGTTCCCACCCGGTTGCTGACCTGGCCTTTACTCTTTCTGCCGGACCGGTGCTCGGCGAGAGGGCCATCTCGCGGCTGAAAGCGCCATCTCGCAGGCGAGACCCCTTGTCGCCAAAAAGCTTCCCTACGACCTCCCGCCTGCCAGGGGAATGGACCTTTTCTATGGTCCCTCTCGCCCAGCGCGAGCGGACCCAACCTAGGCCCCTCTCGCCAAGCGCGAGTGGATCCATCTTTGGGCCCCTCTCGCCTAGCGCGAGTGGATCCATCTTTGGGCCCCTTCTCGCCTAGCGTGAATGGTCTTTGCTTCCTCCTGAGGACTCCTCTAATCCCGTATCCGCCGAGCCCTTTCTCGTGAGCCCGAGGTTGTACACAGCAAACTATTAACCCCAACCCATATGCCCAATTCCAATGCTATCACATTCCCTGCAGTTTACAAATATGTAGACCAACCTATACCATATGTTGTACATGATAGGAGGTACTCAAAATTTTCATCCACAAGCCTTAAGATATTTAATGGGAGTTTATCATGACATGATTATCCTAAATCCAGAAACTTATAATTTTCCTAATTAATTTGGTATTTAATTAATTTTCCCAAAGTTAGGTCATGGGTAATTTGAACATGAAGTATAATATTTTCTCAAGTAATGGCCATCCAAAAATTATGAACACTAGATAAAGAGGAATAACAGTAAATACCAAATTTCATGATTTTCCATAAATGATTTGACCTCTAATTAATTAATCCAATAATAAGTCATTAATTATAGGTAAAGAAGAAAGTACTAAAGTTGATCATCAGAAAATTGTAGAAAAATTACTAAATCTCAAGGATGACCAGAAAGGGACTTTGACCAAAAATCATATTTTATCAAGCTTACTAAGTACCAAAATAAATTCAATTATTTTTACTTAGAAAACAGCACCTTGTGAAACAACCGTTATAGATAGACTTCCAAAAATTCCATAAAAATTTACAGAGCTTTAAAATGTCATTAAAGGTCCTCTTACTAAATTTCATAAGTTTACATTTAGTGTTTTGTTCATATGAAATTTCTAAGTAGAAGGTGCAACTTGATAGGTTGTGAATGAAGTACCCCATTTAATGATCTAAAATTCATATTAAAAATTTCTAGGGCTTGTTATAGTTCTAAAACATAGCTTGACTAAATATCATCCAAACCCAAGTTTAGGAAGTCACATAATAAAATTCTTCAAGATAACTCATGATAGTGCACTTTTCAAAGGACCCACTTGTAAACTCATCCAAATAATATGTACTATATTTCAGTGGTTAATATGATTATGAAAATGACTTCTACCAAACTATCATGCAGTTCCAAAGTCATATGAGCCACTAGACATTCCCTAAGGTGTATAGACCTAAACCTTACCCAGTGGTTTAAGTGGGGTGCATGTGTCCAATTTCCACCATATCTCTCCCTAGGGCGTTTCACCACCCTAGGATCACATGGACTAAACACCAAGTCCATACAAGGGCATATCACCCCATGCCCTTCACAAATCTCCAAAGTCTAACCTTAGGGTTTGAACTTGGGTCCTAGGGTAAATCTACCCCCAATTCACCCAAAATTCCATGTGAGGGTGTCTAGTATCATAACAAAACAGTGACCCAAATTTCAGTCTCTACTTAGGTGATTTGACCACTTAAACCCATAAGGAACACTTTGAACTAAATACCCCCCCCCCCTTTGTACAAGGCTAGGGTTTAATAAAACAAAACCCAAATCATCTCTAAATGAGATGATATTTTATACAAAGCCTTATGATGACCCCAAAGACCACTCACCAAAATTTGGGAGGGTTTGGAGGTTATTAGGTCCCCTAATTAAATTACCCTAGGATTATTAAATAATTTCAAAAACTATAGAAAAATTATCTCCAAAAATTCCAATTTTGGACATGACCTAGATATAGGTAAGATTGACTCCCTGTCCAAATTTCAGATCATTTAGACAAGTGGTGAAGTGGGGGCACACACTTAAATCTCAGACTTACCATAGGTATAGACCCCACCAAATTGAGTGTTGAGGTCTAACCTGAACTCCAAATTGACTCAAATTAATTTTAAAATAAACTAGACACCCAGACCTACAGACTTCATGTTGACAACTTTCTTTGTATAAGCCTATAAGTATTTTTAATAAATAAAAACATTAATAGTATTTTCTGTGATAGAATTAATGAAATGAAAATAATTAAATTCCTAAGATCTAAATCAACGGCGCACGAATCTTGGCGCAGAAATGGACGGCATCTGGTTATCATTCCCAGTGCGCCAATGGCAAGGATGAAATCTTCCTGAAGCAGTTTCCAAGTGTTGTCGCCGGCCACCCAGCCATCTCCCCGGCCATCCACCGCCACCACCACCTCCATCGAGGTTGTGGCTATCGCCAGGCGGCGGCACAACCGCCAGAGGGGCCGTTTCCTGCGAACCCAACAAGTTAGCTTTTCAGAAAAACATGGAGAATTTCTTCCCCCGATCGGGCTCAATTGAGCCTGATTCTCATCCTAGACTATTCTTATGATCTACCCACAGAGAAAGGAGAGGAGGAGGACCTGTTTGGAGGATTGGAGGCGTGTTGATCTCCGATTTGCCATGGTGGTGGTGGCGCCGATTGAGTTTCTGCAACAGCGCAGTCAAGTGCTTCAAATCCATCAGGTAAAGGTTGTAACCTTCTCCCCTCTGCCTGGTGGTGCTTTAAAGATCCCAAATTAGAGATGGGGAAGGGTGTAACTCCAATGGCCATGAATGGCCATTAATGGTCATTTTTGGTTTCATCCCTTTGAAGGACTGAGCCACCCCATTGGCCTACCACCTCCTGAAAACCCCTCCCCTGCCTCCAAGGAGTAAAATCCCATCAAGGTGGGGGGGTTTGAAACCTCCATGGCCATAATGGCCATTAAGCTCCATTTTCTCTCTCCTCAAAAATTGAGTAACTCCTTCCTTCTCTCTCCTATTCATCATTCTCTGAATTTTGTAGCCCAAAATGTGTCTCTCCACTCCTTAGGCTAATGGGCCACACCACTTGGGCTTAGCCCACTTGAATTGGGTTAGGTTAACCTAAGGTGACCACTTTGACCCATGAGTTGACTTTTGTCAACATGACCATTTGGGTTGACACCAAGGGATCCTTGGTGACCCCTTGGATTCCACTAAGGTCTAGGAAGGGTTGTGTCGGGTTGACTTGGGCATCTTAGAGGTCACTTGACCCTTAATAAGGGCACTTTGACCACTTTGGGGCTAGAGTTGACTTGGGTCAACCTAGCCTCTTGGGTTGACCCCAATGAGTACTTGGTGACCCATTGACCTCACCTTAGGTCTAGGAAGACCTGGGTAGGGTTGGTTGGTCACATTAGGGCACATTGCCCTTAGTTAGGGCACCTTGCCTAATTTAGGCCTAAGATTATCCTAGGTCAACTTGGCCACCCTGGGTTGACTCCAATGGACCCTTAGGGCTCTAATGGACCTTCCAATAGGTTGGTGAGGTTGTGGTGGGATCTTGGAGTCATGGTGAAGCCCCATGATCATCATAAACTAGTGTTTAGAAATATACTATTTGCAGATCATAGTGATCTCACCTACATTCCTAGGTTCACTTGGTCTACTAGGACTTCCTAGGGTTTTTTCATGACATAGTCATGACAAAACAACTCTCAGGGGTCTAGTTGGAAATGGGATGTTACAAACTTAGGATTAGAGAATGACCCACGGCTGCAGCTCAGATGTCCCACCAAACACCCGAAATATCTTAAAGCCTTTCCCCTCTGTTAGAGTATGAGACCGGGCGGTCTGGCGGTTTGAGCATGGCGGGTTGTAGACCGCGCGGTCTGGCGGTTACTCTTCAGTAGTTTGATATCCAGGCTGTTGCTGTATGGTGTCTAGCGGTCTGGCAGTTTATCTCCGGCAGATTGGAAACCGGGCAGTCTAGCGGTCTCCTACCGCATCTCTCTCTCTTGCTTCTGGTATTGCCGAGCAGTTAGAACATTGTCTAACCGCGCGGTCTGTTCCGGTCTGTTGTTCTAGCCGCCCAGATTTGTTGTATAGCTTTAGTCCCACATTGTTAGTTTGTACTCTCTCCTCTCCCCTCCATTCTATAAAAGGGAGGCCATACATGTGTAAATGATATCTTTTTGGATATTAAAATTTTCAATTATTCAAAGTTCCGGCTTGTTTTCTAGTCGTTTGTTCGCTACTTTAGTCATTTGTTCTCTACTTCTCACATGGTATCAGAGGACTCGATCTTCTTCTCCTGATTCTGTGCACCCTATCCGTGCGGCTTGCCTCTTCTTCTCGCGGTTTGTCTCTTCCGCCTGCTTGCGCCCTGTCCGCGCGGCTTGACCATTCCTCTCATGACCTGTTCTCGCGGCTTGTCTCTTCCGCCTGCTTGCGCCCTGTCCGCGCGGCCTCTTTTTCCTTCCTTTCAGCCGCCGCGACCTGTTACCTTGTTCGTCGCGACCTGCTGCCTTATTCGCCTTATTTGTTCCTCCCTTCTGTTCACGCGGGCTATCTTCTAGACGTTCGACTTCTTTCCCTGCTTGGATCTGCGGCTTGGTCGTGGCTTCTCTGGCCGCTGGTGTCTGACATCGTGACCGCCGTAGCTCTTCATCTTCCTATCCGCGCGGCTTGTATTCTAACCGCGCGGCTTCTTGTTTGTTTCTCCTATGGCCCTTTCTGAAACCTCCACTACCACCACTCCTATCGCCGCTCCGGCTCCGCCTCCTACTCCCTCTGGAAACCTTGGCACGGTTTCTAAACTTGTTGGCTCCAACTATCCGGATTGGAGCATTTCTTTCACCTATCTACTTCGCTCTCAGCGCAAATGTCATCACCTCACCGATGACCCTCCTCATCCATACTCTGCTAAATTTGATGACTGGGATGCAAGTGATGCGCTTGTCCGCACTTGGTTGGCTAACAGCCTCTCCGATGAATGCCTTCCTGTCATACGCAATGAAAGACGGTCAAGACCGCATGGCTTCACCTTGCTGCTCTCTACTCGAAGGGGGCCCAGACATCCCACATTTATACTCTCTATACGGATCTCTTCGCTCGCCCTTCTATGTATCCTGCTGTGGCTTATCAGCAAGTTCAGGCTCTTGGTGTAGAAATCCTCCAGAATTGCCCTTTCTCCGCGGACTTGGCCGAGCAGCACAAACACTTCCAGGAACTCCTGGTTGTTTGTTATCTTCTACGGCTCCCTGAGTCTTTTGATATGATCCGTCAGCAGATCTTGGGAGAAGCAGAGTCTCCCACCCTGGATGCCACCACGGCTCGCATCACCGCTGTTACTTCGCTGCTCCAGCGTCCTCTGTTGTCCTCCCATCCTCCACAAGACTCCTATGCTCACCAAGTTCAGCGGGGTGGCAATAGCGCCGCAGCCAGTCTGGCGCGCGTGGTCCGTCCAGGTTCCTCTGCTCTCACTGTGGTCGTACCGGCCACTCTGTTGACCGCTGTTGGCAGAAATATCCTCATCTTCGTCCCTCCGGTGATACTTCTTCCTCAACCTCTGCATCCTCTCGGCCATCTGTATCTGTGGCCACGACCTCAGGTAGTGCACACGTCGTTACCCAAGGTAAATGGCTGATTAACTCTAGTGCTACAAATCACATGACCGGAAACCCTCACTGCTTCTCTCTCCTAGAAACGCATGATCGGTTACCCCCAGTTCTTGTTGTGGATGGTTCGCCTTCCCCGGTTCATGGGACGGGCATGGTTCAAGTCACCACATCGCTTTATTTAGCGGACACTCTCTATGTCCCGAAGTTCCCTTGCAATTTGCTATCAGTTACTACTTTATGCAAGCAACTTCAGTGCTCTGTATTATTTACTCCTACTTCTTGTTGTTTTCAGGACCCGAGGACCCAACGGACGATTGCTACAGGGACTGAGCACGGCGGCCTATACTTCCTCGACAATGTTTCCTCTCTATCCGCCTTCTCTTCCTCGTCTACCGATCTGCTTCAATGGCATCTTTGTCTTGGACATCCTCCTCATCGGATTCTTCGTTAGCTTATTCCCCACTTACCTCAGACCTGTCCTCCACTCAACTATGATGTGTGTCAGCTTGGCAAATATCACCGCTCCTCCTTCCCGCCGAAGCAAGGCTGTGGTTCCTCCCGCCCTTTTGATCACATTCATTCTGATGTCTGGGGTCCTGCTCCTACTCTCACCGTTGGTCGGGGTAGTTCTTACTTTGTAACTTTTATTGATGATTTCTCTAGATGTACCTGGGTGTATCTATTAAAAGATCGCTCTGAACTCTTATATGTATGGCAATCCTTTTATAATATGATTAAAACTCAGTTTGCTATTTCTATTAAAGTACTGCGCTCTGATTATACTAAAGAATATCTCAGTCATGAGTTTTCGTCTTTTTATATGCAACATGGTCTTATTCATCAGACCAGTTGTGTTTACACCTCTCAGCAAAATGGGGTGGCGGAGCGTCAGAACCGTCATCTTCTCGATATTGCTCGCACTCTAATGACGCAGATGCAGGTGCCTCGCTCCTACTAGGGCTATGCTATTCTTCTTGCCTGCTATCTCATCAATCGTCTTCCCTCTTCGGTTCTCCACGGCAAAACCCCCTTCTCTATTCTCTACCCGGGCAAGGAACCCTTTCCTCTTCCTCTCCGTATCTTTGGGTGTACGGCTTTTGTGCATGCTCCGCCTGCTACCCGTGACAAGCTTTCCCCCCGTTCCACAAAATGTGTCTTTTTGGGATACTCGACCACTCAAAAAGGCTATTGTTATTTTGACCCCGTTCTGCGCAAACAGTTTGTTTTCGCGGACATCACCATCTTAGAAAATGCATCCTACTTCTCCTCTCAATCCCCGCTTTCTCCTGCTGTCTCTGACTCTCCACCATCACTCTGTGTTCCTTCCACGCATATCGACGTATCCCCTCCTATATCATCTCCTCCTCCATCTCCTCCTCTCTCTATTATACCCCCTCCTTCTTCTCCGCAGCCGTCTCTCTCTAGTCCCGGGCCAACTTTCTCCGCCACGGACGCTCCGGTCCCTGAGGCACAAGACGACCTTGATCTTCCCATTGCTCTTCGTAAAGGGGTGCGGGCGTGTACCCAACACCCGCTTGCGGCTGTTATTTCCTATGATCGGCTTACTCCTTCTCGCAGGTGCTTTGCTTTGGCTATCTCGGCTATTACCACTCCCCGCACTTACCAGGAAGCTCTTATTATTCCACATTGGAAATCTGCCATGGATGAGGAAATTGCCACTCTTACTGAAAGGGGTACCTGGACCCATGTTCCTCCACTGGTAGGTACTGATGTGGTTGGTTGCCGCTGGGTGTTTGTTGTGAAGTTTCGCCCAGACGACACTGTGGATCGTTACAAAGCCCGGCTGGTGGCCAAAGGTTTTACTCAGACTTATGGAGTTGACTATTTTGATACTTTCTCCCCGATTGCTCGCCTCAGCACCATCCGGGTTCTTATTTTTGTGGCTGTCAACAGGGAGTGGGCTATTTCCCAGCTTGATGTCAAGAATGCTTTTCTCTATGGGGATCTTCAGGAGGACGTCTACATGGAGCAACCTCCTGGGTATGTTGCTTAGAGGGAGACACGAGTATGCTAGTTGAAGAAGGCCATCTACGGCCTAAAACAGAGCCCTCGAGCATAGTTTGACAAGTTTAGTGGCATTGTGACTGTCATTGGCTTTACAAGAAGTTCGGTCGATCACTCATTGTTTATTCGCAAAACCGCATCGGGCCTTGTGGTTTTGGCGGTGTATGTGGATGATATTCTTCTTACCGGCGATGACCAGGCTGGGGTGGACTTGATAAAGAAATACCTCCGTCAACACCTAGTCACGAAGGATATGGGCTCCCCGAAATATTTTTTGGGGATAGAGATCTCTCGAAAGCCCGACTCGTTGGTTCTCTCCCAGCGGAAGTATGCTCTTGATCTTCTACAAGAGGCAGGATTGACCGGTGCCAAACCGGCCCGGTATCCCATGGCCACTGGAGAGGACAAAACATGGACAGATGACTCCCCTCTTATATCCGATGCCACGAGGTATAGACGTCTGGTGGGCAAACTCATTTATCTCACGGTGACCAGACCCGACATCACCTATGTTGTAGGCAAGGTCAGTCAGTTCATGCAAGCTCCCAGAGAATGTCATCTTCAGTCTTCCTTAAAGATACTAGAGTATGTCAAAGCAGCACCAGGACAAGGGCTACTCTTTCAGAAGCATGGTCATCTGAGAGTTGAAGCCTACTCAGACTCAAGCTATGCGGATGATAAAGTTGATCGTAAATCTATATCAGGTTTTTGCACATTTGTTGGAGGTAATCTGGTGAGCTGGAAGAGCAAGAAATAGTCTGTTGTCTCAAGGTCCAGTGCAAAAGCCGAATACCGGAGTATGGCGTCAACCACGTGTGAGTTAAAATGGTTGTGGGCTCTCATGCTTGACCTAGGAGAGGTCTACGACTATCCTCTGCCTATGTTCTGTGACAACAAGGCCGCTATATACATATCCAAAAATCCGGTCTTCCATGAGAGAACGAAACATATAGAAGTCGACTGCCATTTCATCCGAGAAGAGGTCTTGAAGAGACAGATTTGCACTCTGTTCGTCACCTCCGACAAAGAGTTGGCAGATATCTTCACCAAGCCGGTTTCTACTTCCTTCTTCCACATTTGTGACAACCTGGGCATGATTGATATCTATGCTCCAGCTTGAGGGGGGGAGTGTTGGAGTATGAGACCGGGTGGTCTGGCGGTTTGAGCATGGTGGGTTGTAGACCGCGCGGTCTGGCGGTTACTCTCCAGCGGTTTGATATCAAGGCTGTTGCTGTGTGGTGCCTAGCGGTCTGGCGGTTTATCTCCGGCAGATTGGAAACCGGGCGGTCTAGCGGTCTCCTACCGCATCTCTCTCTCTTGCTTCTAGTATTGCCGAGCGGTTAGAACATTGTCTAACCACGCGGCCAGTTCTGGTCTGTTGTTCTAGCAGCCCAGATTTGTTGTATAGCTTTAGTCCGACATTGTTAGTTTGTACTCTCTCCTCTCCCCTCCATTCTATAAAAGGGAGGCCATACATGTGTAAATGATATCTTTTTGGATAATAAAATTTTCAATTATTCAAAGTTCCGGCTTGTTTTCTAGTCGTTTGTTCGCTACTTTAGTCGTTTGTTCGCTACTTTAGTCGTTTGTTCGCAACTTCTCACACCCTCTTTAGCCAATGCTGAGCTAAGGGCACCTCAGAAAGCGCTGCAAGAGCAGAGAAGAGATGTCTTGCCCTCTATGGTACCCCTGTGAGACTATTTTTAGATTTCTGAGTCTGACCTGCAAATAGCGTAACTCTGCCTTTTTGTTTTACTATACGTAGTCCAAGATGGGTCTGCCAATTGCGAAACTCCGTTATTTGAAGAGCCTACTGGCAGAACAAATTACATTAAGTACATGTTATTAGCACCCCACATACGGGGACGAGCGCGAGCCAGCTCGTCAAACCCCTGGACAAGTGCGGCCATGCTCTCGCGACACGCCTGGCTCTTAGGCGAGTGCGAGTTGGGTTCTTGCGGTTCGCCCGCCTCCTAGATGGAGGCGGGTCGGCTACCTGCGGCTCGGCAGCCTCCTAGGCGGGTGCGGGACAACCATCGTGGCTCGCCCGCCTGCTTGGCAGATGCGGGTCAGCTGCCCCGGCTCTCCCGCTTGCTTTAGCGGATGCGAGTCGGCTCCCCCGACTCGCCCGCCTACTTTGGCGGATGCGGGTTTAATCCCGTCTGAATCCTCAAATTTAGAAGTCATTACAGATTTCTGAAATTTAAAATACAAACAAAAAATTGTTGTAGATATGAAAATAAATACAAAGAAAATCATTTGATTATTTGATTTTATTTATCTCGATATTCTTGGACTTCCCAAGAAATACCCAATGAAAGTCTCTCACTGGTACTGGGCGGTTTGTTGGATGATAACCCAACACAACCCTTTCACAAGAGATTATGTGATGTGAATATAAACAAATTCTTTAAATTGTTAGAATATTTTGATGTACATTCTAGAATAATGAATATTTTTTCCTGTTTTAAAGATTTTTGTAAAACATGATAATAACATTTCTTGAGAAACAGGATTATAAAACCTTCTATAAATAGAAGGGTGAGAAATAAAAGAGATCAGAATAATATATAGATTAGAATCGAGTCTGGGTAAGGCGCCTGGTCATTGTCCTAAAGAAATTGCATCACCTTCCAGTAGGGCATTCAACTGATGCTCACTTCTCCAAGGTACAATACCCGGCTAGATCCCGAAAACTCAGATGTGCACAGACACCGAAGAAGCACAGAGCACTCGAACTCCCACTCGATGAAACAAATATGAAGAAAAATGAAATCACGTAAAGATTATCTTGAGAGCGAGAAACCAAGAGCGCAGTAATTTCCAGAGCATGTTTTAAAACATAATGGAGAATCTCCTAAATAGGAGCTAGCCTCGAAAAATGGCAAGAAATAGATCATGTAATAAATTTCAAGTAGTTATAATTAGTAAGAAATAATCGTGCAGACAAGCGTTGGGTTTCAACGTAAAATATTTATGGCGAGAAACGCGTGAGAGAACGGTTAACAAAAGCACAGAGCGTTGCAAAAAGAGAGAAAATGACGTAATTCCTATCGAAGCATGTCGACGTAAGAGAAAACGATGCAAGCGTTGAATGCATTTCGACGCAAGAAGGTGAAGTCGATGCATGCGTCGAGTTCATCTCCACGCAGATAAGGAGAAGTCGGCCCATGCGCCAAGTGCACCTCGACGTAGCTCAGAAATGTGGGTTCCAAAAGTGTCAAAACTATTTTGAGAAAAATTACAATTCAACTCTTTCCCAAATCCGAAATTCGGATCCGGTACGATGCGGTGCATGTGCGCGCACGTGTGTGGTCCAAAGATCCTCCTTATGTTCCTTTGAATAAATAAGGAGTCAAATATGTTATATACTCACTAGCATGAGACTAAAAAGTTCATCTTTTTATCATGAAAGGTTTCCCTCCAAAAATTTGGATTCTCTTCTATTTGGTTCTGGAGCTTTTCCATCAAATGAGAAGAACAAACACCAAACATCATTTGGCTCCAATGAATCATTTAATTATAATGGTTTATACATTAAATCTTTAACAGGTTCACGCTGAGGATGGGTGTTGGATGGTCCAGCATGAACCAAAAAAAGGCATGCCAAGATTAGTCACACACCGCCTACCCAGATGGTCCACTCATGCTCATAATAGGCCCTACTTCACCTATCTCAGACCCAGGTTTTTGGAATGGAAAATGAGTGCGGTGATTTAACAGAAGGATCTGATTAAGGTGGATTGTTGGAATCTCATGCATAATTTGAGAACAAGGTGAAAGTAACTCATTTTGGTCGCCCAACTCTGAACGAGGAATGAATGAATGAAAAATAATGATCAAAGTTTGCTTGTTTTTTGCAAAACAAATTTGGACTGTGGTTAAAAAAAATGTTTGCAATAAAATTTTCAAATTTTTCAGGTTGCGGTGAAGAGGAGGCGAGCTTGCAAGCAATTAAGCTGTGTTTTATAATTAGCAGCAGGGGAACCGTGTGCGTTCATCCGCACCAAGAGAAAATTAGTGGCAGATCGAGGTGACATATTAATTAAAAGGAGTGGGCTTGGCAAGAAGCTAGCTTTAGGCTTCGTTTGGCGAGGCAGATCCGCGCCGGTCGCACGAATGAAACCACCCCGCCGTGGTGAGCACCTGTTTGGTGGGGCCACAATCGGACGGTTTCGCTCCGCCCCGTCGAAGAAAACCTGCAAATTTCATAAGCACCATAATTTCTGTGGTAGTGGTCCAGCAACTCCCTGACTACTCTCCCCAGCAAAATGCAAAATGCAAAATAGTATTGTTGATAGACTGGAACAAGACTTCTGAAAATGACCCGCCAAAAACAATATATTGCTTCACAACATACACTACATGCTTGCAACTTGCAACACAAATTAACATCACACAATAAAAAGTCGACCCATTTATTAATTGCAATAAAGATGCAAGCTTTAAAGTTGCATCTTCTCTACACTGCCTCACAACATGATAGATTTATTTCAGGTTGTAGGGGTCTACAAGGCGGCCATCCTTGTAGAGAGGGAATTGCCAAAGATTAGCAGACTGTCTAAACTTCAAACCTTGGTGAGCACTAAGATTTACAATAGCAATAACGCGTTCGCGTGCAGTCGAGGCGCCCTCGACATCTGTACTCGTCAGAATAGATCCTTTCTCTTCTATAAATCAGACTACGACATAAATGAAAGCAGTCTAGTAGATTGCAGGTCCACAATCGCAGCCATCTTTCATGACAATATCGATCCAATGGATTCACCCTCATCACTGCAAAAATGAAATATATTAGTATTATGAATGTAATAATTACACGATCGAGCTCTAGGCTCCGTTTGGCGTGGTGGTTGCAGTCGTAAACGCATGAGTTAACCCATCATTCATTAAGGATCACCTAACAAAAACATCATTTGTTTGAACAAAAAAGTGAATGAAGTTCCTTAGGTGAACGTTGACGAATGACAAGTTAACCCTCATACATGTTCATGTCCGCCACCCCCCATGTTCGTGTTCCTTCGTTGGCTCGGATTGAGCGAATGAAAAAGGGAGCGACCGATGTTTGGGAAACGAATTAGGAGGAGGAGGAAGAGCGCTAGAACCGCTGATGATATTCGGGAGTGAGAGGACTTAGCGCTACCAACTGCACCAAAAGACCGGCCTGAAGGTCAAAGGCGCGTACTAATCTTTATATCAAGATTTTGACCGGGGACGGGGCAGCCAGTTAAGCCATTACCGCATAGCGCCGCAATGCGGGGGCGATTCCGGACCGCAGCCCCAACAATCCCCCCCCCCCCCCCCCCCGGAAACGACCCCGGGGTTTCGAACCCGTACCCCGCATCTCCACCAATTGAGAGGACTTAGCGCTACCAACTGCACCAAAAGACCGGCCTGAAGGTCAAAGGCGCATACTAATCTTTATATCAAGATTTTGACCGGGGACGGGGCAGCCAGTTAAGCCATTACCGCATAGCGCCGCAACGCGGGGGCGATTCCGGACCGCAGCCCCAACAGGGAGAATAAGGCTGCCATTGATAAATTATTTGGTACCTTGTAATTATGAAATACGTAATGTATAAGGTAGCTATGTGTTCTTGAGTATATGAATACATATCAAATGCGGGCAAGCTTATAGCATATCAAAGGTGTGCTCGGATCGCCGAGATCTACAACTTTCATGTTGACCACTTTTTGATTTGGAGCCTCCTTGATGGACCCGAAAATTAGAAAATTTTATATATCGCCGCCCAGATCAAATCGAATCACGGATATCAAAAAGTGTTATATATATATCATGTTATCATATATGATACGCCCGTTTACTTGATATATATATATATATACTATATTATACTATACTATACTATACTATACTGGACATGGCCATGGCTCTGGCCCTGCCCGGCTTAAGTAATCATTGAACTTGGCTCAAAGTACTCCCTTATTTTATTATTTTTGTTATGAGAATGATTAATTAACTCCCAGAAGAGGTATTTGACTCCTCTTCTGCCTTCTTTCAAAGTTTTTCTTCTGTCAACTTCTTTAAAATCTATTTTGTTGCTTCATTCAATAGTGATTTTTTGTATTACATAAGGGCTTAATTTTAAACTCGACTTGGACAATGTTTCTTCATGGGAAATTTCAAGAGCATGAATAATAACAACACAAAATGATAAGTAGTTAATGTTATAGCTGATATAGTACAAATAAATTTCAAGTAATATAAATCATAAGTGCACGATATACAATTGTAATACTTATGCAAATACGAGTCGATCCATAGAGAAGTTTAATTTTTTTTAATCCAGGCGATCTATAAATAAAAAATGGATTGATTTGTTTAAATAAGCGAGATCTTAATTTGAGAAAAATATATTTTTGATAGACAGATTAATAAATAATTATTGAATTAAGAGACATCACCGCATAATAAAGATTTATAGAAGTTGAGATGCACAGAAAAAAAATTTAAATAAATCACCGAAATATATTGATGGGGTTCCCCCTGAAACATTTGAGCCAAACCAGAAAGACTCGAATCGATGACACACGCCTCGCAAGCGCATGCGCGCGCCTTACGGGCACGCGGCACGCAAGCGCTCTTGCGCGCCTTGCGGGTGCGTAGTGTGCTCGTACGCGCCATGTCCAGCACGCACCTTGAGCATTGCGCATCGCACAATGCTAGCGGGCTCACGCGCGATGTGATACGCCTGAAATAGATGTATATAATAACGCAAGTGCACATGCTGAATCAAGTAATATAAAGTGAGAAAAGATCGTTCTCTCGGAGAAGTGACTAATCTAGTGCTTGCAAATACTAGTTCTACCTTTTCCTTAAATTCAAGTGGATTAACTAGAATGAAATTTTAGTGATGGAAATATTAAAAGAGAGTAATAATAAAACTAAATTACTAACGCTTATTTAAAAATTCTTTTATAAAAATGGAGAAGTAGTTTCGTATGTTGATTTCCTTTTCCTATTGCGATGAGTTTTAAAAGTGATCCTTCATGAATTGATTAATTACTATCTTGCAACGATTTGAAAGTGGAAGTCATCATCTCTCTATCTCAGAAATCCGTTTACCATAATTCCCCTAGTTTTCTCTAACTTAGGTAGAATGAGAATAACATAAAGCACTCAAGTCAATGTTGCTAGCACAAGACGAAATCTCTCTTTCTTTATGCTATATCGAAAATTATGCTACACTTAAGCCACACCTCTCTCGAATCTTGCAGTGCAGTATAAAGGTAGAAATTTAGCTAAGAATTTACACGACTTCTCTCCCGAATCTCATCGTGCAAAATAAAGGATTCAACCCTAAAATAACGTAACTCCTCTCTCGAATCTCGCTACATAAGTTAGATGAAGAACACTTGATCAAAAAATTCCACAAAGTAACAACATAAATCCAACAAAGATTGATTTTCAATCAAACATAAAAGCGAAATTACAACCACCACATCACAATAAATCAAAGTACTCTCAACGTACAAAACCAAGAAATTTAGTTCATGCTCGAAGAATGAAACCACACAATAAGAAAGATCTTAATAGATATGCTTTTAGAAATGAAAATGCTGCAGGAATTTGCGTTCAGAACCCGCTTTAGAGCCTTTCTCCTCCTTATCAAAGCGTTTAAACTCTAGCCATTCTTCTCCTTCTCCAAGATGATGGTTCTAAGATCTCTCCCCCTCTCTAGAATTTCGTATATTTTTATTAGATATGAGATTCCCCTCTTAAAAACGAGCAGCCCCTCTCAATAGATGTCTCCTTCCATATTTGAATTTGGGGAAAATTTCGAACTTCGAATTTTAAATCTGCTCAGGTCTTGTTATAACAACTGAAATAGGTTTCTGTAATAACTGCACAACCAAAATATAATTTCAGCTCTTACTTCTCCAGTTCGATTTTCACGGCATTCCTAATAAGAAAAACATATGCAAATAGCTTAATCAAATTTAAATAAAATAAATATGAATTTACGAATATTTATACTAATTTAGATTATTTTTCTCATTTATCACAAATATTACGCAAAAATAAGCAACTAGATAACTTCTTTTGGGAAGGTATCACGTTGTGCTATCGCGCGCCTTACATAGCACGCAGTGCTAGCGCGCAGGCGTGCGCCAGCGCGCACCGGCAGTCATTACCGTCATCGCTACCTCTGGTCTCCGCCGCTACCGGGTAACCTACCCGAGCCGCCCGAACTATTCAGGGACGCTTTCGTCATTTCAATAAAATTGGTAATCCAGGCGACTGAAATGGAGCGACGCCATTCAATAGCACGAATTCCTCCCCGACACAATTACCACCGTATCACTCCATAAAACTATAAATAGGTCATCAGACCTTCATTTGAAGATAAATAACTCCATAGGCTAAAAAGAGATCTGAGGTTTTCTGGAGAAATCGTGGACTTAGGCCGATCCTCCGCTCAAGATTTCGCTCTGCTCCTATTCTAGCGCAAAGGATCCAGCGGGCTTCAAGGCGCTTCACTCTTCCCAGCCTGAACATCTTGCTTAAATCGTGGAGCGCGCCCGGTCCAATTTAAAGCTAAGGCGGTCTGGTTCTCTATACAGGGGAAAACCCGGGTGACCCGCAACATACTTGTATATTGTTTTTATATATTACATCAAAATTTCTTAAACATGTGATATATACGAGAAAAATAATACAAAATCGTGAGTGATAAAACTTGATTGAGAGCTTCAAGAATGAGCCTGAAAATCTTGCTTAAATAACTAAGAATATTTTGTGTTCACTCTCTTCATATTACATTGAACTTCCGTAGAAATGTAATATGTGCTTTTAAGCTACACAAAATATCAAAGTTATTCGATACAATCTTCGAGCAAAAATATTTTTGAACAATCACATGATTATTTACTTTGCACCTGAGACAAAAAAAGATTACTCACACATGATTTGTTTTACAAAAATATATAAGGGATCATCGTAAAAGAAAATTAATGCAAAAAATTACTTTTATTGATCAAACAAATAAGACTTACAAAACTGCGTTGAGCGCATACGCGAATTTCCTTCAAATCTCTTTTCTCTCATGCAATATCTCTCAAAAACTCACAAATACAATAAGAGTAAACTCTCGCTTTTAGCTCAAAATTCCATTTCCCCTTGATCACTAAGGAGCCTCATTTTATAGAAGAAATTTCTGAAATCAGCACAAAATTTTGCGCTCCAAAAAATGTGAAAGGCCAAAGCTCCCAAGATGTTGAAATTAATTCTGCCCAATTATTTTGGCTCCGTTTGGGAGGGTGCTGACGGTCGTAAATGCATGGATTAAATCATCATTCATTAAGTATCATCTAATAAATATCTTTCATTTGAACATAAAAATTGATGAAGTTTCTTAGATGGCCATTAACAAATGACAATTTAACCCCCATATTCATGACCGCCGCAATCATGCCAAAGCCCCCCCCCCCCCCCCCCATTGAATTTCAGCCCATTCCGTCTTTCAAAGTTCGTCTCTTTATTTTTGTTTGAAATCTCTATTCTCTTTTAGAACTTTAATTACACAAATAATAATTACCGCAAAAAACATCATTTTATATAAAGTATAATAAAAAAATTATGAAATAAATTGATGGGGAGGAAGCTTTATTTAAAATCTTGGGGGTGCATTTAATCACTTCCCCCATAATTTTTTATATTGTGGAGATCTTGGGTTTGACCGGTCAACCCACTCCCCCATGATCTTCACCACAATAGGAGAAATCATGGGAGCCTCCCATTCAACAACTATCGCCGTCGGCCGCCTCCGCCGGCCATCACGCCGCCGCCGCTTGCAGGTTGGCCACCGTTCGATCACTGCGGAGCATCCATCACCGTCCGATCTATAGGTAACCACCCACTAACCACCTGGTTAGTGGGGTCCCACCATAACCACCTCCTGGAGGCTATAAAAGGAGCCTCATGGCTAATCATTTCTCACTTTTCGCTCCCCGAGTCTTCTTCTTCCTCAGGCAAGAGCTCTGCCAAACTCCTCCCTCGGGTCATCTTCAAGCCGCCTACGAACCAGAGGAACGCCTAAGTCCTCATGTGTGCAGAGAAGGAAAGAAGACGAGCACCATCAGCTCTCAAGCACACCAGTCACCAAGTTATCATCCAACACTCCCTCAACGCAGCCTATTGCCCGTGGTGAGTAAGAAATTCTCTCTCACCTTCAAGTTATAATGAGGAGCGGCCTGTTGCCGTCGATTTTTCACATATTATAACCGCAACCTGATAGTGGACTTTGACCGGCATAGATCCGGTCACGTGATTTTTTACTCAGTTGAGGGGTTTTTCCACATTAAAACCTCTTGCGTCAACTCTCTCTTTTCATTGATTGTGTGCGCGCTCGACCATCCCGAGAGCTAAGACGGTCCCGTTTATTCCGGTCCGATCGGGACGCCGAGTTAGTCCGCAACATAAATAAACAACATATGCACGCACGAACTAATAAACGAAAATACCATGAAAAACATCCTAAAATATTATAAAATAAGTACATTTTTGTAATATCATCATTTCTATTACTTTGAAAATTTCACAACAAGACAAGACATTAAATAAAAAAATTTAATGCAAATCAACAAAAATTAAGATTAAGGCTTCGCTTGGGGGGACTTATTTTCATCAGTCAAGCGGTTACGACCGCATGAACCGGATCTTAATTAAGGTCTGATTCATACGGTCGTAACCGCTTATCCAGTGAAAATAAGCCCCCCCCCCCCCAAACGGAGTCTAAGTCTTTGTTTGGGTGTAACCATGGAGTACCATGAAATGCATGACAATCATCCGATCTTGCTAAAAGCAAATCTAGCCGTCCGATTATCCACGTGGTGCAACGGTGAATCCACATGTTAATTTTACTAGAGTTCATATACCCACTATGCTATGGTGTGGGATTAAGGCTTCATTTGGTAGAGCGGTTGCGGTTGTAAAAGGAGCTGTTGTAAAGGGAGGTTTGTAAAAGGAGCTGTTGGAAAGGTGATGTTGGAAACGGAGATTTGTTTGGATAGTCTGTGTTTGCAGAGCTTTTCAAAACTGAGATCCATTTGGTAAAATAGCGTTTTGATAAATTTATTAATTTATGGTTGTGATATCAATATAAAATACATGTACCTGAGAAATTTATTAATTTATGGTTTATGAAAATTTAGAGTACATCCAAAGATCAAAATGTCAACCATTTGATGACTCGAAATACAGTTGATGACTCGAAATACAGCTGATTCCAAATACAATCACAATCTGTGCAGTTGTTCAGCAATGGAGTCTCGCAGCGCCGTCATCTCGTCAACACCCACTCGAATCCCTCTGATATGTTCTCCACCATCGCATGCAGTATTTTGTCGTGTTGTTCTTTGAAGACCCGCAGGGTAAACAAAACTCTCGTCTTCATCACAAGCTCGAAAGTGAGCGTCATTGCGGGAAGGATGCCTGCGAATGTAATTATGCAGAGTCATCGTTGCAATCACTATATCTCGTTGCTTAGTCAAACTGTATGGAGGCATATCCCTAAGAATCTTCCATTTCTTCTTCCATACGCCGAAGGACCGCTCTATAACGCTACGTAACGACGAGTGCGCCCGGTTGAATATTTCTCGGCGGCCCTGTACCATCCGGCTGCCCCTTCTGAAATCTGGCAAATGATACCGCGTGCCTGAATATGGTTTTAAAAATCCACGTTGGAGTGGATATCTGGCATCAACCACGTAATATTTACCTACAAGTGCACATATTGCTAATATGAGAATAATAATGAAACAACAGTATTTGAGTAGCTGTAGATTACTGAATATTAAAATGTCTTACCTGGGGGTGGATAGGGGAAATTATAACTCGAGTCCATAATGGCACGCTGAAATATACGGCTGTCGTGAGTAGAACCCTCCCAACCCGCCATCACAAATGTGAAACACATATTGAAATCACACACTGCCATAACGTTTTGTGTTGTCGTTCCATGGCGACCAATGTAGGAGACTTGTTGATCTGCTGGTACGATAAAAGGATTCAGCAACTTGTTGTTCAATCTCCTCATTTTCACTGTCTGTGATAGTCGGGGATGACATCGTCAATCTGATGTCAATGAGAATAACGTTAATTACTAATAGGAAAAGTGAAGTACTGCATAAAATTAATGAACATGAGTTAAACAGTAATGCATAGAAGTAGCAAAATATTGCATTTCCGATCATGAATCAAACACAGAATATTATAAGTAGCAAAATATAGCAGTTCCGATCATGCAATAAACATAAAACACAAATGAGTTCAAACAATAACAAAGAAGATAATGCATAGAACACATCAGTTTAGCAGATCGATCATTTCTCGGCGAATCGAGTTTCCAGCCACTTGAGCCGCCGATCCTTTCGAATACTCATAAAGGTTTCCCGATTTCCCTTATCCTTCAAGAAAACGGTGCAGAAGTCATATAAAGCATAGTTGGTTTCTTCCATGACCTCCTCCATACTTTCGAGCTCGGTAATGGCTTCAGGGATGGTGTGCGTGGACGAAGATATCTGGATGCGGGGAGGCTCCATCATGCAACGCCCAATAATGCGAGATGTTTCAGCTATCTGATCCATCGTCGAACTCCTGCTTCTCTTGTATGTCTGCTTGCGTTTTCCCTTATCTGGTATCTTCTTTCCTGCTTTTGTAGGAGACGTTAACTGGTCCACATCTTGGGAATCATCCCCAGCAGAGAGGTCGTGCTCATCAATCGATTCAGGCAAAAAATTTCTAGAATTAGGAGCCCAAGCAAGAGCTCCAGTAGCTACGACCTGGCTGAACATCATATCGAGCTTTTCTTCTAACTCGGGAGATATCCCAACGAATTGAAACTTACGTGCAGTTGGATGAACCTGAAATGAAAATATAACGGAGTTAGAATAAGAAAAAAAAGAACTATTCTAGGTACAGAATAAAAAAACTATTATAATTACCTTCAGACGCTCTTTCCACCAATCCTCAGAAGCAGCAATAGTTTTGCGTATAGGATCCCATCCCAAACCCGTCTCACGACCCTTGAGGTCACGCCATAACTTCCAGTCTTTTTTCAGCTGATCCCACTTGTTTTTCATTTGGGTTCGATCGTAGGACTTCCCCGTGCGAGCTAAGAAATTTGTTGTCAAGTTAACCCACCCTTCTCTGTTGAAGTGTGTGGTCGGGCGATTTCCCAACTCAATTTATTTTAAGCACAAGTCACAGAAAATCAAAACATCGCTAGCCTCCCAATTGGCACTAACACCACCTTCCTTATGTTTACCCATAGTGAATAAACTGTATTAAAAAATAGGAACAAAACATTAAAAAAATATAGTCCTAAATCAGACAACATGTATAGGTGAACCCAGCAGAAAAGATTGTTGTGCGAATCCAAGTTTGAGGGTTTGTCTCTAAACAGGATACATAAAGAATATTAAAAAGAGGAAATGCTTTATGTGAATAAGGATTTTATCATGAAGATGAGTATATTCTGAGTCAAGAATAAAAGCAGTAGTTAGACTTCACAAAAGATAAACTTACAATAAGTAATTTTTACAAAAACTCACACACACAGCACATACACACTCACACACACATCACAAAAACACATAAACATCACATACACAAACTCACACACACAACACATACACACTCACACACACATCACACACACAACACACTCACAACATACAACACATACACACTCACACACACATCACAAAAACACATAAACATCACATACACAAACTCACACATACAACACATACACACTCACACACACATCACACACACAACACACTCACAGCACACACAAACTCACACACAGCACATACACACTCACACACACATCACAAAAACACATAAACATCACATACACAAACTCACACACACAACACACACACACAACACATACACACTCACACACACATCACACACACAACACACTCACAACATACAACACATACACACTCACACACACATCACAAAAACACATAAACATCACATACACAAACTCACACATACAACACATACACACTCACACACACATCACACACACAACACACTCACAGTACACACAAACTCACACACACAGCACATACACACTCACACACACATCACACACACAACACACTCACAACATACACACTCACACACACATCACACACACACTCACAAACACATACACATCACATACAAACTCACCCACACATCACACACACACTCACACACACATCACACACACAGCACACACTCACACACTCACACATACACATCACATGCAAACTCACCCACACATCACACACACACACTCACACACACATCACACACACTCACATACAAACAGCACATACAAACTCACACACATCACATACAAACTCACACACAAACAGCACATACAGACTCACACACATCACATAAACTCACACACATACAACACACTCACATACACTCACACACACAGCACATACACACCACACACACAGGACACTCACACACACATCACACACACAACACAATCACAGCACACACAAACTCACACACATCACATACACACTCACACACTCACACACACATCACAAACACATAAACAACACATACGACCTCACACACATCACATAAACTCACACACATACAACACACTCACATACACTCACACACACAGCACATACACACCTCACACAGGACACTCACACACACATCACACACACAACACAATCACAGCACACACAAACTCACACACATCACATATACACTCACACACTCACACACACATCACAAACACATAAACAACACATACGACCTCACACACATCACATAAACTCACACACATACAACACACTCACATACACACACAGCACATACACAACACACACACAGGACACTCACACACACACATCACACACACAACACAATCACAGCACACACACACTCACACACACACCACATAAACACTCACACACTCACACACACATAAACAACACAACAAATCACACGGCGGGATAGGCAAAAACACATTGCATAAAAATATTGCAAAAACACTGCAATACACAAACTGGATGCTGGAAAAAAAATAGGCATATACCTGCTATGAGATTGCTGCAGTTAGGGGAAGAGGTTGGTGTTGAGGCGGGAAGAAATCTGGGCAGAGATCTCTGAAGGAATCGCCAGGGAGTACAAGCCACCAAACCTGAACCAAGGGGGAAGAAAGAAGGCGTGTAAACTACCGGATGTGAAGAAGAAACCTTCAAAGAAGAGATCTTTGAGGTTGCAATGAGAGAAATCTGGAAAATACCTATAGTATGATGCGAAGGAGGCAGCGGGGTGGATCTTCACGGCGATTATGATGCGAAGGAGGCAGCGGCGTGGATCTTCACCAGAGAAGCCTCCTGCACCGTCGCTGGAGATGCGCGTCCTGCACCGTCGCCGGATGAGATGCGGGAGAATCGTCACACCGTCGCTGGATACGAGCATCCTGCACCGTCGCCGGATGAGATGCGGGAGATTCGTCCTCCACCGTCGCGGAAGAGATGCGGATGCCGACGGAGTAGGCAGCGGGGAAAACCCTAAACGCGGCCGACTGGAGCTCGGGGAGGAATTTTCGGCCCGCAGGTTTTTGAGAAGCGATAAAACGCGGAGCTGAATGAACCGGGAGCGGGTAAACAAATGGGATATAACCGAGCGTTTCGTTTTGGCCAAACGAAATGAAGTTAAAAAGCTTAAACAAATGAGGTCTAAATCTTATATCTCAATTTGATAATAAAAGTTAGTCATAAATTTATATAAATATATTACTTACAAACAACTCTCCATATTAAAATTTTAATTTAATTATTATTTTTTGGATCAAAATCTTAAACTATATATATTATAAATTTATTCATATTTGCACAACTATATTTCTTTTATCAAATAAATGAGTGATATTGCTCATGGTGCGGGAAAAGCCCGCTTTGATGCCGGCGAAGCACACTTGGATGCAGATGAAGCCCACCAGACCGTTTGAGTCACTCACATACGGGTGGAACAATTCAACCATGGGTGCGCACAGACGAAGCCCATGCGCACCCAAGGCAACTGTAACGATCTGAGCCGTTACAAGATCGTCGGCGATGATCGCCGGCGTTGAAGGAGAAGAAGGTTGGGTCTTCTATATCTATTTCTTAGAACTACTCCTATTATAAACTACAAGAGAAAAACAGGAAAGACATTCTTTATTCATGGATGATAAACTATTACATGAAAGACCTAACCAATTTACAGCAATAGACCGGTGGTGCCCATTCTCAACATACAACGGCGGCCCGTGCGAAGACGAACGCGCGCAAATACAATCAAAAAGTCATATTAATTTTTAAATTCCAAACTCATTCGGAACGCTGCAAGTTTCTATCTTGAAAATTTTACCGTGACAGGCTTGCAATAAAAAAAAAATTTAATGCTAAACAAACAAAGATTAATAAGTATTTGTTAGAGGTTTTAAGCAGCCTCGCTCATGTAAGGAAATGAGGCCGACTGTAGGTGGTAGATTTTATAGCAACATTTCAGGTGTACATGAAGTCAAGTTAATACGCTAACGTGAAGCGGTGGTGATACCCTGATAGCTTGAGATAAGATCTCACCGCCGCCTTAGAGTTAACGTGATAGACCGCGCGAGCTTGCGGAAACGTCGATCTGCATAGATCATTAAACTTTAGGGCGGCCCATTGATATTGAAGTATTGCTTTGAGAATATGAAAGACGAACGCGCGTATTCAAATAAAAACTTAAATTCAATATCAAAATTCAGTCTGTTTTTCATGAGACCATTTTTTTAGCCTGAACGTGATTTTTTTCGGCCGAACGCAATTTTTTCGGGACCAATTTTTTTGCGCGGACGTGTTTTTTTCTCGAACGATTTTTTCGCCCAGACGTAATTTTTTGTCTTGGCATTTTTTTTACCCACAGGCGAATGCGATATTCTGCACGAACGCGGTTTTTTTTCTATGACGCATTTTTTTGCCCGAATGTGTTTTTTTGAAAATTTCGCTATTCAATTTTTGGTCGCCTGGGCCGAATTATTCATCTGACAATTTTTTCGCTCAGACACAATTTTTTTTGCCCGCATGAATTAATTCGGCCAAAAATTTTCGCCCAAACGCGTTTTTTTTCCGCCCGGACGCGTTTTTTTTCCGCCCGGCACGATTTTTTCGCCCGGGCGCGATTTTTTCGCCCAAACGCGATTTTTTCGCCCGCACGCGGTTTTTTCTCCCGGACATTTTTTGCCAACGCGAATTTTTCGCCCAACGCGATTAACTTAAGATTTTCTCGCCCGGACGCGATTTTTCGCCCGACGCGAATATTTCGCCCAGAGAAATTATCGCGTCGGGGCGAAAATTTCGTAAAAATCGCGTCCGGGTGAAAAAGCTAGAGCGGGCGAGAAATTCGCGCCCGCGAGAAATTCGCGCCCGGGCGAGAAATCGCGCCCGGGCGAGATTCGCGCCCGGGCGAGAAATTCGCGCCCGGGCGAGAAATTCGCGCCCGGGCGAGAAATTCGCGCCCGGGCGAGAAATTCGCGCCCGGGCGAGAAAATCGCGCCCGGGCGAGAAAATCGCGCCCGGGCGAGAAAATCGCGCCCGGGGAGAAAATCGCGCCCGGGCGAGAAAATCGCGCCCGGGCGAGAAAATCGCACCCGGGCGAGAAAATCCGGGCGAAAATTCGCGTCCGGGCGAAAATATCGCGTCCGGGCGATACGGACGAAAAAATTTCGAAAAAGGTGTCGATTCGCGTTCATGAAGTCAAAAGATTGAAAAAAAATCACGTCATGGCGAAAAAAAAACACGTCTGGACGAAAATAACACTTTTGGGCGAAAATTTCACGCCCGGTCAAAAAATTCGCGTTGTGGTCGAAAAACTTGAGTTTGGGCGAAAAAATCACGCCTCAAGAAAAATACGGTCGGGCTAAAAAACTTATTTGTGATTTTTATTGTGCTAATGAGATAAGTCAATTCCTATCAGAAAGTCTTTCACCGAACAATAAAAAAATATCAATGTCAATTCCTATGATTAGAGTCTTTACGAACTAAAGAATTGGATTTAAATCCAATATCATTTCCCATGTGTATTGATATTGAATTGAAAGTCAATACTTAAATAGCGTTGAAACGAACGGACCTTATGGAACCGACATTCCAGAATAGGCTACAACGCCTTTAATATAGTTCATTTCAAGAGATTTTGTACTGTTTTGTGAGAGAAAGAAGGAGGAAATTGTCATTGTTGGATCCGAAACTCGTCGCAGGCGATTTAATCTATAGAGGCAGTTCATTGCGGTCTTTTCCATTCGGCTAGATTTCTTTCATGAAGCCGGTTATTGTAGTTGAGCCGGTTGCTGCAAGATGAATGTCTGATGAGCCGGTAGCTGCGAAAAGAGTGACGGACCAACAGTTGAAGCCTTTTTTGAGCTTCAATCCTCCTTCCTTCTCAGGGATGGAATCCCCACTAGTTGAGCCGGTTGCTGCGAGATGAATGTTTGATGAGCCGGTAGCTGCGAAATGCGTGACGGGCCAACAATTGAAGCATTTTCAGAGCTTCAATCCTCCTTCTTTCTCTGGGACGGAATCCCAACTACAGGAAAAATGGGTTTTCGCTGCACGCTATATGCGCTGCGGAAAGTGATTAGCGACATACATATGCGTGCCTACAAGTTCAACACTATCAATAAAAGTAACGTATCGATGGTGTCCGTTGAGCACTGTTGATTCCCATATTAACGGCAGATCCATCGCGTTACAGTAAGAGGTACTAACAACGCTCAACTACTGTTGCGGAAAGTATTTTTAAATAAATTGAAATAAGTTTCCGCAGCGCACATAGAAGGCTGCCAATTCTTATATCTGTAGCGTGTCATGTGTGTGGCATATGCTTGTATTTAATAGCACACTAAGCACGTTGTGAATGTGGTTTTTTATTCAAAAAAAATTTAAAACTATATGGGAATCTAATTCAACCAGTCCGCATGCAATAACGCATTAATCAAATTTATTTAACCTGTGCACATATGTTTCAAATCCACATCATGAAAATTGATAAGAAATCCATAGCAACGCATTAAAACATAATGAATTCACAAGAACTTGCCAACATCATGTTTAAAACCCCATAGCGGCAGCTGAGCGGGTTGCCTCTGGTCGCGTGGAGGTCGGCCGCTTGGCCTCGACGACCAGTCGTTCGACCTTGTGGCTAGGCAGAGGGCGCGGAGGCCGGCCACTTGGCCTTGCGGTCGTGCGGCTGAGGGGTTGTATGCTGTCAATCGGACGTTTGGGGCTGGTATGCTGCTTGTTTGGCCTCGCGGGGCGTGTAGTGGCCGGCCGGCCTGCGCGTTGATTTGTCGTATGCATTGCATGCACAATGGTTAAGGGTTAGTGGGGTCTACTTTGGTCAACCCCACTTGGACACTATGACCCCCACTAAGTTAATGGGGGATGAGAGGATTTCTGGCTATGCGAATCCCGGAATTCTTATAAATTGATTATGTCTGTATTAGTTATTACGGGCAAGCTTTATGAACTTTGCTTTAGTTCTACAGAGTTCTGTAAGAGTGATATTGAGAATGAAAACTCTTAGGTTGCATTCGTTTCGCGGGTTTTGTAGGAAGGAATTTGTTTGGGATTCCCCAATTTCATTCACAAGTGTTCGTTTGACAATTTATTGGAAGGAATTGGTTTTCCTCCAAAGCCTATCGGTTTGGATCTGTTAAGAATTTACCCTAAGGTGAAAACCCACCATTTTCCATCAGTTTGGGCGAATCTTTCTCTCTCATGCTAAACACGTGTTATCACTCTCTCCCGTGAATCTCCCTATCCTTTCCTCCTCCTTTTCTCGATGGAAGAAGATGACAAGGGTGGGGGATTTTGTTGGGGGTTTATGTGCGAGATGGAGCAGTATTTGACCACAATGGATTCACTCGCTCGAGGAGGGATTTTCTAAGCAGGGGAGGGCGAGGGAGGTGGTGGAGAGGGTGATTTTGTGGTCGGGGATCACAAGGGCGGTGGAGAGGGTGTATGTAACATTCAGACTTTTATTTGGTGACTAGAACCCTAGTGGCAACAATAAAAGTGACCTGAATCTCTACCTGAGACTCATAAGGGGTACGAGATTACCCTATTTTGGGGATTTCGAGCTAATGAGCTCCGATTCGAGTCCTGTTTGTTACTTTGGACTCGTATAACTGGTACGAGTGCAACCAAACTCGTTTTGTTGCAAACCGAGGTCATATGGTGAATATGACTGTTCCTCGTAGAACGTCGCAAATATGAGAAATTTGGATATTGAGATAGAGAACTCTGATTTGAGTTCCGTCAGTTCCTATGCCTCGTATAGTCAATACGAGTGTGTTGGAACTCGTTCCGTTGAGTTTTGAGGTTATATGATGAATATGACCGTTTCTCGTAGAACGTCGCAAATACGATAATTTGGATATTAAGCTAGAGAACTCTGATTTGAGTTCTGTCAATTCCTATGGTCTTATATAGTCAATACGAGTGCGTTGGAACTCGTTACATTGAGTTCCGAAGTCTAACGATGAATATGACCGTTTTGAGTTCCGTAGTGCGTTGCGACGCGTGATTTTTGAATATTGAGTAATTAAACTTGGATTTGACCCCTGTCAGTTGCATTGGACTCATGTGGTCAATACGAGATCAAAAAAATTAGTTGTGCTTGATTTCGACAATGCCAGGTCAACATCAGTCAAAACGAGCATTATGGTGCACCGAAAAGCGTGCACACACCAATATTACTAAGATATCCCAATATTGACTCGTCACCCGAAAATTTAGACTTACTTTGACTTTCACCTACATGAGGGACCTACCCCATGATTGACTTTGGTAAAACATCTCAAAAATTCAATATTTTTTAAAAAAGAATTTAAATTCTTATATGAAGTCATATGTCAAGGCCACTGTGGGCCCACTTTAAGCTCATAATGGGCCCTAGGTTTAGCCAATATAAGAGGAAGAGGATAAGCCCAAGCCCTCTCTCTCTCTCTCCCTTGCTTTCTATTAGCCAAGAACCAACACATGCCTAAAAGCCATATACTAATTCTAGGTGGTACAACCCTCGTATTAAGGGCTGCCAGCTGCCCCACACCAACTGTAAGGAGCTCAGCTTCTTCAATAGGATTTAATCCCGCACCGGGAAGATGAAGGAGGAAGATCTCCTAATCCCCTATATAAAGACCACCCCTCCTCCAGAACATTTCGCCCCTCTCCCAAGCTCAAAACAAGCAACCCTTTCCCCCTGCCAGAGCTAGCTCCACCTAGCTAGAGAAGGAGAAGTCGAGCTCCACCACCCTTCACTGTCATTGATGGCAGAACTCGTCGAGAGCCCTCGGAGACCCCAAATAAGGTGGAAATCATCTCCTCTCCTTCCTCCCTACTTTTTGGACGTGTCCATTTCAAGGTCCGGCGGCCGGAGCGCCGCCACAACACCACGGTGATTGGGGAAGAAATGCACTGTAAGGAATTTTCAAGCGGTGGTCGGCGGTGTCAGGCCGCCGGACCACTGACGGAGGGCTCCCGGCCTCGGTAAGTTTGTCGGGGGCGGAGTCACGGCCGGCCGGCAGTTGGGAAGGCCTGCAACCTTCTCTATCTCGGTACAGGCTCGGTACAAAAGAGATGATATATATATATATACAAGCAGTCGTGCACGGGGGACCCCGTGCGGGCAACATTCGTCGTGGGTGCGATATTTGTCGAGGGTGCGACATTTGTCATGGGTGCGACATTTGTCGATGAGGCGACATTCGTCGTGGGGGCGACATTCGTCGTGGGTGCGACATTCGTCGAGGAGATGACATTGGTCGTTGGGGCGACATTGGTCGTAGGGGGCGACATTGATTGTGAGGGAGACATTCAGCGACATTTGGTGGGGGCGACAACACTCGGCGGGGGCAACAACAATCGACAGGGATGGCGACAATTGGCAGGAGCAACAACAATCGGCGGGGGTGGCAATAATCGGAAAGGGAGGCGACAATTGGTAGGGATGGCGAAAATCGACGGGGCGGAGACATTCGGCAGGAGAGTCAACATTTATCGTGGGCGGCGACATTTGTCGTCGGGGGTAACATTTATCGTGGGCGGGTGGATTTGTTGTGACCTTCGACATTTGTCATAGGGGTAACATTTGATATCGTGAGCAGCAACATTCGGCGGGTAATGAGACATTCGGTGGGGGCGGTGATGTTCTGCGGGAGTGGCGTCGTTCGGCGAGGGCGGCGACATTCGACAACGGCAGCGACTTTCAATAGAGACTGTGATATTGATCGGGGGCGACGATATTGGTGATGAGGCAGCCACAATTGTAGCCGGCAAAACTGCTATCTTTACCATTTCTGCCATTTTCGAGTTCATACTACAATCTCAAAATTAAAATTTCCGTGCTTTTTTAAAATCAGACGTGGTCTCCTCAAGTAAGAAACTCATGTACTTAACCATCTTAGGCTCTGTTTGGGGGGACTTATTTTTCCCAGGCAAGCGGTTACGACCGCATGAACCGGACCATAATTAAGGCCCGGTTCATGCGGCCGTAACCGCTTGACCGGTGAAAATAAGTCCTGCCAAACGGAGCATTAGTGCAAAACTGCTTTCTTTACCATCCAAGATATTTTTCTTAAAAAGTCTCACTTCTCGTGATTTCCCAATTCATACTACAATCTCAAAATTAAAATTTGCATTTTTTTTAAATTAGGCCTGGTCTCCTCAAGCAAGAAACTCTTGTACTTAACATTCAGTGCAAAATTGATTTCTTTACCCAAAATTTATATCCAGTTTTCTCTGGTCTAAGAATTGGGAGTACCTCTATACTACAGACTGGTACATTTGAGCATTGATTGCTCTTCAATCTCACCATTTTTTTTATGCTGGTTACAATTTTTAACAGAGATGCCTAAATGTCCCATTGCAGGAATTATGTCTACTACATTATGAAATTCTATTGTTGAATCTTGTCAGCAAGCTAAAATATGCAATTTTGCTAAGAAATTTATGATTTGAGAAATTAAGTGTTAGAATGGAAGTGCCCTCAGGAAGGCCATTTAGTGATAGAAAATGGATCATTCCTTTCTTGCCAGGTCTGTTGGTCTCTTCCAGCAAAATAGTCTTCATACCAAAAAAAATTGGAATCTACATATAAAAAAACCTCTCAGAAATTTTTTTTTTTAAATGTACATGAGAGAACTCATATTTCTTATATCATTCTCAGTTATATGCATAGAGAGTGCCTTTAACCCAGATTTCTACATAATCAAATATATATGAAAATGGAATACGATGAACTAAAAAAATGGGAGATAGTCGGCATACAGGAAACCCTCCCAGCAAAATAGTTTAAAATGGGCATGAGAGAACCCATATTTCATGGAGAGAACCATCAACACAGATTCTGGCACCTTTTTTCCAGCAACACGATGAACTTTACACCAACCTCTCCAGCTTTTTTGTCATTCCTGCCTCTGAGAGTGAGCTGAAACTTTTCACCACCCAGTCTGCAACCCTCACCAACTTCTCCCGCAACTCCATCCTCTGTTCGAATCATCACATTAAAAGATGCCTTGGAATCAACATCTATCAATAATTATGAAGCACATAAATACGAAGCACGTGAATACCTTTGTTTTCACATCAATGGTGATTAAGTATCAAATGACTGAGAGCATCTCCAACCGGAGATCTCTATATTTAGAGATTCATCTCTATATTTAGAGATTCATGTTCTCCAAATATGGAGAACATGGAGAACCAACTCCAACCATGTTCTCCATATTTTGAGAACATGATTTTTTTAATATTATATGTATAAATAAATATACATTTATTAATAATATATTTATATAATTTACATATTTATATGTATAAATAAATATATATAATAATTAAAATAAAAATAAAAATATTTATATATAAATATAAACGTCCAGCAGAGCTCTTAAAAATATTGAAATTATTTATATTTATAATTAAATATAAATATTTAAATATAAATAGAAGTGTTACCCGTAAAATGGCGAGCAAAGCTCTTATAAATATAAAGCAAAAACGTCGAGCAGAGCTTCACGTTTAAAGCAAAAATGTCGACGAATTTTAAAGCTTTTTTTTTTAATTTCAAATTTGATTACATAACTAAAATACAACACACATAGCATAATTCAAAATACAAAATTACATTTGGAAATAATTCTAAAATTCGGGGAGGTCATCACCGGGTTCGCTACGACTTACGCGTGCGCTTCCCCCTAGTTGTTCTCCTCTATACCCGGGTACTCCATAGTCGCTTCCTCCATACTGGCTTTCTCGATACTGGCTTCCTCCATACTGAGGTCCTCCAAATTGAGGTCCACCAAATTGAGACCCTTCAAATTGAGGTCCACCAAATTGAGACCCTCCAAATTGAGGTCCACCAAATTGAGACCCTCCAAATTGAGGTCCTTCGTGTGGGTTTCCTCCATAATAACTTCCTCCATATTGGCTTCCTACATGCCAACCTCCTCCAAACTGATGTCCTCCATGTTGATCTCCTCCATAATGGTTTCCTCCATCACCACTACCTCCATACATGCCTCCTCCATACCTGGTAGCTTCGAGTGATGATGTTTCTCTAAATAGGGATTGTTTCACATTTTTATTCATAATTTCTTGTTTTTTTTGCCGAAAATATTGCCGCTCTGGAGTTCCTTTTATGCTTTATAAATCAATCATCATAATATCATGATCTTGTTTAGCACTCTGAAGTTCTAGTTTTTTCTTTTCATTTTCGACCTTTAACTTCAAGAGTTGAGTCATAAAAGACCTATCTTTTGCTCGTTCTTCTTGTCCTCTCTTCAAAATCTCTAAGAATTCTTCATTTGTTTTAAAATGAGTTTCAATATCCGCCGACTTTTTACAACTAACTTGTCTTCTTCTCTCTTTTTCTTTCTTTCTTCCAGTAGATCTAGTATTTGAAATTGAAGCCAGAGATTCTTCATCACCAGTACTATTACGGTTCATTTCATTGTTGTCTGTGTTTAGGTCTATTCGTCTCCGTTGGGTGGGAGAGTTAGAATCAAAAGGTTGTGACATGTCAAAATGTTGAGAGTTGTTACCTTCTGTAGTCCCGGACGACTCTATCCACTTCTCTGTATTTTTCAAAATTGACCAAACATGATCAAGCAAGAAGCCTCTTTTCTCGTTCGGATCTTCTCCATATAAAATTTTGGTCTGATTAATCTACAAACAAACAATAATTAAAATATAGTGATTCTTTAATATATTATGTAAAATATAAATTAGTACTTATAATATCGAGTTCAGATGCACCACTCAGATTTCGTTGCTCAATTTGTCGAATACATCCTCGAAATTTGCTAGCCTTACTTGCTAACAATGACCAACGACAGGAGAGAGATTTAGGGGTTCTCTGTCCTAAATAAGTTGCGAGTCTTATTTTGTGAAATATGACTGAAACTCTTTCCCACATCCTATGCTCCTTCTGATTACTACCCATAACTGGGTCTTCAGATACCTCAAGCCATGCATAGCATGGTGCTTGATCTTCTTTCACTGAGAATATTGTTCCCCGACTGGAAGTCATGGTTAAGGAGAGGAGTGCTCTTCTTAACTAAGGAGAGAAAGAGTGATTGATCTTCTTTTGCTTGCACTTCATGTTGGTGAGATACTTATAGAACTAATGCTGGTGATAAGAATCCAATGCTGGTGGTAAGAATCCAATGCTGGTGATAAGAATCCAATGCTGGTGATAAGAATCCAATATTGGTGATAAGAATCCAATGCTGGTGGAGAGTCCAATGCTTGTGATAAGAATCAAATGCTGGTAGACCTGCACATAAAGACCCCGGTCGACGATAGGCCGAGCTCGATGTTCAGCGCGTCAAACCTAGGTAGACCTGCACATAAAGACCACGGTCGGCTCTTTTTATAATAGCGTCGAACGGCCAAAATAGCCGTTCGACTATTTTATAAAAAGAGTCGTTCGACTCTTTGTATAAAAGAGTCGAACGCCCAAAATACGGCCGTTCGACTATTTTATAAAAAGAGCCGAGCGTTCGGCTCTTTTTATAAAAGAATCGAACGGTCGTTCGACTATTTCATAAAAAGAGCCGTTCGGCTCTTTTTATAAAAGAGTCGAACGAAAGTTCCGTTCGACTCTTTTATAAAAAGAGTCGAACGAAAGTTCCGTTCGACTCTTTTATAAAAAGAGCCGAACGGCTCTTTTTATACTAGCGTCAAACGACCAATATATGGTCGTTCGACTATTTTATAAAAAGAGTCGTTCGGCTCTTTTTATAAAAGAGTCGAACGACCAATATATGGCCGTTCGACGCTTTTATAAAAAGAGCCGTTCGGCTCTTTTTATAATAGCGTCGAACGGCCAAAATAGCCGTTCGACTCTTTTATAAAAAGAGTCGTTCGGCTCTTTTTATAAAAGAGTCGAACGGAACTGCTGGTGGAGAATCCAATGCTGGTGGAGAATCCAATGCTGGTAGAGAATCCAATGCTGGTAGAGAATCCAATGCTGGTAGAGAATCCAATGCTGGTGGAATATGACAATGCTAGTGGAGAATTAAATGCTTGTGATAAGAATCCAATGCTGGTGGAGAATCCAATGTTCGTGATAAGAATCCAATGCTGGTGATGAGAATCCAAAAATCCTATATAATCAACACTTCCGTTCTCATTTTCCGGCTAACTAACTATCTTTCCCTCATCCAAAAAATGAACTACGGTGCAGGGTCATCTCATTTACGATCTTCATCGTCTTCGGATGATGAATTATTTTATCAACAAATTCATCAGTGGGAAGAAGACACAGCTGAATGGGAGCAAGAAGATGAAATTTTGGCTTGTGCTTATGCGTCAAACACAGCCAAAATTGCAGTTCAACTTCACGGAGATGAACTTCCGAGATACAGAGGTTCAACACCTGATCATGCGGTAATCAATAGGGGCAGGATTGAAGGTGATACTAGATTGTGGAATGACTACTTCTCCGATCATCCCACATACGGGGAAACATATTTTCGAAGAAGATTTCGAATGCGAAAGAATTTATTCCTTCGTATTGTCGCCGCGGTGCGGGAGCACGATAATTTCTTCATTCAAAAGAAGGATGCTTTTGGAACGCTTGGATTGTCAACTTTACAAAAAATTACGGCAGCATTCCGTATGTTGGCAATGGAACAGCAGCTGATAACTGCGATGAATATATTCGAATCGGTGAGTTAACCGTGATCCAATGTTTGAAGAGATTTTGTAGGGCAATTGTACAAGTGTACAAAGAAGAATATTTGAGATATCCCAACGCCAATGATGTTGCTAGATTATTACGGAAAGGTGAAGAATGAGGATTTCCAGGGATGTTGAGAAGTCTAGATTGCATGCATTGGCAGTGGAAAAATTGCCCGACAGCATGGGCAGGACAATATTCAGGACGGCACGGTGGGCCAATAATTATTCTCGAGGCAGTAGCATCTTATGACTTATGGATATGGCACGCATATTTTGGTTTACAAGGCTCGAACAATGATATCAATGTCCTGCAAGCGTCTCCTTTGTTTGTCAACTTAGCACAAGGTATCACGCTTCTACTAATTATGAAATTTTGGGGGAAAAATATGACGTTGGTTACTATTTAGCCGACGGAATATATCCGAAGTGGTCAACACTAGTTCAGACTATTTCTCATTCACATGACCAAAAAACAACACTTTGCAATGATGCAAGAAGCATGCCGAAAAGATGTAGAGCGGGCATTTGGAGTTCTTCAATCAAGATTTGCGATAATTAAGGGGCCTGCCCGATTTTGGGATAAACATGTTTTACACGATATCATGACTGCTTGTGTTATAATGCACAACATGATCGTCGAAGACGAGCGGGATGAAAATGACTATGTCACTATTTTTACTCCATCACCAACTCAAAATGTTGAAGAGTTGAACACTAGTGAAGTCGAACGATTTCGTCAGTTCCTAAATCGGCATAAAAAGATCAAAGACAGAGATGCACATTTTGCACTTCGAGATGCACTAGTTGAACACTTGTGGGAACGACATGGAAATGAAGCAATGTAATTTTGAATAATTTATGCATATTAATTTGAATGTATTTTTTTTTATGCAAGTTTAATCAGTAAAAATGTCTTCTCTTTCTTTTTGCATGCCAAATAATAATTAGAATGTATTCAATATTAGTCTCGTTTTATAGGTCTCGAAAAAATAATTTTATTGATATATTAGACATGGAAGCTGACTGCTTTTGGGCATTAATTGAAGGCATGGAGGCTGGCTGAGCTCGACGAAGAAATTATTTTAATTATACATATATATATATATATTTAATATAAATATAAAACAAAGAATTAAATAAATAAAAAATTAAAAAATAATATAATATTAAATGCCGCGCATGGCATTTCCTCTCCCCCTCCTCTATATTTAGAGGAGGAGAGAGAAGATCTCCATTTATGGAGATGGAAATGCAGACCGATTGGAGTAACATTTTTCGGCAAAAATGGAGATTCTCCATTTATAGAGATCGGTTGGAGATGCTCTGATACGAAAAATGTCTAAAAATAAGTATACCTGTACGGGAGAAGGTTGCAGCCTTCTGTGGGTGGCAGGAGGAGCAACACAACAACGGATGAGGTCTGAAATGCAAGGTGAAAATGAAAAACTGAGGAACTGAGAAGGAATTAAAGAGAATAACTGGGAGATAGTTATTCTCAGATCGAACTTATTTTCTTTAGCAACACAGCAAAGGTCTGAGTGGGAGTATACCTATGCGGGAGGAGGTTGCAGCTTTCAACAGATGGAGGGAGGAGAAGCAACAAAACAACGATGGAGAAGTAATTAATGGTGGAGGAGCAACACAACAACTGAAGGAAGCTTCGGAATCGTCGTGGAGGAGGAGCTCATGAGGAGGCCGGCCCGTGGTGGAGGAGACCTGAGGCTCTCTCGAAGAGATATACCAGGAGTAGCATGGTGTGCGAGAGAAGCTTGCAGCTTTCGGCGGATTTGACCTGGACCGTGCTGTCGTGCGGGAGGAGCTTTGCAGGGTTGCTAGTGGCACGAGTCAAATCCTGGCGGGAAGAGATTGACAATATTGAAGAAGAAATGATGAAAGCATGGGGCACGGGATTGCATGTTCGCAGGATAGATATATTAAAGCTGGCATTATTAATTATATAAAACAGGCGATATACGTCTTTTGACATAGGCAGAAGAACAAACAGTTCATGTGCAAGTACTTGCACAGCAAAATTACACACCTCTATGTTTGCAAATCACCAATTTTTATTTCCTGAATTTCTATGTGAGTGAGTGGCATCAACAATCGAGTCAGAATGCGTAGTTTGAAAAAACTATTAAAATGACATTCAATCCCTACGGTTAGAGTGTTTGGAAACGAAAGTATCAGATGAAAATGTCGAGTCAGGGTGATGATATGGAGTGATGCTTTGAGCATAAGTATGACATTCCATACAGACGTTGAGATTATAGAAATGAACATCTGAAAGGAGATTGACATTATAGCAAATTCACATGAGCAACAATCTTAATCACATCACCTGCTCCAATACCTCCTCCATTTGAGATTGGAGACATCGAAGGCAGGTTTAGGGACAATCACAGTACCATGGGGTTTCTTTGACAATGATCACAGTTGCTGAGAATGCAATGATCATGGGATTTGCACAACTAAAAGTTTGAAACCACATTTGATACAAAATTGTTGCTTGCATCCACAAAATCTCATGAAATGTGAAATGGAGTTGGTCTGCAAGAAGTGCTCCGCACGTCACCCGTCGTCGTCATCGTCGGCCGTTGATGCGGACGCCGTCGCACTGGGAAAATTAGAGTAAATCCGGACTGCACGGTTCGAGATCCATCATCCAGCGAGATAGTTCAGAAATGAATGCATTGGGACATAGGGTTTAGGGTTCATATGATGTGAGCATACCCGAAATATGTACGTGCGTGAACAGTCGTGATTGACGACTCCTACGTAGAAGCACGACTTGTCTTGTCGTGGTTGACGGCTCGGACGTAGATCAACTATGTGTTGTGTTGCCCAGAACTTGTTTGGCTCCCAATGTGCTTTACACTGATTTTTGAACCTCAGTAAATGATGGAATGTATGTCAACTGTAGGTTGCAGTGGAAATTTAATCCTAAGTATTTACTGTCCATTTGCACGATGAAGAAAGTCGTAAACAGGATGATTATGAAGCAACGTTTGAGCACACTTAAGGGACTTCATGCAGTTTCATGTTTGAAACTAAGTCTATGTTTTGTGGTGGCAGTAAATATTGTCATGCCTAATATACATTTGATTATCTTGGTATTTTGATCGAGTTCACGGGCGCAAAAAATCCGTAAACAGAGCCTTACGGTCCATTTGGCGTGGTGGTGGCGGTCGTAAACGCAAGGAGTAACACATCATTCGTTAAGGACCTCGTAGCAAACATCATCGGGTTGAGGAGAGTACCCGACGAAGTTCGCCGGGTGGGTGTTACCGAATGACACTTTGACCGGCATGGTCAATGCAGGAGTTAAATAATCACATGAATTATGCGGTATTTTATAGAAGCCGAAGGTAAGTAACAAACAAAACTTAGAGCACATGTGAAAGTTTATTTGTATTAATGAGCACAGACTATTCATATGCGAGTAGTGTATATGGGATTTACGGATGTGTTAATCCTGCAAACAGGTTCAGTGTAAATTTAGCAGATAAGCGATCCGATTGAGAAGTGGTCGTGCGAAACAGGCCAGAAAAAGCGTTTCCTATACAAATTTCAGCGGCCAAACTGGAGAGCAGATGTATGAGTAATCGTGCAAACAATCTGACTGTAAAGGTAGCACATAACCGGATCCGGTTCAGCAGTCATACAGGAAAACATTCAAAGTATTGTTTGGTTAGAAATATCAGCAGCAGAAAAACAGAGGAAATGACAGAGCAGAGCAGGATTAGGTGCCGACTGCACATTTATGAAGGTGAGTAGGCGGAGAAATAATCAGCCGGTGAAGAGGACAATACCTAGTCGTGAGCTTGTGGAGTGGCAGTGGGCGGAGAAGGATATGCGTGAGACTTATGGCGAGAGCGACGGAGGCTTCGGGGAGACGAAGAGGCGAACAGCGGATGAAATGACTGTAGCCGTAGGTAGAGTGGGGGCGGGAGGGCGTGGGTGAAGGATTTACCAAAGGCGGCGGAGGCGAAGTATAGTGCCGGCGGAAAGGACGGAGAGAGTGGAGGAAGGGATGCAGGTTGGGGCGGAAATGAGATGGGCAGAGGAGGAAATAGCGCAGCAGGGCGGCGCGATGATGAAGTGGCGAGCGCGCAGGCGAGCTTTCGCAGCACGCGGCACGCGGGCAGGGCACGCGGCGGACTGTGGGAGAAGCGGCGGGGAAGCGGAGGGGAATTTGCGGACGGAGAGCAGAACGGTAACGGCGCACGGAGAGAGGACGGAAAAATTGATGATCCTTATTAATAGTAGATATATATATCTTTATAAAATTATAATTAAAAAGGGCTTTTGATTTTTTTGAGGCTAAACTAGAGGCCTTATGAAAAAGATTTGAACATGAAAAATGTTCCTCTTGGGGTCAGCTATATCTCATAAAAATTTTATATTTTTCAGACAATATTTGATATTTTTACAAATTAAAATAGTGTTATTTGGCTAATTTGGTGAAACTAAAATGCTCTTGAAATTTTAATAAAATCTCTGTGATATTTGGAGCCCTTATGCATGCTCTATAAAGATTTGGAGATTTTTGATTATGCTTTAATATTTTTAAAGCATTTAAAGTGGTGGTTTTCACCTTTGAAAATTAATAGAGGTCAATTTTCGTGATCAAAATCATGTAAAATCTCATGAATGATTTATATTTACTAAAGACATGTCACAATGAAATTTAAGAAATTTTCGAGCATTCCTACTATTTTTCAGATTTTAAATTATACTCGAGATTAATTTAAAGATTGTTATATACAAAATCTTCCGATTAAAATATCTTATATCTTTATAAGAAATTCTTGGAGTTAAATACATGGTTTGAATATATACGAGGAATTTTGAGGCGCTCCTGGCATTTTAATGAATTGATTTAACTCGAGCCTGTTTTAAATAATGTTAGAGGCTATGTAAGACCTCGAAGTGATGAAAATTATTTTGAGCAACAAATATTTATTATGTGAACACACTGCCATAGTTTGGTGATTTGAAATACAGGTTCTTTTTAAATTTAAAAATAAGGGTTTGTTTGAGGCTTAATGAATTTTTGAAGCTCAATCGAATGTCGAAATAACTCGAGGAACTCTTGAGGTTTATGTTTTGGAAAATTCAATCTCGAGTTCTGCTTTCCTCAATTTTTGACTCTTTGTTGAAAAAAAAAGTTTAAATCAGAAGAAAATGATATTGGGTTTAACATAGAAACTTGATTCGTCCTAATGCGAGTAATTGAGGTTAAAAGATGGCGTTAAAGCCCTCAATTCTGCTTACTCCTACGTTGACCCCCGATTCCGCCTCCCTGCTCGTCATTGACCACTCCTCCTTTGGATCCTCCCCTATCTCAGGCCACCGTCTGTCCTCCCCTTCACTTCCCCTGGCCGGTCCAAGGGCTAGCAACCCTTCTTCTTCCTCCCAGGGGGCTGACAGCAGCTTCATCACCTCTCCAGAGCCCGAGGTTCTTCTTCCTCCTCTTAGGGCAGCAACCTCCTCTCTCTTCTTTGTCGATTTGGCTATGGATTTCAAGATAATGCCTTGGGTTTTGCTCAAATCCTCCTCCACTCATATTTTTTGGACTAAATTTTTGGTTCCTCTTGGTAAGATCTACCCTTCTTCCCCTTATTTAAGATTTACCCTAGTTTCATGAAATTTTTTTGTGCCCTATATTTCGTTCAACTTGTGTTTCAGATTTTTTTTCCCTCTCGTATTCGTCTAACTGTGATATGTTCGTGTTTTTCGGCGCCATTCCTCAATTCAATTGGTGAGAATTATGCAAATACCTCTATGAATTAGGTTTTTTTGTAACCCAAGTGCCGTTGAGTCCCCGTCTCAGCGTGGAATCTCTTCTCCCCTCACTTATGAAGGACGTATATTTCTAAACCCCGCACTTGTTTGATTCTTGCGATATATAAATTGTTGTGCTAGCGTTCGATTTTCCGTCTTGTCAGATTATCAGACGTTGTATGTGATTGTTCCTGAACAGGTCCAGTATGGTTTCTAAATCTTGTTTGCGCCACTCAGCTGCCTCCGTCAGATTCAGGCTCATTTAAGGCAAGTATAGATCCCTCTCTCTTGCATTGAGATTATTTTATTATATCTGTCCTTTGATTTCATGTCCGCATTCCTGTAGATATTTGGATCTGTTAAATGGATTAGTATTTTAATTGCTTTGTCTGATCTTATAATTCTATGATTTCACCTTGGGATGTCTGGTTGTCAACTGAATTTAAATCTGGATTGCCTAGCCTAATAATTTAATAATTTTAGGGTTTGATATGTTTGTGATTACCTGAGTTTGTGATCGTGGATAATCTTTTTGTTTGGATATTTACTTAGAATGACATGTGTTAGGGAACGAAAGTGATTTTGGATTGGATTTCCACTTAGATGAATTTTCGGCTCATTTGATGAATAATTGGAAGACTAGTAGTTCTTTTTGAGCATAATCAGTAATTATTACGTTGATAAATGTCACAATTTCTTATTAGCAAATAAATGAATGATGTTTTATATAAAATATTCAGATCATACTCATGTTTACTTGAAAGATAATCTTGTGTTGTAGTGGATCAATCTAAATGAATAATTGGTATCCCAGGAAATGATGCATAATAATAGTCATACCACTCGAATATACTTGAATCCCGTAAAATATATTGCTCCTTATCCTTTTTTTGTGTCAACGAACATTGTATCAACGAACCTTGTGACATCTGTTGTCATCGAATCTGGTTTCTTAGGTCTATTCTAAGACTTGAGCGAATGTTGCTCCATAACTCAATTCCTCTCTTAACGCATTTATGAACTCTAATCTTATACAGCTGAATCGCTAAATTTGTATCAGGTCTTAATATATTAGGAATCTCCTAAATCGTGAATCTTTAAATTCATTAATGTCATAAGCAATCATTGAAAGGTAGTGTTAAATTGATGTGAAGCTTTGACTCGAGTTTACGCTTGACTGGCAACGGAAACCAACAAATGGTCATAGCAAGCACAACTATTTTGATAAGACTTGCATTTAGACTTACATTAGAATCTCGTGAATCAAATAAAACACTTTCACCTTTCATTGATAACAGCTAATGACATTTCTTTATTTGTCTATATGTTATACTCTGGAGTAGTCTAATAAACTAACTTATTCTGTTTAGCTCTTTTATTTGCTCGTCTCGAATAGATTTACTTCATGAGAAACTGGTACACTCATACATTTCTGCTTATGTTATTGTTCTGTATTTTACTTTGCTCACTCTATTTATTTCAATGTTTTGAGGCTTTTTATTTCTATTTTGGAATTGTCTTAGCATTCGTACAGTGTCGTCAGCTCCTCGAGTTCGATCTTCTTAAAGTTTCAGGTTCTATGTTTGCACTTCATTTACTTTCAAATAATTCTTTTATGTAATAATTACAATCAGATATTTTCTCCGGTATCATAGACAATTGTTAGGCTATTTTAATGCTTTATGAACTAGAATTTGATATTAATGCATGTGTATCCTCTTTTGAATCATAATTGCATGAAAACCATAGTAGTGCCCTGTAAACATGATTTTACAAAATACATGTGCATTTAAAACTCTCTGTTTTTAAACTCTAAAAGCTTCCACATATAAAAATCAAACTATTTTCTCCAAATTAACTACTTTAAAACTATTTTCAGCATTCTCTGCATCCACCTTAGCAGACATGGATTTTTTTTCTGCTCAAGCATGTGGCATCACGGCTTGCCCAAAGCGCACTCTGACTTTTGTCAAGATGGGTCGTGACAAGCACTTTACTTCAGTGCCTTTACAATTCAGCATTTCATCACTGCAATTAGTACTTTACTTCAGTACCTACTTCAGCAGCATATTTACTTACCACTCTTATTTATGCAAATTACTATTTTTTGCATTTCTAGCTCGAGTCCAGCTCTGACGAGCGATTGACTTTTTGGTAGAGTATTTGAAAGTATCTAGTGTCGACTAAGTCCACCTATGGGGGGGAATAGGTGTCGTGCAGTCTTTTGTGGAATTAAATTTACCTGCACAATTAAACAAACACAGCACAGAAAACACACAAGAAATTATAGTGGTTCCCCGATTTGGGTACGTCCACTTTCCCCCTTCGACCTATCTCCCACCAAGGGACAACTCGGTCACTTCACCAAACGGATTGAAATCCAATCCTCACACTACGGAAGGAACCCTTCCAACAACTGAGTCACAACTCCACCACCACGGGTTGCACCCAACCCTTACAACTAGGAATAAAAATTCCTTTACAACAAAACCAAAAATAGAATGTATTAGAAAATACAAACAACGCTTTTGGAGATCCCGATGTCCTTCCTCGTTATTTGAAGCTTGCTTGAAGATAACGAGGAATCCACAACCGGACTTCTCTCTTGGAGAGGATCTTGTCAAGATCGGCTGCGACAAGTGAGTGCGGCAGCGATGCTTTGTAGATCCAAACTTCTTGACGAAGCAAGCAAGGTCTACGAACAATCTCATTCGGATCAGTCGTCTCAATCGATTCAGAATGAAGAACTAACCTCGTTCAACGAATCAAGAGAAAAGAGAACTCAAGAGAGATGCGTGAGACGCACTGCTAGCCTAGGTACTGTTGTCAGAAGATCAAAGAAGCTCTGAGATCTGCGGCGACGATGAGCTTGCGAGCGACGACAGCGATCGGCGATTTTCCGCGATCTACTAGGGCACTGCGTCGGCTTTTTGATTTCGTGTGAATGAGTTGCTGTAGAAGTTCGAAATACGCATGTATATATACCCGAGCCAACCCTAATGACCGTTGTGGGACCCACAAGGAGAAACCCTAGCCCCGGCCAAAACAGCGCACGCCAAGACGATTTGGTCCAGGGAACGAGAAAAATTGCCTAAGGCAAAATTGGCAAGAATCGTTTGTGATTCCCGTCGAAGTCGGCGGGAATCACTCACGATTCCCGTCGATTCTGCCTTGGCCGAATTCCAGTTGTAAAGCTTGTCAGCCGGTGGGAATCGGCGGGAATGCAAACTTATTCTCGTCAAATCGGCGGGAATCAGAACGATTCCCGTCGAAGTCGGCGAGAATCACTTGGTGATTCCCGTCGATTCTGCCTTAGCAGAATTTCTGTAGAAAAACAGTCATCCGGAAGAGGTCGGCGGGAATGCAGCCTGATTCTCGTCGAATCGGCGAGAATCACAAGTGACTCCCGTCGAAGTCGGCGGGAATGACTTAGTGATTCTCGTCGATTTTGACTTAGACGATTTTTCTATTCCTTCTTATGAACTTGGTCTTTGACCCATCTTTGCTCCTCTTCTGCTCTTGATCTACCTCGACCCTGTACTTGAAAATAAGTACACTCCAATAGAGAGAGCACATGTGAGTCAACACACTGATCTACTCAACGAGGGATTACGTTGCGCAGACCCGTGTATATTGACCCACTGCACCCTGACATTGGTGTGTACTTAGCATGGAATAGCTGCAAGCACAACTTGATAGAAAATCATCAAATACATTGTCAATTCAACTTAGCTTGTTCAGTGGCTTCTTCAAATCAGGTACATTGTGGATACAATACCCAACAATCTCCCCCTTATTTGAAGAAGCCTAAACCCTACAAGCTAAGGTGAATAGAATAGATGGGAATGAAAATCATAAAATGAAAATTCAATTGAGAGTGAAATTCATTACCATTTTCCTGAGAGCATACTTAACATTGGCATCCACCTACTTAACATTGGCAGCCACCTTAGCCTTAGTCGAAAGGTTAATCTCCCCCTTTTCGGCTTCTGCAAATCTGGGACTTCACTTGGAGCCAAATTCTCCCCCTCAGTTCTTGCATTCGTACTCGATCTTGAGTTCCTTGCTGATGCTCCCCCTTGATCCAAGAGCCTTGAGCCATTCAGTCTTCAATCTTCATAGTTCAGCATGCTGAGTTCAGTTTTGAAGAGACTGAACTTGGCCTCGTCTAGCGGCTTTGTGAAGATATCTGCAATCTGCTTATCCGTGGGGACATAGCAGAGAGAGATATCTTTGTTTTCCGCATGCTCCTGAATGAAGTGGTAGCACACTTCAATATGCTTTGTTCTGTTGTGCGACACATGATTGTTCGTAATTGATATTGCGCTCGAGGAGACGCAATACATAGGAACTTCTCTGAACTGCAAGTCATAATCTTCGAGTTGATTTCTGATCCATAGAAGTTGTGCGCAACAGCTGCCTGCTGAGATGTACTCAGATTCAGCCGTAGAGGTTGCGACACAGTTCTGCTTTTTACTGTTCTATGAAATAAGCCTTCTTCCGAGGAATTGACACGTCCCGGAAGTGCTTTTCCTATCATCTCTGCTTCCTGCAAAGTCAGCATCTGAAAAGCCTATCAGCTCGACATCATTGTTTCTTGGGTACCACAAGCCAAGATTTGGTGTACCTTTAAGGTATCTAAGAATTCGCTTTGCAGCGACATAAAGAGATTCTTTAGTGTTCACCTGATATCTGGCACAAACGCATGTGGAAAACATAATATCCGGTCTACTAGCAGTAAGGTAGAGCAGGGATCCAATTATGCTTCTGTATTTGGTTTCATCAAAAGGTTTCCCTTTCTCATCCTTGTCCAGAGACACAGTGGATCCCATTGGAGTCCTCATAGAGGTTACATTCTCCATTCCGAATTTCTTGAGGAGTTCATTTGTGAACTTCGTCTGAGAAATGAAAATTCCATCCTCAGACTGTTTCACTTGAAGTCCCAAGAAATACTTTAGCTCTCCCATGCTGCTCATTTCAAACTTTCCTTGCATAAGTTTAGAAAACTTCTTGCAAAGATTGTTGTCCATTGAGCCGAATATTATGTCATCGACATAGATTTGCACTAGCAAGATCTTGCCTTTGACTTCCCTAAGAAACAATGTCTTATCTATTTTTCCTCTCGAGAACTTGTTCTCAATAAGAAAACTAGACAGAGTCTTATACCAAGCTCGAGGAGCTTGTTTTAAGCCATATAATGCTTTATTAAGAAAATAGACATGATTAGGGAGCGATGGATTAACAAAACCTAGGGGTTGCGCGACATATACTTCCTCTTTCAAATTTCCATTTAGAAACGCAGATTTCACGTCCATCTGATAGACAGTGAATCCTTTGTGAGAGGCATATACCAGGAACAATCTGATCGCCTCCAGCCTTACAACTGGTGCAAAGGTTTGGTCGAAGTCAATCCCCTCCTCCTGTCTGTAACCTTGAGCCACCAGTCTGGCCTTGTTCTTGATGATGACACCGTGATCATCCAGTTTGTTTTTGAAGATCCACTTAGTGTCGATCACATTCTGGTTCTTTGGTCTGGGAATAAGCGTCCAGACGTTGCATCATTCGAATTGATGCAGTTCATCTTGCATGGCCAATATCCATGACGCATCTTTGTTCGCTTCGTCGAACTTTTTTGGCTCAACCTGTGACAGAAAACTAAGATGTAAAATCTCATTAATTGTACCTTTCCGAGTTCTGACACCGTCACGAGGATCTCCTATGATCTGATCTTTGGGATGATCCCTCACGTGTCGGAGCTCTAGGAGTCTAGCATCTGGAGCTCTGATAGCTTCTCGGGCTTCTCCTTCTTCTGGGAGATTTTCTCCATCCTGATCATCAACTACTCCAGTTGGCGTTGAGGTGGAAACCTTGACGTACTTGGGAGTTGCACCTTTTTCAGTCTCATCGAGACTTAGCTGTTCAAGCCTTGCACCTGCATCTTCAAGAATGCCACTGGAAGAATTACTATGAAGCAAGCTTCCTTCATCAAAAACAACTTTAATGGACTCCTCTACCACTAGGGTTTTCTTATTGAAGACCCTATATGCCCTACTATGGCTACTATAGCCCTTGAAGATGCCTTCGAAGCATTTTTCTCCAAATTTAGTATGTGGGTACTTCCCATTATTGAGTACATAACATCTGCAGCCAAAAATCCTTAAATAGGACATGGTCGGTTTTCTGCCTTTCAATAGCTCATAAGGCATCTTACGATGATTCTTGTTGATCAATGCCCGGTTCTGCACATGACAAGCCGTATTGACAGCCTCTGCCCAGAAGTACTCTAGAAGAGAAGCGTCATTCAACATTGTTGTACATGCTTCAATGAGCGTTCTATTTCTCCTCTCCGCAACTCCGTTTTGCTGAGGAGTATGCGGGGAGGAAAACTCATGAAAGATACCATGTTCTTCACAGAATTTGTCATAGCACCAGACTCGAATTCTGTTCCATGGTCACTTCTGATTTTGACCACGGAGCAGTTAAGTTCGTTCTGAATCTACTTGATAAAATTAGTGAGGATGTCAAACGTATCTTACTTTCGTTTCAAGAAGAACACCCACGTAAACCGAGAGTGATAATCAATAATCACTAGCGTATATGATTTGCCTCCTAAGCTATGAACTTGCACTGGACCGAACAAGTCCATATGCAGAAGATAAAGACATCTGGAGGAGTCTTTGTCTGCAATGCCCTTAAAGGTAGCCCGAGTCTGTTTGCCCTTCTGGCATGCAGGACAGGGGCTATCTTTGATGCACTTAATAGTAGGGGCATCCCTTACTAAATTCTTAGAAAACAACATATTAATAGTCTTGAAATTGATATGTGCTAATCTCTTATGTCATTGTTCACAAAGATATGCACTACCTTTTGCGACTAGGAACACGGGGGGTAGAAGAGTCTAAGCTAAGAAAATCTAAGCAAAAGATATTTCTGCTCCTAATGCCAGTTAATACTGTCTCCGAAGAGGCACACGATATTATCAAGCATTTATCCTTGCAGAACTTAACGTCGTATCCTTTATCACACAACTGGCTTACACTGATCAGGTTATGGTTTAACCCTTCAACATAGGCCACATTAGTGATAGAGAATACACCGTTGGAAATCATACCATAACCCCTGGTGACTCCTCGATCAGATCCTCCAAAGATGACTTTGGGTCCATTTTCGACTGGGGAGTAATCACACAACAGGCTTCTTTTCCCGGTCATATGTCGTGAACATCCACTGTCCAAGTACCAGATTGGCATTTTGGTGGCCTTTGGACATACCTGCAAAACAGAATTAGTTTCCCTTAGGAACCCAATCGAACTTGGGTCCTAGATTCCTTGTTAGCACACTCCCCCTCGGGTGGTTAACCCTACGAGTGGTCGGCCTCGCATTACTAACATGAGGAGTCTCGTTGAATCTTGGATTAAACCAGCAATCCACGGCAAAGTGACCAACTTTGCCACAACACCAACAGTCAAACCTGTTATACCGCTTCCTAGGCTCCAGCTTCACCCTTGGAACGGTGGGTCCAGCCGGGCCTTGGATCTGGAGGTGGAGGCATCATGATGACAGCAGTCACACGATTTCTTCACTTCCTGTTCCTTCAGTATAACAGGCTTGGCCTTTGGTGCCTGCTTCCTATTATGGCCGCTAGAGAAGTGGCCATAATTCTCTACTTGGATTTCCTCATAAGGTGCCTTGAAGACACTCTCACCGTAGTTATGGGGGAAGGCCCAACCATCATACCGGCTCTTGGGATTTTCAACCGAGGGCCAGAAGAAGTGGCCATAGGTTGACTCAAAGTCCTGCTCATTGCAAGGAAAGCCAGGCTTTCTGAATAAAATAGGATCGAGTGGGGACTTTCCCTTTTCTGCAGCAGAGGCCTTCTTAGCAGCCTTATTTTTCCTCTATTTTTTGTTTCTCCTGGATGATTTACCATGCACACCACATGCCCTAAGCCAGCCCCTTTAGCCTGAGCAGAGAATTCATCAACCAGAGGAAGAACGGTCTTGGGCATGGAGAAGCTTTTGACAATCTTCCTTTCTTCCGCAAGCTGTTCTTCCAACTTGTTGATTTCTTCCTGTTTTTGGTCAAGGAGCCTTAGAGACTTTGCGTGCATAGAATTCAGGTCCAGGTGTTCCTGTCGGAGATAAATCAAGCTAGTGATCTCTTCTCTTAGGGACATACCCTCAGCCTTAAGGAATTTGACTTCCTTTTTCTGAGCCCTAAACCTCTTGTGGCATTCCTCAAAGGTATTGAGCAGAAGCTCATACTTTTCGAGGAGCTCAGCTTCACGGGCAGATGGGCTGTCCTCGAGATCATCATCAAGAGACTCAGAGTTAGAGTCAGAGAGGGGGGTACGATATTTTACCTTCCCAGTAAATCGGGGGCAGTCTCCTACTGATTCGAAGTGACCCATTAGCCCGAAGTAGGCTTCCTCATCATCACTGGAGTCTGAAGAATCAGATTCACTCAGTGTCTTTGGCTTTTTAGCAATGTAGCTCCTCTCCTTCTTCTTATCTCTAGAGGACCTGTGCTCCTCTCCTTCTTCTTATCTCTAGAGGACCTGTGCTCCTCTCCCTTCCCCTTATATCTCTTGCTTTGGTGGAAGTCAGCAACGACGTGGCCTGGCTTATTGCATCCAAAGCAAATAATGTCATCAGAGCGATGTTTGTTCTGTTTCGATTCATACCTGTCAGAAGAATAATTCTTCTTCTGATGTCTGGAGGAGGAGCCGTCTCTCTTTTTTTGATTCCTCAACTTGAGGAACTTCTTGAACTCTCGAGTGATGAGGGAGAAGTCTTCTTCAGATAGCTCTGAGCCGGAAGAGCATGGCTCAGAGTCTTCTTCCTCATCCTTTTTCCGAGAGCGGGACGAGGCTGCACCCTTGCCTTTCCTTGAGTGATTGGCTTTCAGGGCCACAGTCTTTTAGCTAGCAGCAGCTTTATAAGCTTCTTCTTCAGCTTTTCTGGTGTTCAGCTGAATCTCATAGGACAAAAGTTTCCCAAACAGAATCTGGGGATCAGTTTCTGCCAGCTTGCAAAATTCTCTGATGGCGGAGATCTTGGTGTCTCATTCCTTAGTAAGGGATCTAAGGAATTTGTCATTTAGTTCACCATCGATGAACACTCTGCCATAACCCTTCAGGGTATTGACGATCTTCAGGAAGTTCTCGAATGTCACTGCGATTTCTTCCTTGGGACCTTCCCTGAACGCCTCATACTTCTGGTTCAGAAGGGATCTTCGATCATCCCTTACTTCATCTATGCCTTCCATCAGAATGATCAGGCAGTGTCATATATCCTTGGAAGTCCTGATGTTGTAAAAAATATGCATCATGGAATCATCGACGGCGCTTACTAGAATGTTCTGAGCTTTCTTGTCAAGTCTGACAAGCACCATCTCATCATTATCCATTTCGGAGAGTTTCTTGGGCACTTTCTTGGTTGGATCAATGATGGAGGCCTTAGTGGGGATATAAGGTCCCTCCTCCACTATCATGAAGAGTCGTGGGTCGACTGCTTCCATGTAATACCTGATCCTTTCCTTCTAGATAGGAAAGTTCAGCTTGGTGCACACTGGGATCTTCCCTGAATACTTGAGTCCGTCCATTTTAGAGATCTTCTTTCTTCTTGACACTAGACACGGGATCTTACTCAAGGTGTTAACCTTATTGATGAGTAACCTCTCTCTGATACAACTTGAAAGTATCTAGTGTCGACTAAGTCCACCTATGGGGGGGGCGGAATAGGTGTCGTGCAGTCTTTTGCGGAATTAAATTTACCTACACAATTAAACAAACACAGCACAGAAAACACATAAGAAATTATAGTGGTTCCCCGATTTGGGTACGTCCACTTTCCCCCTTCGACCTATCTCCCACCAAGGGACGACTCGGTCACTTCACCAAATGGATTGAAATCCAATCCTCACACTACGGAAGGAACCCTTCCAACAACGACGTCACAACTCCACCACCACGGGTTGCACCCAACCCTTATAACTAGGAATAAAAATTCCTTTACAACAAAACCAAAAATAGAATGTATTAGAAAATATAAACAACGCTTTTGGAGATCCCGATGTCCTTCCTCATTCTTTGAAGCTTGCTTGAAGATAACGAGGAATCCACAACCGGACTTCTCTCTTGGAGAGGATCTTGTCAAGATCGGCGGCGGCAAGTGAGTGCAGTGGCGATGCTTTGTAGATCAAAACTTCTTGACGAAGCAAGCAAGGTCTACGAACGATCTAAGTCGGTTCAGTCGTCTCAATCGATTCAGAATGAAGAACTAACCTCGTTCAATGAATCGAGACACAAGAGATCTCAAGAGAGATGCGTAAGACGTACTGCTAGCCTCGGTACTGTTGTCGGAAGATCAAAGAAGCTCTGAGATCTGCGGCGACAGTGATCAGCGATTTTCCGCGATCTGCTAGGGCACGGCGTCGGCTTTTTGATTTCGCGTGAATGAGTTGCTTTAGAAGTTCGAAATATGCATGTATATGTACCCGAGCCAACCCTAATGACCGTTGTGGGACCCACAAGGAGAAACCCTAGCCCCGGCCAAAACAGCGCATGCCAAGGCGGTTTGGTCCAGCGAATGAGAAAAATTGCCTAAGGCAAAATCGACGAGAATCGTTGGTGATTCCCGTCGAAGTCAGCGGGAATCACTCACGATTCTCGTCGATTCTGCCTTGGCCGAATTCCTGTTGTAAAGCTTGTCAGCCGGTGGGAATCGGCGGGAATGCAAACTGATTCTCGTCGAATCGGCGGGAATCAGAACAATTCCCGTCGAAGTCGGCGAGAATCACTTGGTGATTACCGTCGAAGTCGGCGAGAATCACTTGGTGATTCCCGTCGATTCTGCCTTAGCATAATTTCTGTAAAAAAACAGTCATCCGGAAGAGGTCGGCGGGAATGCAGCCTGATTCTCGTCGAATCGGCGAAAATCACAAGTGACACCCGTCGAAGTCGGCGGGAATGACTTAGTGATTCCCGTCGATTTTGACTTAGACGATTTTTCTCTTCCTTCTTATGAACTTGGTCTTTGACCCATCTTTGCTTCTCTTCTATTCTTGATCTACCTCGACCTTGTACTTGAAAATAAGTACACTCCAATAGAGAGAGCACACGTGAGTCAACACACTGATCTACTCAACGAGAGATTACGTTGCGCAGACCCGTGTATATTGACCTACTGCACCCTTACATTTGTGTTTACTTAGCATGGAATAGCTTCAAGCACAACTTGATAGAAAATCATCAAATACATTGTCAATTCAACTTAGCTTGTTCAGGGGCTTCTTCAAATCAGGTACATTGTGGATACAATACCCAACAGCATTAGTTGGGGATAATCGAGAGTTGAGTTATTCCTCTAGGGTTAGCCCTAAATAATGTGCTCTCACCCTCATTGTGCTCCTTATATAAAGTTGAGCAGTACATTGATTCGAGAAGGCCACTTGCCTGAATTATTTCATGTCGAGTAGGGTAAGTCATCGCAGACCCAATATATGCAAGTTACTTATCTATTGAAATGTTTGTGAATTACTTGCGGTAAAAAGTGGAGGGTCGGTCATGCCCGTAAATCGTACATACCAGTACGGGAAGGTTGATGACTCAAGGAGATAGGGAGATACGTACCACGGGTGACCGGACGTTATGTTTTTTGAAAGTGAAGGGATAGATACTACTCTAGAGGGGGGGTGAATAGAGTTATCAAATTTTGCACTAGACAAAACTTAATGGTCTACCCAACTCCCTTGGAGTGAAGTGCGGAATGAAAAGATTATAGATATAGATTTAACCCTATAGCCTAACACGAGTGATGTGCACAAACTCAAGCTAACTGTAATTACAGTTAAGGCTTGGAAAACTTAATCAGCAACTAGCAATCCTAGTTATATCTATTCACAGCCACAATGCAGGAATTAAACAAGTGAATCCAGACGACACAAGGAAATTTATAGTGGTTCCCCAAACAACTTGGGTACGTCCACTCTTCTACCCACACGGTAGGAATCCACTCAGGTTTTTGATCAGGTGCCCTGCCACCAACAGGATCTGCTTCAGGTAGATCCAGAAACCCTTTAGACTTTTGATCAGGTGTCTAAAAACCAAGCACAGGTTTTTGATCAGGTGCCCTGCCACCAAGGGATACTTTTGAAGGGAGTAATAACCCTGTACAGGAGGGGGAAGAAGGTTAAGATGTCTTCTCTATTTTACAATGGATTAGAGAAGCACAAAAACTTGCACTGAGCTAGAAAGCTCTAAAGAATCAAGGCTCCCCCTGGCTCAAAGATGTCCAGGTGAAGTCTTGCTTCAGTGCAGAAAACTCTTCAGAAAGCTCTGAAGGAAAAACTACAAGAAGATAATAGATAATAGAATTAGCAATCTTCAAGCAGTAGTCTTCTTCTTCTTCTTCAAAAGAGCTCTGAGTTTGAACTTCCTGGAAGCAGGAGAACTCAGGTTGAAGAAGAGTAGAAGATCTTAACACTTCTCAGTTAGATGAGTATTGCTGAGAGCAGATCACTTGATCTTGATGAAGGCTTGAATGCTTAAGTGAACAACTGGTTAGCTATTAGCTAGCTTGAATCCTTCTTCAAAGGGTCCTTTTTATATCAACAGCAAGCAACGGCTCTCTTCAATTTGAATTACTTGTCTTCTTCTGAGACTTGAGACCTGGGCTATAATTATCAAGAAGACAAAACACTCTCTGCAGCAAAAACATTCTATAAAAGGAATAAACCTTTTTCTAGGAAGCTGCAGGATCAAATCAAATAACAGAAGGACTAAATAAAGTCACATCAGAGAAATACTCTTTATAGCAGAAGGAAGACTTTTCAGTCTAACGGCTATAAAGGACTGTCAGCAGATAAAGTAAAATACAAAGTCATCTAATAAGACAAACAACTTTATCTAAAAAGATTTTACTCAGGCAAAAAGATTAGAGCAGATATGCCTGGAAATATTATCATAAATTAACTGAAAAGATATGCCAGAAAATGTATTAATTAATTAAATATAATAAATAAATACAAAATATAAAGGCAGACAGAAAGCGTCGAACGACCTTCGGAGATCGTCGACCGACGCACGGAGATCGTCGAACTATCGGACAGATAGTCGAACGATCCAGATAGTCGAACTATCAAAAGAGATAGTCGAACTATCACAGCAGATATTCGAGCTACTAGAAGATAGTCGAACTATCAGAAGATAATCGAACTATCAGATAGTCGATCTATCAACAGATAGTTGAACTATCAGGGCAAAACAGATAGTCGAGCTATCAGCAGATAGTCGAGCTATCAGAAACAAACAGATAGTCGACCTATCAACAGATAGTCGAACTATCAGATAGTCAAACTATCAGATAGTCGAACTATCAAAGCAGATAGTCGAACTATCAAGCGAGAACAGATAGTCGACCTATCAACAGATAGTCGAACTATCAACGCAGAACAGATAGTCGAACTATCAACAGATAGTTGAGCTATCAGATAGTCGACCTATCAACAGATAGTCGAACTATCAAAAACAAACAGATAGTCGACCTATCAACAGATAGTCGAACTATCAGATAGTCGAACTATCAAAGCAGATAGTCGAACTATCAAGCGAGAACAGATAGTCGACCTATCAACAGATAGTCGATCTATCAACGCAGAACAGATAGTCGAACTATCAATAGATAGTTGAGCTATCAGATAGTCGACCTATCAACAGATAGTCGAACTATCAAAAACAAATAGATAGTCGACCTATCAACAGATAGTCGAACTATCAGATAGTCGAACTATCAAAGCAGATAGATAGTCGAACTATCAACCGATAGTCGAACTATCCACGCAGACTGAAAGTCGAACAACTGATAGACGATCGTCGAACAGTTAGTCGACGATAGTCGAGCGGCGTTCGACGATAGTCGAACAAACAAACTACTTAACCAAATTCTCAATCTGGAAAAGTGAGGACTCTACAGCTAGACTACTAACCATTGACCATAGATATTTCTTGGGTCAAAGGACTAAAAAGACAAGACTAAACTCAAATCAAACTGGGGTACCAACATTTTTCCTTGTTAAGTGTGCAACCCCATATTCGCTGGGTGGGACCCGGAGACACCACTGAGGAATTGGGCTAGGCTCAGGTTAGCCCTGGGTTAACCCGAAGACATACTTGTAGAGTTCTCGCCCTGAAGGGGCTCCCGCCCAAGGCAGATATTCAAGCTTTCGGCAGGAGAGACCGTCGACCGCGGAGGCTTCCGCCCTAGGGCAAGCTCCCGCCCAGGGGAGGCGAGAAGGCCCCAAGAAGGCCTTCAGTCGCGATAGCTTCGAGACCGTGGAGGGCGCGAACCTCCCTGGCAAGGGGGTCTCGCCAAGGTTGGCCCGGGTGAGGGCCCAGCGAGAGCCTTCTCGGCCAGGGTTCTCGCCAAGTGGGCCCACATGGTGGGGCCCGGCGCTCATAAAGAGGACCATTTTATAATATATTATCCCGAGGTAAAATTACCCAAATGCCCTTTGAATGACAGCGGGATTTGGCTATTGGCAGACCCCTCAGGGGTATTTCAGTATTTTCAGGTCAAAGGAAGACTATAAAAAGACCCATAAGGGCTCTCTAGAAGGCAAGCTTATCATTTTCCTCTAACCCTAGTGCCTTCTGAAGAGCTCCCAGCCCAGCATTTGGCTTTGGAGAGGAAGCTCTCAGAGATCTTCCGGGTGTGTGGTGGGACCTACCAGCTGAGGCTTTGGGTCTGTGTTAGGGCCTTAGCAGCCAGTCAGGGGTCGAGGTTTGAGAGAAGTAGGCATTGGCTGCACTTTGGTTCGTGAACTTTTGTTGGGGTCATTTTTGGCTTCAACAGTTCTGGTGCGGTGAGCGTGGAAGCAGTCAGTGCAAGAAAATCTCGAGTTAAGTCCCATGGCAGGAGGCGAGGGTGAAGGATCAGGCGCGGGAGGATCCCCCACCCGGGTGGACGAGGCGACGAGGAAGATGTTTGAGGACTTCAGGCGAGAAGTCATGCAGACGATCAACTTGGCCTTCTCGGCAAGGAACGAGTGGGAGACGCCGCAGGTTCCGGTGGAGGTGGTTCCGCTGCTAGGCGAGAACGCTCCAGGGCAGCGCCCCGGGAAGGAGGTCCCGGTGGAGGCAGGCGAGAGAGACGTAGCCGCGCGGGAGCTCTTCCCAGGTCAGCGTCTCGGGAAGGAGCTTCCGGCGGATCTGGGCGAGAAGGAGGCGACGGTGCGGGAGCTCTTCCCTGGGCATGGTCTCGCGGATCGGTCCAGCCAACCGAGGTCGCGAGACGTGCCTTCTCGCCAGGCAGGGGGCGAGACCCCCTTTAGTGAGCTCATTGTCTCGGCTCCAGTGCCGGAGGGGTTCCGGGAGCCGAACATGACCTACTACACCGGGAAGGATGACCCGGTCCAGCACGTGCAATGGTTCGAGGACGTGGTGTCCATCAGGCAAATGTCGGATGCCTTCAAGTGTAGGCTTTTTGCTATCACTCTGAAAGAGAAGGCCAGGGACTGGTTCCACCAGTTGCCGGCGAGTTCCATCTACAGCTTTGAGGATCTGCGGAGGGGTTTTCTGTTGAGATTCTCAACTTCGAAGAAAAGGAAGAAGGAGGCTGAGTGCCTGTTTGCAGTGAGGCAAGGGCCGGAGGAGACGTTGGGTCGCTATGTCGACCGGTTCCAAGAGGAGGTTCTCCTGGTCCAGGAGGTCCCGGGGTATGCGCTGATGCTAGCCTTCACCCTGGGGCTGAGGCCAGGGTTTTTCAGCATGGAGTTGAAGAGAGTGCCCCCTCTCTCTTTTGAGGAGCTCATGGAGAGGGCGGCGAAGGAGATAGACTTCGAGAGGGCAAACCCTGCGTTTGCGAGGAAGCTGGCCAGGCTGGCCGAGGACGACGTGAAGGAGCCGGCGGCGGGAAGGCAGAGAGAGCAGAGAGAGCAGAGGGAGCCGAGGGAAGATAGGAGAAGAGAAGAGCCCCGAGGGCAGGGGCAACAGCATGGGGGGGGGCCAGGGAGCCAAACAACCGACTGGGTTGGAGGCCTCAGGAGGGTCGCCCCCAGGGCCAGGGAGGACTTCAGGTAAGAGATAACTTCCGGGAGCAAAGAAGGCTGGAGCAGGGAGGATGGCGACAGGGACCAAGGGGTCATTTCCCACCGCCGCAGGAGGCTATGGAGGTGGGAAGGGGGAGAGGAAGAAGATTTCGGGGAGCCGGAAGAAGGGGAGGAGGAGAAGGAAGAGGGGGCAGGGTGGCGTTGCCCTATTGTGACTTCCATCAGGAGGAAGGTCACGCAACGGCCACCTGCCCAGAGTTTCTGGAGATCAGAGGGGCTAGAGGGGCCGGAAGGCAGGATCCGCCCGTAAGGATCGTGGAAGTACAGCGGGAAGAGGTGGAGGACAGATGTGAAGACAGGATTGACGTGGGGACCCGAGGAGGGATCAGAGTGATCCACGGGGGGGGGGGGGGGGGGGGGGGGGGGGGGGGGGTGGGGATCGAGGCCACCCGCAAGGGGAGCCTTCAAACCATGTTCCGCCGAGGGGTCGCCTCGACCTCCCAGGCTCCCCCCCAGAGGAGAAGATCACTTTCTCATCCGCGGATATGCCAGACTACGAGGATCCGTTCTGCGACGCGCTTGTGATCCAGACAGCGATAGAAAACTACACCGTCTCCCGGATACTGGTGGACAATGGGAGCTCGGTGAACGTGATCTTCAAGAAGGCCTTCGATGAGATGAGGGTGGAAGGAAAAAGGGTCCTGGCTTCTGATGGACCGCTTTTTGGCTTCTCCGGAGAAAGGAAAGAGGTGGAAGGAGGAGTAGGCCTGCATGTGAGGCTTGGGGGCGTCACACGGAACTGTCGGTTCGTGATCGTGGACGCCCCGAGTAGTTACAATGCCATCTTTGGGCGCCCCCTCATCAGCGCCTTTCGCTGTGTACCCTCCTCATACCACCAATGCCTCAAGTTCAATAATGGAGGGGTGCAGGTTAGGATCAGGGGGGATCCGAAGATGGCAAGGCAGTGCTATGTGACGGCGGTTAACACCGTGTCGTGGATGGCGGAGGCAGAGGAGTTGGAGAGGGAGATGGCTGAGCAGGAAGGAGTTGAGGAAGGGGGGATGAGCCTGGGAGAGACGATGGAGGTTGCTGAGGAGATGGCGGAGGCAGAGGAGTTGGGGGAGATGAGCCCAGAAGAGGCGAGAGGAGTGGTGGATGAAGAAGAGCAGAGGCAGGAGGAGAGCCTGGAGGAGGCGATGGAAGTTGATGAGGTTGGGGGAGAAGAGCTCGAGTTTGAGCGGGAAGAGGCAAGGGTAAGTTGGGAGCGGTCGGGGCTGGAGCCGGCCGAAGAGGTGGTAGAGATGGAGGTGCTTACAAGAGCGGGGAAGGCACAAAGGGTTCGGATCAGCGGAGGCTTGAGCCCTGAGGATCAGGAGCGGATGC